>JARHVA010005497.1:355000-370000 GCA_037957365.1 Torreya grandis | reverse complement strand
ATAACATAATGGTAGATTAAAATGTTAGTGTTGACCACAACTACTATAAGGCATAGGAGGATGCATAAAAAAGGTAGTCACATCCTCCTTCCCTTATATAAACTTCTGCCTTGATGTCATTGGGTAAGGTATGAATAAAAATATAGAAAATAAAATCCCATTCTATGATGTGGTCCTCATGACCAAAATATCATATAAAATTATGCCCTAATATTGATATCTTCCTTGAAATATTAAACCCCTTATTCCACTAACTAAAATGAAAATTATGTTTCTTTTCCCATCAACATTTCATATAAAAAAAGACATAAGATAACCTAGATCATTTCTTCCAAAAATAAGTAAGGTTATCTGAATAATAAGTTTTAGGGTGAAAATTTAAATGATATGATCATAACTCATCTCAACTAACACACTTAAAACATAATGAAAATAAAGGTAGTCCTACACTCATGGATATTGAATAACTTAAAGGGACACCATATTCATAAAACTAAGAAGACTCTTATATAAGATAATCTTGACTAGATAGAGTTATTCCCATCATATTAAGTAACCATCAAATCTAAGGAAAAAAATCCATGGAATCTATTTATAAAAATTAATACTAGATCTAAAAAATAAGGACCCTTCAGGTTGTGTTGAGCAATCCAACATTATTGACTAAAAGAATTCCATTTGTATTTTTATCTTTCAATAGAGAAAATGAGTGGACATATAAGTGTGCAAAATTAATAAACCATCTTACTATCACCTTGATGGCACCATAAGTATAGTTTAAATTTGATGGTAAACTATAGAGATTGATGTAAAAAATGAGGCCAAAATTTTGGAGGCCATAACTTTTGATATGTAGCTCCATTTGAGCCCATTTTCATGCCAAAATAACCATATTGAAAATTTTGGTGTATACAAAACCCCTCCCAATTCAGTTCTATATTTTCTTAAATATTTTTTAGATACCATCTGTGACCATTTGAGGATCTAAAAATGTATTTTAATATTTTTTTGGTATTTTTCTATTTTTAGAAACTATATACTTTTCTAACTAGACTTAAAATTTAGTTTATATTCCTTTGATAGGTTAATTTTAGTCTTTAGTTTATTTTTAATGTTTTTTTAGAGATGCACATGCTTGCATTGGAAACATACTAAAAATAACAATTGCTAAAAATAAGAGGTCAATTTTTATTATTTTTTAGAGTTCTAAATTTTTCATGTCAAATATAATTTTATGTTGAGGGTTATTTAAGTATGGTTTGTAATTATTTGAGTCAAAAATATCAAAAGAAACCTCAACATAGAATATGCTGTAACAAATGTCAGAAGAAGGTCAAAAATATTTGAAGGAGATTTAAGGATGTTTTACTTTAGGAAAGAGATATTTGTAAAAAGGACATATAACAAGTTAAAGTACAACAAAATTGGACCATGAATAATTGTTAAAAAAATAATTACAATGCTTATGAGGTGTGTTTACCATAGAAAGTTGATAACTCTTATGTATTTACTGTTTTAGATTTATATCATTTCCATGGAGAATATAGTTAAGGCAAGGAAGATGAAGAAGTAGATTTGTAGCAATAGGTTCCAAAAAATATGAAAGAAAATATAGTGCACATTCTAGATAAGAAGACAATAAACACAAGGCAAAGAAGTTGTGACAAGTATTTGGTAGAGTTACAAAGATTAAAATAGGAAAACACTATTTGGATTATACAGTGGGAGTTATAGAAGATTTACAATAATAAATGGTAGCAATACAATTAGGATAACTTGCAAGAGATAATTTTTTTTTTTTTTAATTAGAGGAGAATGATGTAAAAATAGAGGACAAACTTCTGGAGGCCATAAATTTTGATCCATAGCTCCGTTCGAACCCATATTCACATCAAAATGATCATCTCAATTTTTTTGAAGCAACCACAAACATTATTATCTATTTATAAACATTTTTTAAGATTTTTTTGAGGACATACATAACCATCTAAGTGTCCAAAATTGTAGTTTAATATGTTCTCAATATTTTTCTATTTTTAGAAATTGTACATGTTTGTAACTAGACTTGAACTTTATTTGATATTTCTCAATTTAAATTTATTGTTTAGTTTATTTTTATATATTTTTAGAGATGTTTGTACTTATATGTAAAACATACTAAAAATAGTAGCTACTAAAAATATTAGGTCGAGTTTTATTATTTTTTAGAGTTCTAAATTTTGCTTGTCAACTCCAATTATGAGTTGAGGCTTATTTATGTATGGTTTGTAATTATTTGAATCATTCAATATGAATAAATACATGTTATTGTTTTATAAGCTATGCCTATTGGTATTTCCTTGCCCTAATTTTTTTTTTTATTTGTTAGAGAATCATATAATTTACATTTTCCTTATTTGCCATTAATTACATTAAATAAGGAAATGCTAAATGCACTGCCTAGATTTGATGGTACATAAAGTATATTATATATAAAACTTACAATATCCAAATAAGAACTGGATAAATGGAAATGATTTTTATTAATGGTAAAAAGGGGTTTTGAAGAGGGACCCTACCTATTATAATACAAAAAATAGGCATGGTCCATAAGATCAATAAAATTCAATATTATTCGCAAAAAAGATGAAAATTCAACCCAATACAACAACAAAAACAAAATAGTAAGAATAAATTTAAATTCACGAAAAAATAAAACATAACTCAGAACCTTCTATACAATTTTATTCTCATGATCTGAGGGTAATATTCATTAGTTCAATCTCTTTCTTTCCTTTTCATTTCTTTTTTTACTAACCATAATATGTTTACCTCCATCCTCTGAATCATGAAAAATAGGAAATAATAATCTTATCTCTACATGAGTAACTATTTTGTATGTATGAGAAAATAGTTAAACATTCCAATTCCATGTTTGATCAAGGATTGCATGCTCCACGAATATGACCCTAAAACGGACTTTTTAATCGTTATAAATAATCTGACCATGAGGATCTATCCTTATAATTCCCACACGGGATATGTAAAATGTCATTACCATCATGGAGGCTAATAGATGTTAAAAATGTATGAGACTCAGAAGGATTTTTCTTTAAGCAGAACTATTGATAATAAAGAGTGGCACATCATTAGGAGAATACGATAAATTCCAGTATCTAAACAAAAATAGTTAATTTCAAATTTGTTTATTTCAAATATCTTGATCTTATGTGATTCGCATGTCGAAATGTGATTATTTTAAATTAGAAACATCAATTAAACCTTAAATAGGAGCATTAATGTAGACTTAATATTATATTTGAGTATAATAAAAATTATCTCACTTCAGAGTATCTCAATCTAGGCACAGGTGTAGCCGCTTATAAAATGACAAATATATGTCAAATCTTTCTCCTAAAAACTATAACAAAAAATTAATAGAATAAACCAATAAGGCATGATGGCAAGGATACGAAGTTTATAGTGCTCATATGAGGAATACATCACCTTCTTAAAAATCAGATCATGTTACTTGTCTCAGTCAGATATAAATGAAATGTCCTAAAGGATACTTACATATAATAAACTAGGTGTTATAGAAATTTGAAAAAAAGGCTTGCAATGTTTAGGTACAAAGGTTAGTTCCCCTAATGTAGCATGATGAGTATTTAGGTTAGAACCATTATATATTCCTTACCCAGATGGGAAAAAACTAAAATAATATTATCAAAAAAGTTACTATGATTAATTGCATTTTCACTAGAATGAAATATACAAATTTCAATGCAGAATTACAGGTGGAAACCCTTATGTCATTGTCACAAAGGTAAGATACGTAGTTTATGGTTGATATGGCACACATAACACTCCTACATCACAATTTTAAATATTCAGTTCAATATTACTTATGCAATAATTGAAATCTAAATATATTATCATATTTGTGCCATGGTGAGTATTATTTCTAGTTGAATATTAAAAATAACGGGACAAAATAAAGGCTATACCTTTGTTCAATATAAATTTTAGTCATCAAATATTGAAATCTAAAGTTGATACTTTTTTAATTTAAAACACATTTAATTCATTTTTGTGTACAAGGCTATATTAGAATAATTAATTCATTTGCTTTTTAAATCGGGACGTCCCGCCCATCTCCCCTGACTCCAATGGCACCCTGCAGTGCTTGCAGGTGGATGCAACCGAACCGAATACCACATCTGGGAGGGATGTTCAGGGGAAGGGACTAAAATAATCTTCTATGCCTACCCACTCAATCTGTGCCACCCATTATTCTGTGCACGACTCCATCAGGGAGAAAGTTTTTGTGGGAAAGCTTAATTCCAACATGTGGTCAGTGTAGCCACCCATCTCTGACTCTACAACTAGGTGTCCCCAGGATGCAGTGGTAAAGGAAAAGGCTGTTGAAATGGTGCAGGCCCTTGGATATACACCTAACATAGCCACTAAATCTATAGGTGGTCCTATATATCTGAATGTTGAGGGAAGAAGGTAGAAGGGATGGTCTACCGATGGCATAAGTTGAACCTGTGGCTAGCATATAGATAAAATCACTATAGAATGCTATGCATAAGTCGGTTATAAGTGCCTGTCAAATATCCGTCTTTTACTGATGTTGCTGCCATGAATAGTTATGCGGGGAATTCAATAGTCCTAGCCAAGGATTGCGCCATAATCTGCGTCAAATGAGAACCCCTAATGGAAATGCTAGAAAGAGAACAAGAGCTTTCAGATACAGCCACGATATGTCATTTTTACAATCTTTGGACTTCACTCTAAGTATGAACTACTAGATGTCGAAGAAGTGAAAACTGTTAATGCAAGGTAACCTACGCATTTCCCCTTACACTAAGTGCTTTTTCCTTATTGTTTTTTATCTGGTAGAGGATACAAAAGTAGTTTATCAAGATTCCAGGTGGTCTTGGGATCAGAATGTCCTACTATACAAGCGTTGGTTTTCAGCCTTTAACCCACTCAAGGAGACCTTTGATGTCCGACCAGTTTGGGTAAGACTTTCTCACCTACCTCTGTAGATTTAGGCAGAAGATTGCTTAAAAGACATTGGAAACTCCTTGGGTGACTATGTCTCAGTGGATTCATGTACTGAAGGCTATCAACATCCTACTTTTACACATATGTTGGTTAATGTGAAAGCTTAAGCAGATCTTCTTGAGTGTATTAGGCTGACGGTCCAGGATCATGTTTGGAAACAAGCTTTAAACTATGAGGGGTTGCTTTTCTACTGCCGTACTTGGTTTGACATAGGACATTTGGCCTAAACTTAAAAATTCGTTAAGAGTAAAATGGGAGCTTCATGGTGGAAGGATGTCCTATTGGAACACAACTTGGTAGGAAACGATACTGAGGGGAGTGATTCTATTAAGGATATATCTGAGGAAGCCCCTAAGGGGAAGGAGTTGGACTCAGTTCCATATGATACATATAGACCAAGGGTAGAACACAAGGAGGATGTTGTTTTAAAATAATATGAGGTCGTAGTAGTGGAAGACAAGCCATCTCTAGAAATCTTGATCCTCGTACTTCTGGAATATGCTTAAGATAAGGGAGTATGGACTAAAGTGCATAAAAAGAAGAAAGGTGTAGAACTACGGGCCATAATTCCTGCAATACGTCTCTCCACTTTGGCGGGCCATTGAATAGAATTTCACTGGCGATAAGCAAGGATACAAAATGCAATAGTTTGAATGAATACCCCTGTTCTAAAGCAGGATGCCTTCTTTGGGTACTCATTGGCTCACGGTTGTTGGCCTAGTCCCAATTGGTATTTAGCTATGGGATGCCTATTGGTTAGTATCTTTGTTTGGGCCTTTTTTTACGGATCTAGTTTGTTGTGGTAGTGTTATGGTTTGGTGGAGATATAAGTTTTGCTAAAGACCTTTTGTTTTTGGTTGGTTTTTTTGGGTTGTAGGTAGGTTTATCTTTTTGGCAAGTTATAGTTTAGTTACCTATTGGGCATTTAATCTTTCGTGAGTCATTTATTATGATATTTTATTCAAGCTTCATTACTATATATTTTGTATTCATGATTTCAAGTCTTTTCAAAACTTATGTTTTTTACTCTATTTAATAAAAAATAGTAAAATAATTAACTTGGATAATTAAATAAATGAAAACAACTATATAATAAAATATAAATTCACTCAATGGATAAAAGATTTTAATAAAAATTATATAACATAACTAATATTTCAAAGATAAAATAAGACATCTTAAAAGTATTACTTCAAAATATCAAGTCAACAATATTTTATATCATAGTCATTGGATCAACAAAATCTTAGACCTTTATTTAATATGAACGCTAAATTATCTATAAAACTCTTATATTTTTTATAAAATGACTTCATTATCACAAATTAGTCATTGTATGCATTTTAATATAAGCATTTTGTCTGCATGAAGAATAGAAGGGAGGAGGGAAATTATTTATCCTACCTCATATCTTGCATCCTCCATGCTTCTCAAGGATTATATTAATGTTTCCATTTCTTATACATTCACATTTATGAGCTAATAACTATGAGCAATGGAAATGCATCCTTCATAGATGCAATATTTTGATTGTGGAACCCCATCTCATTTTTTTTTCCGTATCAATGAGATATTTTTGAGTCCAACTTATGAAAAAATTAATCTCATACTGAGCTTGTCTCTGAATTTTTATATATATTTTATTTATATTAAATGTATTCTCATTTCATAAAATACTTTATTTCTTTTTTGAATAGGCTTACCTTTATAAATTTTGTTCAGTCAAATGAAATTATAGGATTATACATTGGTGATGATTTTATAAAACATAAGGACATGATCTTTAAATTGCATGAATAATAAATAATTAATGTAATAAATTATAGTTGAATGATAATAAGTATAATTTTTTTAAATATATCTAATAACAACCCAACTCATTAAATTGTATAAGAACAAAAAATGATATATTTAATTTTAAAAATAAGGGTAAACTAAAACTAGATACTCAGTCTATAACATGTGATTCTCCATTATATATAAAATGGAGAATCGATAAACATTTATTTATATATACAATAAACATTCATTACTAATCAATTGTACATCATACATTAATTTATGAAAACACTTCCTTTCAAAATAGAAATTAAAAAAAAAAAAAAAAAAACAGTATTTTTTATTCTTTAAAATATTTAAGATCACAAAATTAAAAAATAGATGTTCATTACTTTAAAAAAACAAACAATACATAAAAATAGAACGTATATTCCTTAACTTATATATCCTTTGTGCATCTGATATGCAACTTTGTTTTAAAAGTTGGAGGTGCTCACCTCACTTAGATGTGGTGTATTCAAATTCATATATATATCCCTTATCAATGTACAAGCCAAATAAGTTATTAAATGACCAAATAACACAATTTAAATGACAATAACATTAAGAATTACATCTGAGCTAGTCAAACACAATAGGAACAAACCATGCTTGAAATCAAGGCAATTTAGGTACTTTGTGAAGAGAGTAAGTAGAGGAACACACACACATCCAAACATATATTTTGTACAAACAAATCAGTTATGTAAATAATAGTGGAACAGTATCGTTTTATTTATTTTAAATATAATGAAATATTTAATAACATTTATTTAAAAATTAAAATTTAAATATGCAATTAACATTTTACATGGAATAAAAAAAATCTTCTGGCTATCCGTTATGATTAGCAGGAATGGGATCAGAGGAGCATTTTCAAAACTAGAAGCACGGGAGGATGAGGAGGATGGTGATGGCGATGGCGATGGGGACGAAGCTTCTGTGGGGTTAAACTATTCATATATGGATTGTATTAGGTACCATTCTTTTGTTCTAATTTTGTTTTTTGTCCAAGAACTATCTGGAAAAGGATGTAGTTCCCCTTCAAACCCTTGCAGCAATGTTGATAGCTGAGTTTTTGATGGTTTTAAAAAACGATTTGGTGATCTCGTTAGACAGTTTGTTCAAGCTCTCTAGTGAAAGTAAAAGGAATGACCAGGTTGTGAAGGATATACACTTGTGTTGAAGTACTTTTCGTGGATGAAGCAACCGCCTTTTGGGAAGGTTCGGGATCATGATTCTATTGCACAAGATCCAGGGTTTGGCAGTTTTTTCTTGGCTTGTTTTGTTCTAAGCTCGGCTTTGAAATGATAAACATTCTTGAAGCCCCGTATTGTCTCTTTGAGAGAGATTCTTATGGCCCTAGACTGTGGGGAGGGATTTTTGTGTCTCAATATTTTCGAAAAAATTCCATGGATAGCTCTTCTAGTGTGGTGCTTAGGGCTGGACTAGTTCTCTCTGTTTTATAAGATTATATATTTTGATTTCCTTCGTAGGAAGGATTTATTGTTCATTAGGCCTCTGGGCCTCTATATTGTCCTTTTTGAAAGGATTTTATTTTTTTGGGCATCGTTGATCGGGTTAACAAGGAGTACCACAGGTTGCACTGTTATTTTGTTTTCTAGATCAGCATGACTCTGTTTTTATTGTTTGCTCTCAACACCAATACGATCTGGTGTTTTTTGATCATGACAATGTTTGGAATCGAAAAGAGGATGGGATGGTCGGGGATGTGGGTATCTCTACCGGATCCCTATTATGGGGGCTTTTCGATGGATATCGGGCACATGGTTTATGGTCACACCATTTTTGATTAAATATGAATTCCATGGGATGCCCTAGAGTGGGATTGCTTTACTTCTCAGTATTAGACCTATGATTCACTTGAACAAAGTTGTAGAGTGATTCAGTGTTAAACATTATCTTATCTTTTATCTGAAGCAAGTTTCTGCTCCCACTTGGGATGTGAATAATTGCTTAGCAATTTTTTTTTTTTGCTCTAGAATTATGACAATTGGAGACGGTTCTTAGAAGACTTGGGTCCCTTTTTATTCCTTTTCATCGGTAGTTAATGATTGGATCACCCTCTTGGGGATCAGGGCTCTGGTTGCTCTATTTTAGAGGGACACTTCAAACCTTCATGGTTTGTATGGATATCTCACTTTACCATTAGTATCTCTTTGCCAGATTCAGGTCCTATCGGGGACACATAATGAATCCTTTTGAATGTTCTTCTTGAGACATGGGCCCCTTGCTTCTTTTATCCAGGTTGGTTCATGTTCTATCTAAAATCGACTAGATGCCACACCAGTCAAATGTAATGGTCACTGGTCATATTAGAGATTTAGGCCTCATGCTCATTTAGTCCAGGGTAGTTTCCAGACCATCTAAAAAATGGTAGGGTCCTATTCCAGGCTAATGCATCTCTTTTCCATGATGATTTTATTGGGGTTTGGGTCCTTAGGGACCTTTAAGGTTTTTTCGAGACTTGGACCTCCTTTTATGTCTAGACTAGTTCTCAATCTAGAAAAAACTTATTCATTGGTCCCTTGGGGAACTTGATGGTATCTTGAGACTTGGGTATCTTTTAGGTTAGGCTAGTTTTTGGTCTAGCCAAATTTTTTTGGTTGCGACACTAGTAATTGTGGTAATGACTCTTCCTTTTCTAGTTCCTGATCTAAACAAAATTGGATGCTCCTAAGTCTTTGGCCTCATTTCTCTCTATCTAGGGTGTCTCCCACACCAATCGATTGGAGGATTGTTGCTTCAATCATTTTGGGCTCCTCTTTGGGACCTTTTGGTCTTTTTTATCTCTTCTAATTTTGGGTCTCTTTTGGGTTCTATCTCTAATTTCATAGTGAGATGTTTCCATTTTATCCTTAGACTACAAGGGGGTAACCCGAACCTCCCATTGTGTCTGGACTAGTACCCACACCAGTTGTTAAAGGTGGGTTTAATCTAATCTAAACATTTTACATGGCATATATTCAATAAAATTTGTAGCTATGTTATTCATTTAAATATATTTACATCGATAGGCATTCACCTAGCAGATTGAGCATTGCATATTTTACCTCATCTATAATTTAAAAAACAAAAAAAATGACTAATCCAATTGTTTGATCCTAGTTAAACATGTTGCTTACATTGGTGTGGTCATATTTTAAGAACAAAGTGTTTTCAAAATTGACTGTCTAACTATGAGGGACATGGTGGAAGATACAAAAGCACATTTTTTAAAAATATTTTAAACAATTTAGTGTTAAACAAAAATTGAAATAAAAAATTACTATAACAATTCCACCATACACACTATAAAAAATAGACCAAAAGATTCTATTGATTTTTTTGTTTCTTCTACTTCTTCTCATTTTATAAAAATGTCATAATAAATGTAATTAGTATATTTCATGTGTATATGTGATTTAATTAAAAATATAGATTATTCTAAATATATCTAAAATAAAAAATTAACATATACTCTCATTAAACTAATGTAATCCAATGTATACACAATACATGGATTTATTATTCTAAAATTATCCTAAAGACACACTAATATAATATAGAGCAATTGCATGGTTTTTTATTCTCTAAAACTATAAGTAAATAACACTATTATAATATTCACCTCCTTGACTATGAGAAAACTAAAACATCATCTCGAAGCTTCAAAAACATATATTTTGAAACAAATTAATAGAGGATGTACCTAAATTGTTTTTCATTGTTTATATACATCAATTATTCCTCTTTATTTTTAAAATAATATAAAATAAAGTGGTACTAAAAATTTAAATCCTTTGATCATTTTGTATGACTTGATTGTTGGTCAATTTGACAACACTTACATTATCATAAAAAAAAATGTAGGTTAATTTTGTTTCTCTCAAATTTCCTTCAATTTTTTTTTGATCCATAATGTTTGTGGACATGTAAAAGTAAAATAAATTTATTATCATTTTTTATATGAAATTTGAACTTAAATTTTCTTCTTTGAACTCCATATAACCAAACCCAAACCTAGTGAAAAAATAATTTCTAGATGTTTACTTTAAATCATCTAAACTACCTCCCCATTAAGAATAGTTAAAACAAAAAAAACCATTTTATTGGCATAATAATGAATACTTAAATTGATATTTCCTTTCACATACCTCTAAGTACTCTTGGTTTAATTCATGTATTGGATGGATCAAACATATACCTTTAACAAATAGAAATTGAATAAGCAATGTATGGTATTCTCTGAGTTAGAAACATTTATCTTCATACAATTACTATATATTTTATCTCATTAATTATTTAATCACAATGTTCATTAAATAACAAAAAACCCTGAGATGTAGGAGAGGAGACTTGTTTATAGTTAAACATAATAAATTTATTTTTAAAATATCATTTTCATTATTTATGTGAAAAATAATATTTTATCCCTACTTTTATAAACCTCCATCCCTAGGAAGTATTGCATGAGACCTAAATATTTCATTTAAAATTGATTCACCACATATATTTTTAATTCATGCTTCAATATAATTACTTTGCATATACAAAATATCATGAAAATAAAAACTTACAACAATAATATCACTACATTCTTACTTATAATAAAGTGTATGCTCACTCATTCTTATTTCTAATCCATTCTAGTAAAATTATTCAATAATTCTAGAAAACATGTTCTTGGCAATTTATAGAATCGATACAAATCCTACCAAAATTTATAGTCTTGGTCTCATTTACCTTGTAATACAAAACCTTATGGCTACTATACATATACTTCCTCCTCTACGTACCCATTTAGGAAGGAACTTTTCATGTCAATTTGATGTATACTGCATTTATTCTAAGATAATAGATAAATCAACATTATAATGGCCTATTTTATTTCCATTGTTGAGAATATACCTTCATGATCTGTGTCATATTTACTAGTCAAACGTTTCTTAACTAGACATGCCTTGTGTCTTTTAAAACTACCATCACAATTGTACTTAATATTGAAGATACATTAAGTACCCATAAACTTCTTTTCATGTGTAAGTTATGTAATTTCCCAAGTATCATTAATATGTATACAATCAATTTAATATTGCATTAATTGTACCCAAACATCATTATCATATGAATATTAAAAAATTCGTGGCTCAAAACCATTTTGTGTAAATAAAACATAATTTGTAGTCTCACCTCTTAGACCTTATCTCTATGCTTGACTTATTTTAGTTTGATAAATTTCATTGAATCTTTGTACCTTCCTTCAAGAACTAAGAATTGAATTTACACTTGTACTCAAAATAAAATAATTACATGAGGAGCTACTTGGTGGACTTGTAACACTTTTAAATAAAATACTAGTGAGTTTTTCATGGTGAATATCATCAACAATACCATCATTACAAAGAAATTAGGAATTGTCAATATGGCATTTATATTTGTCATTAACAAACACTCGCCTTCATTAAAATGTCATAGATTTACATAAAAATGTTTTTAGTGATAGTATTATAAAGAACACGAGGTTTTATTCTCTCTATGATCAAGAAAATACAATAATCACTTTTTGTATCTAACTTATTTATTTTCTAATCAACTATAAGAACAAAGGATTGACAACTAAAAACTTTGATGTATTTTACATTTGGTTTATTTTTGTATAATGATTCATATGGATTCACAAGTTAAATTATGGGACTTTCATTAAGAATATAATTTATTTTGTGAATCACACCACCCCAAAAATTATTACTTTATCCCTTTATTTGTAACATGTTACTTTCCATTTCAAACATGGTATCATTATTCAATTAAACTAAACCATTTTGTTAAGGATTTTACATCATTGTGTGTTTCCTTTTAATGTCATTCAAATAAAAATAATCCAAAAAAAATTTTAAACAAAATTAAACTCCACAGACAGTCTTTAAGAACATTCTTATATAATTACTTTCATTTTTCTAAAAGGGATTTGAACCTATTAAATATATCAAATGATTAATTTTTAAAATTCAAAATATAAACCCAACACTTTCAAGACTAGTCATTATTTAATGTAATGAAATATGTTGACTTACTCAAACTTTTTATTTGCATAGGAACACAAATATCAGAGTGAACCAATTTAAGTGAATGATGATCCCTTCCTGTACTACCTTTTGGGAACCTTTTCTCATGCATGTTTTCATTTAACATTAACTTCAAAAACCTCCCAGTGATCTTCAACCTTTGGCAAAAAATATAATAATTATTATATGTTAGTAACTTCAAACATTTAAGATTCATGTGTCCATTCTTGAGATCACACAACCTACTCCTATCTTCTTATTCCATATTGGCTAGGATGCTACCACGTTCTCTTAAAATTATTGTGAATATACTATATTTATACATAGGTAAAACTATAACAACCTTATTTCTATGATTATCATCATATATTGTACATTTCTTATCATCAAATAATACCTTATATTTTTTTTTTCAAATAGTTGTCTAACACTAAAAAAATTATGTTCTAAATTTGGGGTATAATAAATATCATTAATAAAATTATTACCTTCTCTAGTATTCATGTTCATAATTACTTTTGATCCAACCTCCAAATATTATTAATCACTAGATTTGATCTTAGTTTTGAAACATATATTTAATATATAAAACAAATAATTATGCATTGACATGTGATTTGTATAACCTGAATGTAGGAAGCAATCCTATTTAATAATATTTTCATCTTTTCCATATGAAAATATAATATTAAATGGAACATCATCCACATCCTAATTAGTATATATAACTTATACATTCATTTCCTACTTTTGATCTACATTCTCAATCAAAGTGACCATACTTTTTATAATAATATAATAGGATATTTATCTTATCAACCGTTCTTCTACCTCTTCCATATGAAACTTGACCAACTCTTATACTTATGTTTCCTCTTAAATAATAATGATTATCATCATTTCCTTATGCTTGGTTGATTTTTTTTAATCTTTTCCTTAATATTGGTTGCTGTCACTATTTTTAATTGTTAAATTTTAGGAAAAAATTGTCTCCTCACTTTATCCAAATGTGTCTTTTAGACATTATTCATCGGATACAAGATCCATCTAGGTGATCAAACTTGATAGTAGTCTAATATTTACTTTATTTAGTGATGATGGAAACATGGTTTAACTTTGGCTTTAGATGTTAACACCTTTTTCACCACAACATATATATTCAAACTGTATCCAAAATTATAAATATTATTTACCACATTATTTAAACTTATGCAAAAAAGACATGCAATTTCAACTTCTTGCATCCTCAAATTCTCAAATTCTCAAATTCTCTCTTCAATGTCTACAACCTAACAAAGTTGACCTATTTATTACACTAGGTAATATTCTAGTAGTGTATTCTAAGCATCCTTGGTTATATTTTACCTTAAAATTATCACAAATATACTATTATAAAATTGTATTTGATTACTAAACAAAGATTTGAGTTTTTCTTCCTAACTTCCTTCTTAGCTTCTATGTGTTTAGTTAGAACAGTTGCTGAATGAAATAGATCCTCATAACTAGTTTATAAAACATCCCACAATTATTTTAATATCAAAAGAGTCTTAATATTAGTGATACAATAACCTTATTAATTTACACTAAATTATAGAATGGGAAGAGAGTCAAAATTTCTCATTATCAATTGCTAGAGTGATCCAAAATTAATAAATAAAACCCAAAACTTTATATGATACCAAAGAAATAGTTTTTTATAAATTAAATAATAATTTTTTTATCAAGTATATATTTTAAATAACCATAAAACTCACAAAAAATAAGCCATATATAGTGAAAAAATCTAGATTATCACAATTTTTCCACTCATTTTTTGTTTCTTTTAATTTTTTATTCTTATTATCATTAATAAAAATTTATATAATATTATGCATTGATAAAATTTCATGTAAATATGATTTTTAATTAATAAATAAATTATTATAAATCTATCTAAAAGAAGAAAAACTATGTACATTGATTAAAATTAATCTAATATATATCCATTGTATGCATTCATTATTCTAAAATTCACCTAAAGACACATTAATCTAATCTAGAGTCATTGCATGGATCTAGTTTT
>JARHVA010005497.1:310000-347500 GCA_037957365.1 Torreya grandis | reverse complement strand
AGAGTCTAATATTAAAATATATATTATATTAAACTATTATTAAAATATATAATAGTAAAATATAATATTTAAATATGTACGTCGCCAAAGCATCATAGTTCAACCTCAAATGATTGTAAATTTATGGTTATCCATCAAGATTAAGCTTGTGTACATTTTACAACCTCTAGATCACCATAACCCATTCTACCAAATGTGTAATGCCTACCATTGTATATATTATAACCTTAATGCCAAGCAGAATCCTACCACATTTTTTATAAACATGTTAGTTTATTTCCTCCACTACCACTGATCAAACCTTGTTAATTTCATATGTGAAGGTGTGATATGAGATCATCTCTCAACTCTAATCCTCATATAGATTATACAAATTGATTGTATCACCTTCATTGGCTCTCATATTAACTAAAACTTTCCTATCCTTGGCACTCAAAATAAGTTTGAAATTGTTGACAGTTTTAGCCACCACACCTAATTCCTCCACCAAATTTTCATTCCCTTTGCTTTCCCATATATAGTTTATAAAAATATTTATGACAAAAAGAAATTGACTTTTTTACCCAACTAATTATGAAAAACATCTTTCTCAACACATATTCCTTGGTTTTCAACCATTCCATATAAAAATATAAAATAGATAATACCTCCCTCCACATATGAAAGAACATGATTGATGGATAAAAATATAACATTCTCATATATCTTTGCACATTTTCCCAGATAAAATGCTTCCAATGTAATGAATGACATTTATTATGATTTTTAATTGGTGGTAAGTATAATTTAAAAAATATATTTTTTCCATGTAGTCTATTATTCCCTTTCAAAATTATCAAAGGAATACTAAAAATTTGTACTTTTTTATTGGTTGACACATTACAACCATTTTCAATCTCCTTGAGTTCAAATTAATATCTCTATGCCATTATAGTTACAATATTGTATTTATTTTTTAAAAAAATAATGTTACCGATATCCATTTTTTTAAATAAGGCTTGTAACAAAACATATATGTTGATAATTATTTCCATCATCATAGTTGAAAATTTTAGTTTGCAAGGATGACAAGCCTAAATCTTAAAATGTTTTTTTCTTAAGATTTTCTTTGTTGATCATTTATGGTTAAGTATTTTTTATTTTATATTATTTTTTTTTTAATTTTTAATTTTTTTATTAATATTGATTCAAAAAGTTCCATCCCATTTCAATGTACCTCTTACACATACATTAATTAGGGTTTTGGATATGCTTTTAAATCTATAATATTTTTTAGTGCATAACATGGATAGTAAAATCACATAATATATATGTTGGATACATGCGCAATTTGCATTCATTTTATCTTTAATATAATTTTTTTTTTGTGTATTTGACCTATCTAAGCATAATGATAGATGACAAAATGTGAAGAGTCATTCCTTTTAGGCATATAAAATAGATGTAATATAAAGAGACATTTTTAGATAAAATTATATATAGAACACTCAATTGTATTTCCATATGGTTCTAATGTGATAGATATTTATATATTTTGTTTTATAATGGATTTCATATGTATCTTTTATGATTGTTATATGCATAGTTAGTACTTTGTTTTATGTAATATGCTAATAATATGCATTTATGTGATATGTTAACGTTATAATAAACATGTGTCTAACTACATAAATATTTGTTTGGTTTAGTTTCTTGAATTTATTCAGTATGAATATGGTTCTAACCATTTACTTTGTTACTCCTTTCACAAGTTGTCCTTGAATTAGCATGCTCTGAAGGGTTTCGAATAACCTATGATAATCATGGTGTAGTGAGCATGGAACTTTGTTTAAACATGTTAAGATAGTTTCCAAGATAAAGAGATATAAATATATGTTTTGATGAATGAATTCATAATTTGGTTGAAGAGGAATCAATAAGAATAGGGAAACTACAAAGGAAATTATAGAGAAGTATATATACGATGAAATATATGAAATATTTTGGTGAGGATTCTATGAGGTATTAATTATTTGGTTATACAAATTAGATTACTATTATTTCCAACCATAGAAGATAGAAGATATAACCTGACCAGAGGAAAAACATGTGAAACCTAAACATTGATTGGACCAACAAAGTAGACTATTGTAAAAAGACTACCATTGATAGGTAATTTTTTTTTATGAGGCTATTTAGTTTTGACTTTGTGCAAGATAAGTTTAAAATGGAAATTAGTAGGAAGTTAATTTAGGGACTACTGAATTTGATTAAGATGTTGGTTATGAAAAAGTACATGGTGTGTACTCAGACTAACATGGAGTAGTCATTTTGGGCATTATGTGGATGCATGTGATTTAGAAGTTAATAAAGAAAAAATGAGTAGAGAAACTTAAACTAGAACCTAGAATATGGAGGAAGATAAGAGATAGATAGAAAAAAATATTCTAATATTGGAAAGAGAAATGAGATAATAGATAAGATGAAAAAAATAAATAATCCAAACTTAATTTCAATTAAGAATGGGAATAAGGTATAATATGCTAAATAAATGGGATCCCAAAGAGAGTCTTCACAATGCATGAGAATTAGGATATATATAGAATACAAAAGACAAGGGATAAAGGATGAGGAAGATAAAGTTATGAGTAATAAGGATATGAAGTAGAGTTAAGAGGGAGAAAGTAGATTAAAATTAGAGGAATTAAAAGATATAATTAGTTCATAGTTAAGAGTAAAAGTGTTTAAAATAGTGGAATAATATTAATGAGAATATATTATGCATAAGTGTAAAAGTATGATAGGTTATATAAGATAGATATAAGAATTTGAGTAAAGATGTCATTCATTTCTTAGGTACGCATCCCTATAGCCCAATTTATAATTATAAAAAAACATCAAGTGAAAAGGAAGGGATAGGGAGAATTTGGTTTGAGTCATTTATAGATAAGTTTGGAAAACTTAGTGTAGAGACAAAAAGTCCATAGATAAGAAGAGGATGGAAGAGATTGGATTTGATTTTGAGCACAATTCTAAAATTATAATAAAAAGTATGCAGAATTCTAAAGTCTCAATGACCAATGCATAAAAAACTATAGTCATATTAGTGAGTACACATTAAATATTATTATCCATTACTATTAACATAAATATGTAATTCAATATAGGCATGCTTATTGTGTTAACACAATATGATGGGTCTGTGGACCCTGAGTAGTATCTGTTAATTGAAAAATTGAAATTATCGGCTATGAGAATAAATTTTGATGACGTAAAGAAGTTAGAGATCCTAAGAGATTTAGCTATTTATTTTGGTCAATTAATTTCAATAGAGATGTTAATGGTTTATATATCTAGGAAGTTAAATCATAGTTATTGGAAAAAATTAAAATTAAAAAGTATGCAAGATAGATTATTCAAGTCCTAAAGGCATTTTGACAATAGATTAGATAATATGTGTGGAACTGTGATTAAATATTATCATATTTGATGAATAAAATTTATTTTTTCATGGATTATAAATATAAATCTATCTCATTTGTATAAAGACTATGATCAAGAATTGAATTTTCTATTACACAATCTCAATTCACAATGAAGGTTGATGATTGATCAACTACCCTACGAGTGGAATAAATTGAAAGTTATGGAGATGATATAGTCACTAGATCTAAAGTAGAAGAAAATATAGGTGCTTTGTTTAATAAGATATATGAGATACACAAATGTGTTAAACCTAAACAAGGATTATGGTACATAGAATGTGGAAGGGAAGGAAATCATAAGAATGATTATCCATAATTCAATCCATAATTCTATGAACTCTATAAATTATTAGGGCACACAACTAAAAAATATCATCTACTACAATAGTACATTAAAAAAACTTTAAGTTTGTACTATAGTTTTTTAAAATTGACCAACCATGATGAAAAGAGTTCTTGAGTCTTATAGGAGGTAAAGGAAGATATTACCAATAATGTCTTCATAGTTTCAAATCAATCTTTATCCACTATGAAGAAAGGATTTCTATGCCTAGAGGTATAAATGAAAAATGCAACATAAGGAAGTCCTAAATGGATACTTTCATCAGCTCAATACCAATATCAACCCTAGGGTATAGCTAGTTGGACACCATCATCACCATAATACCAATATAAATCTTCATGGAATAATGTAAGCCTATAAAAACAACAATCATATTAGCCTCTCACATCACCTCAACATTAGTATGATGCATACACTGTGTACTAATAGAAGTAAATAGGACTTGTTGGATAATAGTCACATGATTAGGGCTATCAAGAAAATAGATGAGGTTTCAGAGGATAATATAGAGGGGGATACTAAGGAAGATATTAAGGTGGTCATAACAATGATAATTGACAATCTCACCATCCCATCCAATGCTATTTATGTGGTGGGTATAATCATTTTGGGTGGAATTATCCCACTAATCCTTAGAGATAAGTGTATTACATATATTATAGTGTTGAAGGACATCATCAAATGAAAGATTTCCTAGTACTGGAAAACCAGATTAAATAAAATATATTGAAAAATGTGAACATGATTAATGTGTAACATAAACAAAATGTATTTATATAAGCAATTATTACACAATAGTGTGTAGATCAAGGATCACCTCCATAAGAAATGCCATAGGATCAAAAAATTATAAAGGTTCAAAAGAAAAAATATAATAACCCTATGATAAATAAGGGATTGATGTAGAAATATTCATAGGTTATTCAAGACATGCAATAGCGTAGTGTGTTATAAGGAGATGTCATGACCATTTATGAACAAATGTATGGGCAAATTGTGTATAGTATGAATTAGGAAGGTATTGTGATAGCATTGATATATTTATTACAATTTCTCAGTGCACTACATAATGAAGATATCTACTAGAATATTACAAATATATTTTAATAATATTAAAGAATTCTCACATAAGGGACAAACACATACTGATAAGGTGGTTTGGTATGTTAAACTAAGAAACCATGGGATGTGAACTCATGAATAGACATTGAACTTGTAGGCTATGAAATCCCTAATGCAGTATTTGAATTCAAGACTATTATATAGATTATTAGTATATCTACATGTGAAGCTATTAATAGGCCACACTTGAACTATATTACTATCAACCTTAGTCTCATAGATTCAAATTGGTCACCTTAAAGATCTAGAGATTAGATTTATTGAGCTATCTCTTCAAGGTGGTTTTTAAGTAATTGACATGAAGATATACAAGACCCATTACCCTTCCTTTCATGGTAATAAATAGGCTTAAAATAGTCAAATGACTATTAATACAATTTGTAATCAATTAGAGGCTCATCAAGGAGATACGATATTTGTGGTGCCTTTGAATAAATTAGATTAGAAGCCTTATATGATTTTAAAGGAATTAGAGTCTTTGTATTCCTATAGTGATAATAGTTAGTTCAAAGTAGACATAGATACATATGAAAATTCTCTATGAGATGCAGAAATTTGGGTTTTGTACCCAAAAGTGTGAAAACATAAACAATATAGCAGCCACTTTATACGCTGGTAGTAATAAAATCTCTAGCTCCTCAATTTCAACTTGAAGGTTTTATCTCTCCATTATTGCACACTCCTACTAAATCAGTGGTGTATTTTCTATTTAATATAGGTATAATAATAATGGATTATACAAAACCTACTCTATAGGGTGTCTTACTTAAGGAAACAACATATTCCATAAGTATTCACACAGACACCCATATGTTGAATTGGGGTATGGGAGATCATGAGATATGACCTATGTGCATGGTGTTCAAAACCAAACATCAATTAACTCAATTTTTTATTGTAGATGATATTAATATGATTATCTTAATCTTAGAGCACTATGTGCTAGATGTGGATAAAAGAGTCAACCCACTCATCTATGCATTGGATGGAAATATTGTGACTTTGTGGGTCATGCATAGATAATAAGAGATACACTGGGAGGAAGTGTGTGAATTTCATGTGTAGAGTTTTAATTAAAACCTAGTTTTAATTCATAATTTTCATTCTTTCAATAATGCCAATGTCTTGAGATGCATATTCATCAATTTGTAATATATGGTATTTTTAAGGAGTTGATTGAGGGTATAGTGTGCACATTTTCAATCATATACTAGCATAAATATTAACTACATAAATGCATCAAGAATTTAGGATAAAGATTGAAAATTGAGCACAAGTGTAGTAAGACTTTATTCAAACTTTTTTGTTTGAAGATGATAATCCACTAGTGTATAATTCATTACACAAACTGAAAACTTTTCTATATTATAGTGAGCAAAAGATTTCAGAGATACAATAAATTCAACCTCACAACAACAAACATCTCAAGATTTGAAACTTATGACGCATAATTACAAATCTAGTAAACAAGGACAAGATATTATTGCACCCTATAATAGAATTAAAAATGAGCTAATAGAATATAGTGATAGTTATGGGGATCTATATTTACAAGGCTTTTTTGAACTAGAATGAGAAGCTGAATCAATAACTACCCAAAGTATAGACTAAGTTAAGGATGAAAGATTGCATAATGTAAACATTATAGAAAGTGAATGGGAATGAACTCTACGGGATGATCTATGTAGTGGAATGAATGAAGTGTATCGAGAACCACTAAATTTTTTAAGAAAAATTGGAATAGAGTCTGGACATATGACTATGGGAGATTATTGGGGGCAGAACAAGATCTTAGAGGCATTTTAGTTGCTAAGACACTATTAGGATATCTTCTCATGTAATTTATCAGAAGTAAAAGGTTTAGATCAATCATTAGGGCAATGCACATGTAATTTAAGGATCTCATTATACCAATTAAAACACATTTGTACACAATAAACCCCAACATAAAGATAAGACTAAAGGCTAAAATAGATCGCATGTAAGAAGTAGAGAAATTTTATCTAGTTGAAAATGCAGATTAGGTGAGTCCCATATTTGTGTAACTAAATAAGTCCATGGATATTTGGGTTTGTAGGGAGCACCATACATTAAATAATTCATGCATCAATCATCTTTTTCTAATAACATTTACAACTAATATTTTCGAGTCTATTATAGGTCATGAGGTACACTCACTCGTAGATGAAGTTAACAGATATCATCATATTCCCATCAAATAAGAGGGCCAAGTTAAAATAACCTTTACGATAAAATGGGGTTAATTCACATATAAGATTGTGTCTTTTGGTCTTAATAATGTGATTGCATTTTTCTCAGTCTATGGTAAATGTATTTAAATATTTCATTTATGATTTCCTAAAAGTATATTTTGATGACTAGGTTATATTCTCATTGTTTAAATAGAATATATTGAATATACGATTAATGATATAAAGGTTTTTATCCCTACACATCGATTTAAATCTAAGTAAGTTCTTTATTTTCAAAACTTTTAGTGTTCTTTTGGGCCATGTCATTTATAGTAACGGAATCTCTATTAACTAGGCTAAGATTTTTGTAATAATGGAAATGCCACCCCCAACTAGTTATACATAAGTATGCACCTTTATGTGTCATATAGGATAATATAAAAAAATCATCGAAGGATACATAATAATATTTTCACCAATGGAAAACCTATTGTGCAAATATAGAAAGTTTAAGTGGACATCAAAATTCTAAACAACATTTATTGATCTCAAAAAAAAAAAATAGTAACAATGCCTATTTTAGTTTTTCATTCCTAAAAGAATACATTCCATGTACATGTGGATGCTTATGGTATTACAGTAGGGTTGCCATAATGTATCTAGGGGAAGGTGGGTTGCATCATCCCATACACTTTTACAATACGAAACTATCATCAATATAGAAAAAATATATGATTATAGAAAGAGATGCCCAAACTATGTTATTTACCTTACAAAATTTTAAACATTACCTATCAACCACATCATTTAATAATTTTATAGACCACTGGGCATTATGATACTTTGTTAATAAAATGATGTTGGGAAGCCATATCTATAAGTGGTAAATCTTGTCTCAAGATTTTTGAATCTAAATAAAAGTTAAGATAGGTTGAGAAAATTTGGGTTGAGATCATTTAATTAGATTTAAAAATTGGGAATAACCAAAGGAAATACATGATGAATCTCTAGATATTCACTTTTTTAGGATTGTTATGATCTATGACAATATGGATGATATTTTAAAATTCCTTGAAAAAGTGATACTTCTTATGCACTATTTTGAAAGGGATAAAAATCAAATCATCAACCATTTCATTAATAGATTTATATATATAATTTGAAAGGATGATGTGCTAAATAGAGTAGCTTTAGAACATGAGCAACCACAACTTGTTGAGGAAACACATTAGGTATTTGCATGAGGTCATTTCCTAGGAAAAGCTATTATGAGGAAGATAACATAGAGTTGTTTTTGGTGGATGAATTTGTTTTAGGATGTGCATTAGAAGGCCAAACATTATGATGTTTTTCAATGTATGAGAAAACCCAAAAATCAATATGAAATACCATTGGTCCCAATGCTTGTCGATCAACCATTTGAATAATGGTAAATTCACTTTTTAGGACCTATAACTCCCTTTAGGAAACACAAAAATACATGATATATAATTACTATAACTATATTTTTTGTTTAATGGGTGGAAACTTATGTGACACTAAGTTATAGTGTGAAGCATGCCATAAAATTCATGTATAAAATTATCATAACAAGGTATGGATGTCCAATAAATTTCGGTAGTTATAGAGGTAATCACTTCATAAATAACATAATAAACATAATAACTTATGATATCACACCATAAGAGAATGTCTAATCTTTCACAATTAAATGGACAAGTTAAATCTTGGGACAAAGTATTGCGGAAAATTATGAAAAAAATATATAGTGTTCAAATGGATGATTGGGGGGATCACACTCTTATGATTATTTTGGTGTATAGGAAAAATTACTAATGTTCCATAGGTTTCACCTAATTTCAGATCATTTATGGTCTAGAGGTAGTTATTCCTATGGGGTATATTGATCCTAGTCTATGCATTACAATGATTATGAGCCTAGGCGATCAAGACTCTCTAAAATAAATAGTAATGGGTTTGGTCAGAATGGAGGAAAATAGAAAAATGTCACAATGGATTTTGGAGATCAATAATTTATATCAAAAATAATGGCATGATCATAGTTTTTGACTTGACTAATTATATCTTGATTACGAAGTATTACTCTAAGATAGTAAATTCAAATCATTTCCAAGAAAACTATGCTTCAGATGGAAATGACACTATATTATTCATGATGTTTCATAGTAGGGTACAAGTGTTTTATAAATTTTATAGGGAAACCATTTTCCTAGGTTAAATCAATGGCTATAGGATTAATCCTTACCATCAATAATTTATATCATCCATCACTGTAAATGATAAAAAGTGTTGATTAACACCTTGTAGTTAGGAATTTACTTTAATGTTGTTTTATTTTATTTTAATTTTTGTTTAGGGTTATTGTGTTGGTTTAGTGAAATATTTATATTATAACACATCATAATGAATTTAAAATATTCAACAACATAGATTGCAACCAATAGATAGATTCAACCTAGTAGGAAGACAACTAGTAGTTAGAACATGGTGGTCAACACTTAAGTCTGAGAATGGGGTGATTATAAGGAAGGTATAGGGAAATTATGATGTGTGGTCAATCCAAAATTTTAATGAAAATACACTTGGGATATTGCATATTTCTATAAGTATATCATGTGGTTGAATAATAAGATGGCCCATAAAAGAAATTTGATAAATGAAAGGACATCACATCACATAATCTACCTACCAATAGTTAGATCAAATAACCTAGATAAAAAAGAGGTAACATCATGAAAAATAAGAATTGGTTGACATAAATGTTTGATATGAAATCTTTTTCAACCAACTTACAAAATTTAAACTAGGTGGATTATTGGATTTAGGAGGTAAATTCTATATAATAAAGGATGATTAAAAAAATTAAACATTACATACTCCTACAACCAAGTGAAAAATTTGATATTATTTAAACATATATTATTATTCACACATTCCATATTAAAGTCAAATCAAGTAAATAAAGTGTCAAATGTAGTCCACAACAATAACCATGAAGAGCTCACAACTATTGATCCCACTTATAGATGCATAAAAAGAGGGAATAGGGATTGGCTTAGGCCTAGGGAAAAAAGATATCATGATCTAAAATATTTTGAGTTCATTGATGCAAGTAAAGATACTCTATCTACCTAGGACCCTCAATAAGTAGCACATGTAGGTACATTAATACCAACATCTATTAAAAGGTTTAGATGTTGAAAGATTGGTTAAACTACCCAATTTTGGACAACTAGATGAGGTAATGCTTACCCTATGAATTAGGTACAATGAAATCACAATTCACTTGTCACAAGATGTGACCATATTCATCACCCTTGAGATTATTTCAAGAGAAATAGTGATTTTATTGTGAGGAAAAACTTTCCTCCCATATAAATCCATAATTACTCCACTTGAATCCATCACCAAGGAGAAATAAACTAGAAGGGAAGGAAGGGGAATCCCATTTGATTTCATGGATGATGTTGTAGTTCATATTATTATGAAATGTATTAGTAAGATTTATTTACAAATAAAAAAACAAGTAAAAATGCAAAAAAAGTAGTGGTAAACATTATGTATCATATGATACACCTCAATTAATATTTTAATTATCTTGAGTTTTTTGCCTCTGAGTTGATAATGAACACAAAGAAGATCCTCATTGGTAGTACACAAGCCTTCTAGTACTATTTTTTGGTATTTTTATTTTATATTATGTAATGGAAATAATTATAAGGACCAGTCAATAGTAATCCATATTTTTACCCTATTATGACATTCACCAACATTACATGGATGAAAATAGGTTAATACTATGAGTAACTAGGGATGCTCAATGCATAGTGCCTATAAATCTAAGACATGATCAGTTCCCACCCAAGGTTACCCTAAGATGTGATTTTATATCTAGGGAGGCATGAATTAGTGATTAAACTACACATTACATATAAATCAAGGTGAATATATTTCCAAAAACAACAACCATGCTATTATCTTTATTTATCTCTATGTTGGATACATGGGTAGAAGTGTTGAGGTATGAATATATGATATCTAGATCAATGTAAAGTTTATGTTACATGCCCTCAATTGTATGAAAATTATTTAAATCATAGGAAAAACATCAAGCACAACCAAATCCACAAATAAAATTAAAACTATAAGCAACATTGAAAACAAAAATACATCTAGGACAAGTGGAAAAGGAAAAGATGAATGTACCAATGCCATTAGATTCATTGCCACCACCAAGAAAAAGACCCAACACATAAAGTTATATCTTGGGTTAAATTTTTTGAAAGATTATAGTTTCATGTGACTTGGTATATATTATATTTTATGAGAACAAATTTTTAAAGTCCATGTTCATAGACATCAACAATGAAGTACACAAATAAGAGGAGGAGAAATATTTTTTCTTTTAGAAATTAGTGCACACCTAGCATGTGTATAATCAAGTAAGATAATACCTATGGGTGGACATCAAGTAACCTCCTTATGTAATTATTTATATTTTATATGGAGAAGAATTCAAGTAATTAATTTAGGCTCACCTATTTTAAAAATATCGTGTTAGAAGATCCTCTGTTGCATAGGAAGATGAATTACGAGCTTAAGAAACACCAACAACACCTTTGTTGTAAAGACCTTGGGCACATGTTATAGTTAAACCCTCTATAACCATGAAAGAGAGATGGTGTATTTTACGTAATTATCTAAAGAGAGTGTTGTACAATAGGCAAAAAAGAGCCATTCCATCTCATAGCTCCAAAAAGAAGTTTTCTAGATAGTGGGGTGATATTTTAGAATTGTATTCTTTAGAATATTATACGTCAATCACAGTAGTGAAATCATCTACCCCCATATACACATATGAATAAACTAGCTTACCATAGTTGAAGCCATAAAATCATGTTTTGTAGGTACAACATGATCCATTTGAAAGGTAAAAAGATGCAATGAGGAAGGAGGCAAAACATAATAAGAAGAGTAATTGAGATTGAAAGTGTAATGATGTAGAGGAAAAAGAACATCATAGATAATAAGTTATGAAGGAAGATCATTAAAATAAAATCGAAGAGGTAGAGGATGAAAATAAGAAACCCAAAGAGGTAGAGGCTAAAAAAGAAGAAAATCAAGGAAGTAGAGGATTGAAAGAATAAATCCAAAGACGTATAGTCTAAGAATAGGAAAGCTGAAGAATTAGAGGCCTAAAATAAGAAAGAAGATGAACTATAGAATAAGAATAAAACACAATAAGAAGTGGATAATAAACCAAAGGAGGTGCAAGCTACACAAAATAATAAACAAGAAACAATGACATTTGCAAAGGTTCAAATAGAGAAAAAGGATAAGTAGTAAGCTACAGATAAATAAGATGAATGACATATCTAATGCTAAAATAGAATATAATACTAAAGATGAAGTGGATACCAAAAATAAATCTTAGATTGAACTGAAGGGTAAGGCTTAATATGAATCTAAAGTAAACAAGGAGGTAGAGGAACAAGCCAAGCAATAAGCATAAATCATAGTGCAATTGACAGTTGCCACACAATGAGGTGTGTAGAAGGAGGATTCTCAGCATACACTATAAATAACAAGACAATGGATATGATATGTTGATGTATCATCCATCCAGTATATCACCATTTAATTACCACTCACACATTTCATGGTAACCCCTACATGCTACTTAAAGATAAATGTATTGTCCTCTAAATCATCTTGCATTTATTGTGCTAGTGCCCAAAATTGCACTAAAGAAATTGAGATTTTTTAAAGTATAAATGCCTAATTTGTAAAGCCAATTTTAATTCATGTTCGAGCATCTCAAAACCCTTTTTCCAATTACCCTATCTTAGGCCCTTTGGTTTAAATTCAAATTTGGCAAGAATAGTTTACGCGGGAGTGCTTTAGAAAATGCCATGGACTTGGTTTAATTTTTATACTAAGATTTAGTCATGTTTATTAACATGACCAAACCTTAGTCTAAATTCATATTTTATCCCTTTTATATCCCATGGGCATTCGTTCCTTTTATCTATTGTCATGGCTAGCTAATGGTTGGTCCCTTTATTAAAAAATTAGTTCAAAGCCCTTTTTGAAAGCTTCTATCATATACAATAAAACCTTAGTCTAAGATTTTAAATTCAGTTCTTTATTCCCTAAAATTTGACTTAATTATTTCATTTTTAACTTGGATCCATTGACAACCAACCTAGCAGATCACAATCTAATGGTGTGCTCAAACCCGTACATAGTTAATGAGATGGTGCGAACCAAATTCAATAATTCAATAATATTGATCAATGATGTGCATTCACCTGGGAGGAGATGATCAAATGATGAAATATCAAAGTTGAAATGTCAAAATTTCAAATCTCCATAAGAGTGAAAAGTATCATCATCTCGATGGGTATTCTAAAGATCTAATGTCATGCGATAGAGCTAACATATCAATAAGTATACATAGGGATATAATAATGACAAGTGACACCATCTCAGGTTCCCATGCAATAGATAAATGGTTCATGGGCCCATTCATAAGTTAATAAGTCAATAAGTTTACAATAAAGTGAAGAGATGATGCATGTCATAACTATGGTGAATGGAAAAGTTATCAACCAATAACATTTGAACTCTCAGATTTTGATATGATGGTGCAAGGTAAAGGTGGAATTTTTAGGGAATTCAATCCAAATGAGAAGTTACCACATGGTAAAAGGGCATTATCCTAACAAGGAATAACTATGTAGAGTGTAGAAAGCCCATGGATTCTCCAAGTGGTATGATCTCAGGAGTCTTAGTAGAGATCTAATGGATCATAATAAAAGATAATGCTAAAGGAACACTGAGAGATCACAAAGCTACCAAGTGGCACATTCAAATTTATCATGTAGATAAGGATCTGATAGTGTTAGTCTTAAGTGGATATTTCAATGGAGCTCAAAACAAATACATAAGTGATAAGTGTTAAGTCCACATATAACCATTAAGGATCAAGCATATTTCAAAGATCCAATGGTGTGAGTGAAGATTTGACAGTTCAACAGGGCCATATATCTAATGAGAGGATTCCACATATCATGATAGCACCCAAGTGACTAAAAGAGCTTGGATCTAACTAGAGGATTCCACATGGTGTGATAGTGCTCTAGTGATGAAAAGATCTCAGATCTCATGAGATGATACCATGTGGCATAATTTCATCATATCAAAGATGAAGATCAAGGGCCTATAATGAATTCAAAGACCAAAGAATTATTAAAGGATTGAAAATGCATATTTGATCTAGTTTCCAAATTACATAAGAAGGTAACAAGTGTCCAAGCAAGGTTAAGATGGCCTGTAAAAGGACACCTATCTAGCAATGGTCGAAGATGCTTTCGAGAATGATAAAGGGCACTCCTATAACCAAAAAAATGGAAAGGCCCTTCCTGAAAACTTGGAACAAATATAAATGTGCCACATGGCACACTATGAATGGGTGACTACATCAAGATGTATCTCGATCACCTCATACCAGTCAGAAAGTGACATGTGTCTGGATTGGAGCTAGTTAAGTGGCTTAGTCAATTTTAAGACCCATAAATGCCTAGTTGGATCTGATGTGGCATTCCATGTGTCAAATTGTGTCAATATTTTTCTTAAGAGTTAAATTTGATGGATCTTTCATGGATGGGCAAGAATTCAAAGCACAAAAGAAGGCATGTGGGCCATTTTAGAGCATATTTTTAGCTACGAATTATTGAATGTCTATACCATAACTAGAGCATCTCAATGTTATCATTATAAGAGTGAGTTGATTAGTGGGTTACATAAAAGGAAAGGAAGCTATCCAGGAGGTTCCACCTATGCAAGCAGGTGGTCAAGGGTATCTCTTGGTAGTTTCACATGAGGACAAGGTTTGATCACCCTCCACCAAAGAATTTCAACTTTTAGATCATGTAAAAAGGCTTCTCTAGTCAATAAATAAAAGGGTTTATTTCATATCTTCATCATTACTTGTAGAGCTAGTTATATTAATGATTTTAATAGCAAATGGATGAAGATTTTAGTTGTGGAAAGGAATATTTTTGATCTGGGAGCGTCTTGGTAGAATTTGGAGGTCTACTTTGAAAATTTGAAAATTGTAACCCATAATAACAAATTTTCAAAGGGATAAAAATGTATAAATAGATGGATTATCCTATATTCTTGAGGTTGGTCTTGGTTTTCCATTTTCTCTATGTCTAAGTTCTAATTTTTTTTGAGATCAACTATTATGTGTAGATCTTGTTTCCCTTGCTAAGGTGGTTACAAGTGTATAACCATTAGCAAGATCTAAGAGAATGTTTATGCCTCCCCTATCTAACATGGATAAATCACACCATGCTTGTACCCATGGTAGCATTTTGAAACATTGGTGTATGTAAGATTTTATTTCAAGTTAATGGAAAATACTCGTGACTCTTTATTGTATCCTGTTAATGAAATGCAATGAGATGTTTTATGTGCTATGTTGATTGGATATTTAGCTTTGCGCTTATTTATGGTTATCATCTTAGGCATAGATCTAGGTTGTAAACACTTTTTTCCATATATATTTGTAAATATTTTGTGTAATACCTCATTAGGGCACCCTGAGTTCATGAATTTAGTAGGAGAAAGTATTTGAGATTCTAGTTTTAGTGTATGTTCTAGGGTTTTATGGATCGTTTGGTAATTTGAATTATATTGGAACCAATGGATGAATTTTTTTCCTTATAGTATCCATGGATTGAATATTAGTTTTCCTACATCTTTGCAATAGATGATGTCATGTATGTTGAAAGAAACCCTATAGTTTGGCAAACCACCAACACACCACCCCTTTCTATTATTAACAAGTTGTCCTACCTTATCCTACCCTATGAATAATACACACTTGTTGCATATCATAAGTGTTATTTTCTTACAAATGGATAATATATTCTAATTTAAAGATTAGCATTGTAGTCTTTCATCTAATCCTGTTGTTGAAAATTCTTTAGAATAAAGATTGCAACCACTCTTATATCTATCTATAGTAGCTTGTATATGATCTAGAGCATTTGTTCATTTCCTGTGACAACCCTTCCTAAGTGGATTGAACAAGTTTAGTTGTGCCTTAGTCACGTTTGTGTCTCTTTGTGAAAAAAAATTCCATGGTGTTTGAATTGTAGAATCTATCCATGTGAGCAAGCTACCCCATAGGTCCTCTCATCTTGGTTTAGGTAGATCCATAAGTAGTAAGAAGCTGACCGTACCCTTTATTAGTTCCTCTCAGTCATTTTTTACATCTCATCCATTCTATATGCCAAACCCTTCCTTGGATATAATCACATACTAATGGGTTTTTCATCTTTGTTTGACATTTTCTTTGAGTGTGAAAAACTAAGTGATAGAGGTGTATAATTGGCAACCAACACTTTGCTGGTGCCATTGTTGGGGACATTTTTTAACACCCATGTTTCTAGGGAATCTTGTAGAGAGTGATTGTCATTTTAAAAAGTTATCTACCTATCATACTCATTTGGACTATCTTGGTTGTCAACATCACATAACTCTACTAGGGATGTGCTAGGAATTGAAATATTTGAAAATTTAACTTTTGTTGAGTTCATTTCAAAGAGATGTTAAAATTACATGTTGGAAGGTGATTTCTCCCTTTTTGGACTTAATTCTAAAAAAAATATTGTCTTTACCTTTTACCTCATTAGTAAATTTAGTAGGTATGCTTTTATCATGTATCACAATAGTGTGTTAACTGTTATATTCTAAAATTTTGATTCTAGTGGTTACTCCAAAGAAGATAAATGCCTATCTTGAATATCTTAATTTTTAGCTTTGAGTATTATATTGCTTGTAAAGCTGGAAGAATTGAGATAATACTTCAAATGTGACCCATTTAGGGAACTTGTCTCTCTCTTCAGTATTCATCAAAGAAGAGAGGGACAAGTTTTAAGGCCTACTGAAGGGGAAATTTTAGTTGCTAAATAGTGTCCAGATTGCCAAGATCTTGATAATATTGATATTTTTGTTGAACTTCCCAATGTTAAGGAATTTCATAGTTCTTTTAGTCACTCTAAAACTTATAGTCTTAATTATTATCTAGCTCCTTCTCAACTAGCTAAATCCCCTCCTAAGTTTGATCCACCAAACCCCCCTCATTCACCCCCTCATATCCCTTTCCCAATTTTTCTTGAACCTTCAATTAAACTAATCATGAGGCATAAATACCTAGATGAGGATGAATGTCCTAAATTTCATGTGCCCAAAATTAGGCCCATCAATTTTGATAAAATGAAAGCTCATCCTAATTATGTCCCAAATGAAATAGGGAAATGCCTTCAAAAATTGAGACAGAGCAATGCAGTGAGTGGTGATTAGCATATGAGGGATTTTCACAATATCATTGAATACTATGAGTTTGATCATGAGGATGTGTGCACAAATTTATTTATGTACATGTTGGAGGAAGATGCTCATGAATGGTTCAATTCTCTTCCCAGTGAATGCGTTGATTCATGGGAAGAAATGAGGAATGTTTTTAGAATTTAGTATGGTGATAGAGTTGATCTAAGGTTATTTTTGGCTATGATTTAAAATATAAAGAACCCTAATTAGTGTGTGAAATAATTCAATACATGTTTTAAAAAATCTATGATGTGGCTACCTATGAACTTAAATCCTATGATACAATGTGCTTGGTAAAATATTATAATGCCTTTGATAAGAAGGTTGTGTATTACTTACAAGTTAAGGATCCCATAATCCTGTAGTTGACATTTAATATGGCCATTCAAATTAGGAAAAACATAACAATTGTCAGAAATCCAATGAATAAGCGGGCTGATGTGAAGTTGGTAAATCCTAAAAGAACATAGTCCACTAAGATTTCTAATATTGAGGAGATAGTTAAGACTCTAGTGTCTGCTATCAATGAAATGTCATACAAGTTGGATAGAACTAAAAAGGGGATCCCTCATATGTCTACTAGTCAAGCAAGTGATCCAAATCTAAATCAATCATAAAGGGGGGCTGCCTTCCAGAATCGAGACAATGATAGAGGGAAGAAGCCTACATGCAAAGAAAAAATAAATAGACATTAAAAAACAAACGGATTTTGAAATAAGTGCCTAATCCATTAAAATCCAAAGTTAATATAGTAGGTTGTGATATTGATATTGATTGGTGTGATAGAATTGATTTGTGTTATTATTATTGATCTATTTTAGAGTGTGGTACAAAATGTATCTATCAAAACATGTGAATTTACTTGTGAGGTTAAAATGGCACAAGCATATGAAACACCTATTCATGATTTTGACTTTTTCAGATCAATGATGATAAAGAAATATGTTGGGGGAATTCTATCAATTGAGGATAGGTAGATGCTAATTAACATAGTAGTTACACAAGGGAAAGAATATTACTTGAGAAGCAAGTATCAAGGTGTTGCTCCTCAAGACACTACCCTTGCAATTCTGAGGGCGGGCGATGCAGGTAAGGAAGTTAAGAATAATATGGTAGTTTAGAATACTTCCAAACTAGTACCCATTTCCCAAATTACTAATCATAGAGGTGTTCCTACCAAAAATAAAGTAAGTCTTTATTATTTAGTATTCCTAAAGCTATGAATGATGTTAAAAAAAATCCACCTTTTAAGGCTATTATTAAACATGCAAATCCATCCCAACCTAATCCACCTTGAACATTAAGTGATTTCATCCCAGATGAAGGTGTTGTTAATCTTCCACCAAATATTCCTCTTCCTTAGTATATCATATGTGATATAGTCCAAGTGTTGATCCAACTAAAAATCTCCATGCCACTTTTTGAATTATTAAGAATCCCTGAGAATAGGAAGAGGGCATTTGAATACTTGGAATTTGGTGAGAAGTTAGTTGTAATTGGAATTAGTTTACCACAAACACCACTAAAAAGTGATGAATAATCTGAAGAGGTTGTTAAAATTACTCCAAAAGTTTATTTTCAGACTACATCAGTAGAGAGTCATCTAAATGTGGATCCATTTTATACAACCTTATTTATCAATGGTCTTATTGTACACAATTACATGTATTCATTTTGGTGCCTCTTGTAACATAACACCCCTAGGTGTCTTAAATGATCACAAAGTTAATATTACATCAGATTTTGGCAAGTATTATGCTATGCACTCATGATAAGTTCCATTTGATACATAATTCAAGGGGTTGGTAGTGTAATTTGTTGTGTATCTAGGTAAGTATTTGAAAATGGATGTGGTATTTATGGACTGCACACCTAAGTGAGGGATGTTTTTGTCACATAAACTAATTGCTATCATGGGTGGAAGTTTACAAATAGACCTTTACTATGATGTCATTCCATTAGAGGGCAAAAATGTCAAACTTTATAAAGATATAGAGATGTTGCATGTAATTGAAGACCTAAAACATGCTCAAAATTAAGTATTATACATAGATGTTGGGCTTGGGAACTTCATTGGTAATGTTGACACTAATGAATAGCCTATTTATTTTGATGTTCAACCTAACAGTGAACTTTTAGTTTGGAAAGTGTGTTTTTATAAGGCTTTTTCCAATCTTGGAAATGGAGTAGGGGTTGTATTTTATGCCCCCAATGGTAAGTGTTTCAATTTTTATTTTCAGCTTTACTTTGAGTACACTAATAATACTAATGAGTATGAGGCACTCTTTCTTGGTTTCTAGATTGACCACAAATATGGATTTAAAAAGCTTGATTACCAAGGGTGATTTTGAGCTAGTGGTAAAGCAACTTCAGAATTCATACGCTACCAAAAACAATTGGTTGAAATAATACCATAATGATATCTTGGATTTGATTGAATTCTTTGATGCATTCAATATTTATTATCAGGATAGAAGTTGAAAAAAATAATATAATGGACTTGTAGGGTTAGGTGCTCAATTTGACATTGCAAATACAAACCCTCATTATCAGTATCAAGTGGAGGTGATTATTAAAACATTAGTCCCAAATAATGTTCATCACTAGTACATGTTTGATGATGATGAAAAAATTAATAGGTTTCTAAATTGTGAAGTTGATTTTCATGATCAACTCATAGACTTTGAATCTATGGTTCAATTTTGTCATAGATAAGAAACCTTGTTTGGGAAGGACATTATCCAACTAAAGACAAAAACACTCCCTATAGGATTGGTAAGTTTACAATTATCTTTTGATGGAGCAGATAAAATTAAGACTCCATAGTCATTTATTTCAAAGGACATGACTAAGTGTAATTTGGATTCTCATGAGAATCCAATGAAGGTTTGGCTGGGTACTCACCTAAGTGCAGCTGAAAAGTAAGCTTACGTGTAACTTCTAAGAAAGTACCAAGATTTTCTAGCATGGTCTTATTCTTAGTTAAAAATGTATAGGGAAAACTTGTTCTAACATCTCATCTCATTATAACCTCATAGCAAGCCTTTCAGGCTAAAATAAAAACTTATTAACCCCATCTTGGCCACTAAGATATGGGATGAGTTAAAGAATATAAAGTATACTGGTATCATTCATCCCATCAGGTATTCATCATAGTTTGAAAAATTAGACGTTGTGAGAAAGAAAAATGGTGACATATGCTTGTGTGTGGAATTTATAAATTTAGATAGACATTCTTTGAAAGATAAATATCCCCTACCCAATATGAATAACTTGTTGGAAAGAGTTATAGGATCAGATATGTTGTCCACTTTATATAGCTTCTCAAGATATAAATAAGTTATGGTGAAGGAATCCAAGAGACCCAAGACCTCATTTACAATGCCTTGGGGCACATATGTATATATGAAGATGGCTTTCAAGTTAATGAATACTGGTGCAATGTATCATTGAGCTATGGATATTACTTTCATAGGGATGATTTACATGTTAATAGATGTGTGTCAGGATGATATTACTATGTACTCTAAGACTAGATAAGGACATTTGGAGAATCTTGAGAAAGTGTTGGTCAGATGTAGGGAGTTTGGCATTTCACTTAATCCAAAGAAATGTGAGTTTGGAAAATAAAAGTCTAAGCTTTTAGGACATATATTATGTAAGGATGGTGTCATGATTGATCCCAAGAGGGTAGAAGCCATTGATAATGTGCCCATACCACAATCCAAGAAGGGATTTTAGTTTTTATTTGGAAAAAATAATTTAAAAAGAGGTTTATGTCTAACATTATAGAGATCCCTCTTCCTATTAATTCAATTTTGAAGAAGGACCAAACCATCAAGTGGGAAGAGAAGGCCATGAGGATGTTCATTGACATCAAGGTAGCTTTAAATTCTACTCTTATTTTGGCTAGCCCTAATTACACTAAGTCATTTTAGATATTTATTTTGCATCATAAAATATCATTCTTACTATCCTTTTGCAAAATAATTAAAATAGTCATGAACAACTTATATCTTTCTTTATCAAATCTATGCAAGGTGATGAACTAAATTATACCATTATAAAAAAATAAGCCTTCACTCTCTTAAAGGCTATTAAAGCATTAGGACCTTATATTCTAAGATCAAAGATTGTTGCCTATGTCCTGCATAACATGGTGAAGGAAATCTTGACTTAGACTGAAGTATCCAATAAGAGATGCAATTGGGTTAATAAGTTACAAGAGAATGACATGGATATTTAGACCACCAAATTAGTGTCAGGGATGAGTTTAGACAATATCATGTTTGAGACTAAATTTCAATCTGTTCAGGTAAATGCTACTATTTTCAATGTTGATGATTACTTGAGTTAATTTAACATGTTTTCATGGTATAAAGACATTGTCTATTACTTGAAAAATCTAAACTATCCCCCAGACTTGGAAAAAAATCAAATGAAGAATCTTAAGCTTGTTTACAAAAAGTACCTCTTGATATAAAATGGACTTTAATGGAAGAATATGAATGGGGTTCTCCTAAGATGCATGTTAGAAGAAAAAAATACTATCCTGATTGAAGATTTTCACAGTGGAGTATGTGGTGGACATTTCTCACCTAAAGTCAAAGCTCATAAAATTTTGAGAGCTAGTTATTGGTGGCCATCACTATTCAATGATGTTTCGCAAAAATTCAAAAAGTGTGAGAAGTGTCAACACTTTGCTCAGAGGATGAAAGCTTCACCTTATCTTCTCTTGTAGCCTATGATTATTGAAGTCCCATTCAGACAAAGGGGAATGGATTTCATTATAGAAATTGTTGATTCCTCAATCAGTGGATGCTAATAGATACTAATTGTAACTAACTACTTCATAAAATGGGTTGAATCAATCCCTACAAATAAGGCTACACACGAGGTGGTTATATATTTTTTGATAAATTAAATTATTTGTAGATTTGTTGTTCCTATCAATGTTATTTTTGATAATGCCATGAGTTTCAAAGCTAAATATTTAGTGGCATTGTGCAAAGAGTATGGGATTGAATTGACTTATGCTTCCAATTATAACCCTCGGGGAAATGGGCAAGCAGAATCTAGTAATAAGAAATTGATCAAAATCATCAGATGAACATTGGAAGCAAATAAAAAGTGGGGTGAACTATTGAAGTTTGCTTTATGGGATGACAAGATCATGTATAAGAGAGCTATAGGAAAAATCCCTTCTGTGCTTGTCTTTGGAGCTAAAGTAGGTTTTATTATGAATTTATAGTTGCCAACCTATCAGCTCATGAAACAACTAGAAGATGATGAACAAATCAGCCACTATGAAAACAAGAAGAACCAAATTATTAAACTTGATGAAATTTTAATACAAACTCATGAAAGACACCTCAAGTTCAAAGAAAAGATTTAAAAGATATTTAATAGTAAGGTCACTCTAAGAACCTTCCAAGTAGGTGATTTGGTTCTACTTTGAGACCACAAGCATGAGGAGAAAGGTAAGCATGGCAAATTGGATGCCTTGTGGATGGGTCCTTATTATATTGAATATTAGATTGTGGAAAACACTTTTTTCTTGAGAGACTTAGATGGCAAAATATTGGAGCTATTAGTCAATGGCACACATCTAAAACACTTCCTTGATTAAGTTTCCAACTATGTACATAATTATATGTTGTATAATATTGTTGTTTTGTCATCCCTTTAATTTGGGCCTTGCTTGTAGAATTTCCTTTCATGTTGTTGTCACATGTTTATTTTTAGATCCTCCTGATCCATTTTTTTTAGTCTACCTTGTTGTGTTCAGCTTTCATGGATCTCTATTGATATAAATTGACTAAGTGTTGACTTCATGACCTAATGGATATGTACCTAGTCTTATTTTCTAGGGTTCTTTGTGCACCCATAGGGGGTGTACATCCCCAAAAGAGGACAATGTAAGTTCCCAAAATTACATTGAAGCAATTCAGACCTTTTCAACTATAAATGTCTAATTTGTAAATCCATGTTGAATTCATGTCTAAGCATCTCAAAATCCTTGTTCCAATTTCCCTAGCTTAGGCCCTTTCATTTTATATCAAATTTAGTGGGAATAATTTAGGTGAAAATGCTTTAAAAAATTCCATGGACTTGTTTTGATTTTTATACTAAGGTTTATTCATGTTTATTAACATGACCAAACCTTAGTCTAAATTCATATTTGGTCACTTTTATATCTCATGGCCCTTGGTCCCATTTTATCATGGTCTAGCTAATGCTTTGTCCCTTTATTAAAAACATAGTTCAAATTCCTATCCTAATGCTTCTATCATACACAACAAAAACTTAGGCTAAGGCTTTATATTAATTAATTTATTTCACAAACTCTGACTTCATTATTTTCATTGTTAACTTGGAGCCAATAACAACCAACCTAGTGGATCACAATCTAATGGTGTGCATGAACTCAATCATATTTGATCAAATGGTGCATACAAAAGTCAATAAGTTAAGAATATCGATAAATGATGTGCGTTAACCGAGGAGAAGATGATAAAATGACTTGAGATCAAAGTTGAAATGTCAAAGGTTCAAAGCTATGTAGGAGTGACAAGTGTCACCATCTTAGTAGGCAATCTAAAGATATAATGGCACGTGATAGAGTCAACATGTTAACAAACCTATGAATGGATTTGAGAATGAAAAATGGTACCATCTCAAGTGCCCCAGTAGTAGATCAATAGTTTGTGAGCCCTTCCGTAAGTCAATAAGTCAAGAAGCCTATGAGCAATCATGAAGATGATGTGTGTCATAATAATGGTGAATGGAATAAAGATAGGCCAATAGAATTTGACCTCCTTGATCTTGGTTTGATGATGCAAGGTAAAGGTATAATTTTTAGAGGAATCAATCAAAATGAGAAGCCTCCATGTGGTGAAAGTAAATTAGCCCAATAGGGATTGACTATGCAGAGTGTAGAAAGCCCACAAATTCTCCAAGTATCATGATCTTAGGGGTCTTAATAGAGATATAAAACATAAAAATAAAAGATAATGCTAAAAGTATGCTAAGATATATAGATTTACCAAGTGGCATACTCATGTTAATCATGTAAACAAGGATATTGTAGTGTTAGTCTTAGGTGGACATTTCAATGGAACTCAAAGCAAATGTAAAAGTGACAAGTGTCAAGCCCATAAATCATAATTAAGGCTTGAGCATATTTCAAAGATCCAATAGTGTGAGTAAAGATTTGATATGTCAATAGAGCAAGATATCTAAAAAGAGGCTTCTACATAGTACTATAGTGCTCGATTGATGAAAAGAGCCTAGATCTAATGAGAGGATTCTACGTGGTGTGATAGTCCCTGAATGATGAAAAGAGCATAGATATCATGAGATTATATCATGTGGCATAATTTCATGAGCTTGGAGATGAAGATAAATGACCCATGATGAATTCATGACCTAAATACTTCTTAAAATATCAATGATGCACATTTAATCTAGTTTGAAGATTTCATTAGAAGGTGATAAGTGTCCATGTGAGTTTGTGATAGTCAACAAAAAGATAGCTATACAACAAGGGTATGAAATACTTTTAAGAGTGAAAAATGGCACTCCTAAAACCAATAAAATGTAAGGACCGTTTCCTAGAACTCACAATAAATATAAATGTGGCACATGGCATATTATGAATGGGTCATCACATCAATATGTATCTTGAGTGCCTCAGACCAGTTAGAAAGTGACACATATCCAAATTGGAGTGAGTTAAGTGGATTAATAAAATTTAAGCCAAAAGAATGCTTATTTGGATCTGATATGGCATGACACATTTCAATTTTTGGCTTTAGATTTAAAATTGATGGATCTTTCAGGGATGAACAAGAATTTAAAGCACATAAGAAGGTTTGTGGGCCATTCTAGAGCATATTTTTAGCTGTGAATCATTTTTTTCCTCTACCACAACTGGAGCATCTCAATGCCATCATTAAAATATTAGGTTATTACATGGCATGCTTAAGAGGAAAGGCAACTATCCAAGAGGTTCTATCTATGCAATCAAGTGTTTAAGAGTATCTCCAAGCAGTTGCACATGAGGAAAAAGTTTGTTTAGACTTCATCATAGAATTTCACCTTCCAGATCATGTAAAAGGTCATCCATAGTAAATAAATCAAAGGGTTTATTGCTAATATTCACAATTCCTTATAGAGGTAGTTATAGCAATGATTTTTCTAGAATATGAATGAATATTTTAGTCATGGTAAGGATTATTTTCCAACTGGTAGCATCTTGTTAGTTTGTGGAGGGATACAATGAAATTTTATAAATTACAACCCATATTCGCAAATTCAAAAAGTGTTTAAAATGTATAAATAGAGGGATTATCCTCTATTCTTGATATTTTTGGTTATTGTTCATTTTCTCTAAGTCTAGTTTCTACAAATTTTTTAGGATCGACTGCTTTATGTAGATCTTGTCTCCCTTGTTAAGGTGGTTACAAGTGTGCACACATTAGTAAGCTCTGAAATAATGTTTATGTTTCCCCTATCCAACATGGAGAAATATCACCATGCTTGTCCCCATGGAAGCATTTTGAAACATTGGTGTATGTAGGATTTTATTTCAAGTTAATGCAAAATATTTTTGGTTCTTTTCTGTATCATGTTAATGAAATGAAATGAAATGAGATGTTTTACATGTTATGATTATTGGCTATATAGCCTTGTGATTATGTATGGTTTTCATCTTAGGCATAGATCTAGGTTATAAACCAAATTTTGTATAGACATTTAGAAATATTTTGTTGAATACCTCATTAGGGCACCCTAAGTTCATGAATTTAGCAAGAAAAAGTATTTGAGATTCTATTTTCAGTGTATGCTCTAGGGTTTCAGGGATTATTTGAGCATTTGCATTCTATCGGCACCAATGGATGTAAATTTATCCTTGTAGTTTCCATGGCTTACATTTTAGTTTTCCTACATATTTGCAATAGGTGATGTCATGTATGTTGAAATAAAACCTATTGTTTGACAAACCACCAGCAAACCACCCCTTTCTATTATTAACAAGCTATGATACCTTGTCTGAACTTACAAATAATACACATTTTTTGTATATCATAAGTGTTATGTACTTGGAAATACAAAATATCTTGCTTATATAACATGCATTTTCATCTTGTGCTTTAAATATTAGCCTTGCAGTCTTCCATGCATCCCTATGGTTCAAAATTCTTTAGAATGAAGATTTAAATCACTTTTATATCTATCTTCAGTACATTTTATGTGATCTATAGCATTTATTAATTACATGTGACAACCCATACCAAGTGTATTAAAAAAATTTAGTTGTGCCCTTGTCATGTTGTATCTCTTTATGCAAAAAATCCCCATGGAGATTGAATTACACAATCTCTCTATGTGAGAAAGCTAGCCCATATCCCCTCTCACCTTGGTTGAGGTAGAGCCAAAATTAGTAGGGAGATAACCATACCCTTTGTTGGTGCCTCTCAATCATTTTATGCATCTAATCCATTCTAGATGCCAAACACTTCCCCAACTATAATGGCATACTAGTGTGTTTTTCATCTTTATTTTTCATTTTATTGAAGTGTGAAAGACCAATTGATATAGGTGTATAAATGGGAACCGATATATTATATATATTCTTATTTTTGGATGATATTCACCACCTATCTTATAAGTATATGGCTTACTTTGTAATGTTTAGTATTGTGATGAATGTCTGAAATTGAGAATGAAGAGCTCTCAAACTAATCATTACTAGCATCTTGTCCTCAATATTTTCACTATGTACAACTAGTTCTATCCAAAGTGATTATACCTAGTGTAAGAACTCCTCACAATTATCACCATATCTCATTTGAGTGTATAAATCTTGGACTACAGATGGAAGATCTTTGTTTGCTTCTTCCCCTCATATATAGTTGACAAAATGTCCTAATCCTCTTTTGATGTCAATAATCCCAACCATATTATTGAACCTCATTAGTGATACTTAGTGTTAGCAACATCATGGGTTTGGTATTATATTTTTCATGATTCATCTCGTCATCAGTTCTAGTTGGACTAGGCATACTACCAATGACAATCCCCCATATTTCATCAAATTAAATAATCATGTGCATCTTTATATTTTATGTTGTATAGTTGGGCCCTTTTAGGAGATGGGCATAATAAAGAAGTAAGGTAGGCACTAACATTGTCTATTTTTCCCTTAAATCTGTGAGGTGATTATAATGCCCACAATAACAAAGGTAAAACAATATTTTATTATTTTAAAAAAAATGTATTACATAAAAAGTACCTTAACAAAGGTAATTGACACTATTACAAAAGTTTCAAACACAATATGAAGCCTTTTGAGGGTCGATATGCTTTATATACAATCATAAAAATATATGGATATTCATTCCTCCATTGTCCTATTGTCCAATTTTTAATAATGGACATAAAGGATAATAATTGGGTAAATGATGCCAAGAGAAAATACCAATATATCTAGGGATTGGGATGCTTTGTCAATAAAATAAAAGTTAACAATAGTGATGAATGCATTTCTTTAGTTTATGTTTTTATATTTTATTTTTAAGTAAATGAAATGAGGTTACATATTAAGGCTATTAAATACTTAAAGGCATGCACATCGACTAGAAATATAGACATAACTTGCATAGAGGTTTAGTCTTCAATGTTATTGATAGAGGAAATACATCTATATTGGTTTCTCTTCTTCTATAAATTTATTTTATGGACTATATATCTTTATCCATATTATTATTTACACACATTCACTCTTAGAAAACACATATGTGACCATATTCCTTGATAATATTAAAATCTTGGCCTATACAAATTTAAACCACCTCATCTCATAGATAACTTCTTTGTTTTTGAAGATCATTTTTTTGCCTCCATCCACTTTGATGTCACTTTGATACTAAAATTAAAAATTCAAAATGATTCAATAATTTTTTCATTAATAAAACATGTGTAAATATACATTTAAGTTAGGTTGATAAACTATTTAATAGTTACCAACCAAAATTGATAACTACACAACTACCAATTAAGTTATATTATTTAATAATGTAGTAATTTAATTATTGTAATAACAAGAAATGTAGAAACATCCATAGATTTTACTATAAAAATTTAGTAAACACATTTTTACATTTCTCAATCAAGGTAACAAAATGATCCAAAGGTGTAGCTACTTCCTAGGCATCAATTCCATAGAAGGATTTGACCTTAGAATAGAAAGTATTGTAGCTCTGAGTGGACAATGAAGAATTGAGCCTTGAATTCACAAAGGCATGCCATATCATTGAAACCAATTTCCCTACACTTTTGACCCAACTCTTATGAAACTAGGTGATGTCCAAATAAAATCAATTACAAGATTTGTTGGTATAACTCATGAAGGACTGGCTAGATTCATAAAAGGTAAAAGCATGATTCACACAAGGGAAAAATATAAAGGCATAAATATAAGCCATCTAGGAGAAATTGGAGTATTAAGATCAAGTGTTGGATATAATTACACTGCAAGCTAAGAAGATAACACAAGGTATGCTCAATTGGAAGTAGAAACTAAACAACTCTTTGGCCATAACTAAGTTAGATTGCAACATGACATACAAAGCCAAAGTCGTTATGGAAGATCACACAACTAATTTTAAAATAATGAGAGATGTGATATAAAAATTGTTTGATTTAAGTGATATGACCATACAAAAATGATAAACCTATCACAATGAGACTACATAATTTATTTTGAAGTAATTTAGGCACAAAGGCATCTTGATAGGTTGGATGAACTATCATAAGACAATTTAGTCAAAATGTCGAATGGTAGGGAATTCATCACCATCATAAAGAAGGAAGATATTTAAAAACCAATCCTGATTCAAGTCCTTCTATGCGTTTGATAACTATGGTGCAAAAAATTAATGACATATTGGAATATGTTAAAGCAAGAGTTGTCCTAACTTGATTCCACCATTGCATAAATTATTAACAAATTGAGATATACCCTTGTAGTAGTTGCAACAAGTAATTAATTAAACCAAATATCCTATAACAACAACAACCTTCACTAGTAGTTTCAATATTCCCAAGTTTTCACCTAATATTTCATCACATCCATAGAAGCAACAAACTACTAGGCAACCAACATAGAGAATGTTGCCACCTAGACAATAGGTAATGCACAAATTCAATTTTCCAATTTTCACAACTTTTTAGAATAATTATATAGGTTCACCTTAATCATTAGGATCAAGAGTCGGTTGGTTGAAAACCAACAAAGGGTGGCCACCAAGTTAAACTAATCTATTGAAAAGATGAAAGAGCATTATCCTAGTATGCCACTTAGCTTAAAACCTGCCTATCTGTCTAAGTAGTTTGCAAATGGTGAAAATTGATAAACAACACTTAGAGAGATAACTATAAATCCTATTTTTAGTTTAATTCTTCAACTTGAGATTTAGTTTAAGATCTTGTTTTTTGACTTTATCTTGAGAAAAGATAAATTTTTAAGTCCACAAAAACATTGAGTGTATAACATGGCTAGAAAAATCATAGAGTATATATGTTGGACATATGTGAAATTTTCACTCATTTTGTCTTTTATATAATATTTTTGTATGTATTCAACCTATGAAAGCATAATGATAGATGATAGAATGCAAATAGTCACTCCTTTTTGGCATATAAAAAGGCTAGAATATAATGAGACAACATTGGGTAAAAATCTATATATAATGCTCAATTGTATTTGTATATGGTTATAATGTGATAGAGATTAATAAAACTATTATGAAATGGATTTACAGTGTATATTTTATTATTATTATTATATGTCCAGTGAGTACTTTATTTAGTTTAAGATGTTAATTTTATGAGTTATTTCCATCTATTGAAACTTTAATAAACTTACGTCTATCCACATATCTATTTGTTTAGTCTAGTTTATTGAATATATTTTGTGTGAATATGGTTCTAACTAGTTACTTTGATACTCCTTGCACAAGATATCCTTGAATTGGCATGTTATGAAGGTTTCAAAGAACCTATGCTAAAAAATATCATGTGAAGTACCTATAATAAATAACAAATAATTTCCTTTGTCAATCCTCATTGAATGTCCAAGGCCTACACTACATTTCCAGTACTCTATAGATGGCTCAAACTCAGTTATAATTTTCACACTTAGATGTATGTGTGAATTAGTTATTGCAATTATTTATACTCTTTTTCCTACTTTACCATTGGTAAAATTATTTAAATTATAATTCAAATTTAAATATAAATTTGACATATGTTTACATAAAAAGTTAAAATATTCAATAAATTTATAGAGTTGAAAGGACCATCATTAATGTGTTATGTAATAATTATATTTATAGATGTATGTATTTTTAATTTAGGAACTATTGGCATGTAAAACTAGACACACTATAAAATAGAATTGTAAAATTTAATAATTACATTATATTTGACTCAAAATATGGTTTTAAAATTATGTCAAGACTAATCCACACTTCATAGGTTAACTTATAGGTCTTTCCTATCCAAAGCGTGTAGACATGTCTAGAAAGGACAAAAATCCAAAATTAGGAATTCCAATTACAAAATTATAATATGAATTAAAAAAATATACTAATGGATTAGTATAAATAAAAACCCAAGAAAATTCTACTAATAAATACCTTATTCACTCTCAATAGTCTATCTATGCAAATTTATAATAAATGACACAAATAATGGGATTGCACAAAATTTTGGTGTCTACCTTTCCCACTTTATTATAGTAATAAAATTTTAGAGTAAAGGAAAGAAATAAATCTTTAGTATGTATGAAAAAATTGTAATTTCACGTGAAATTTCAATTATGTAGGATGCCTCATTGATGGATTTATAATAACATATGTAGTAGTTAATGTCTATATATGAAATATAAAAGCTTAAATTTAAAAGGTAAATATCAAGTAAAAATTACACATATTTTCATTATATTAAGGTTTTTGTTGAGGATGCCAATACTATATTAAGTGGGGAGAGAATACTTTTGGTATTGTTCATTTATTAGCTAGGGAAATGAAAAATCCATCAAGTTTTAAATGGATATTGATATTTAATTTGATGTCACTTACCCATAACTATATTGACTCAAGTAATTGAAATATATTTGATGTCATATATAAATATTAGAGGGTCTATAAGAATATATCTCCTTGGTAAATCACTTTGGAGAGAGTAATTATTTATTTAGAATTATTTGGAAATTTGAGAGTGATCAAGTTTTAACTTTTGGATTTACATAATAAATTTCATGATTTTTAAATATGTTATGAGGAATGAGAAAGCATTCCAAGAACCCATGAATCTAAAGTATTCAAAAAAATAACATTACAATAAGGATACAAATATGGTATGGAAATAAAATTCAAATCATGTTATTCAAAATAAGACATGCAAGTATAAACATAAACACTTGCATAAGTAGGTAACACAAAATAAGAAACTATCCTAACTAACCAATGTGAGATAAATCCTCAAATAGGAAAAAATTATGGAAAATAATAAAATCCTAGATAGAACCTACCAATCATGATAAATAAACACTCAAACACACCCTCATCAAGTGAAGCTATGGGCTAACAATATCCAAAAAAACATATAAAGGCATATCCATAGTATGAATCCTATCAACTAGGCCTGATAAGGTACTAATGTATAATATATATAAACAAAATGAATAAGGAATATGTCCTCATAAACACCCCACCCCAACCAAAAGTTATCAAACATTAATATTTCCATGTAAAATAAGGAAATTAGGGGATGCGAAAGGGTTCATGAAGATGTCATCAACCTGCTACTAAATCAAAATATACTACAGGCTAAGAACTCCATCTTGAAAGTGCTAATGAATGAAGCGCATATTTATCTCAATGTGATTTATCTATTGGTGCTCAATTGAGTTATGGGATATGTGAATTGCACTTCTATTGTCATACAAAAGTACACTAGGTGAATCCTACATGAATCCAAACACTATCAATAAATGACATGGCCAAATAATCTTCTGACTCATTACAACTATTACCCTATACTCAACTTATATAGATGAAAGTGCAGTATCTTTTTGACTCTTGAATTTTAAAAAATTGGTGAATATCCAAGAAAAAATATGTAGCCAAAATTAAAATCCCTATCATCAATAAAACCTACCTAATTTTAATTAGTGTACCCAACTAACTGAGTATAACCCATAATGTAGTGTAATCTAAAATGGGTAGTGACTTGTAGGTATCATAAAATACTCTTGGCAGCCTACCAATGACTATTAAGAGGAACATGTCCAAACCTATATACAAGTAGAACTAAAAACAAAATGTCAAGGTAAGAATGGGTCTAATACATAAGACTCCCAACCATCTACCTATACATTGTAGGATCACAAAGTGTAGTACAGGTAGAAGTAAGAGTAAATATAGACTAAAAAGGAGATGGAATTGGCTTGGACTTGCTAAAATTTTAAATAATATCAAGGGTGTACTTATGTTAACATAAATAAATCCCTAAATCTGACTATGAAATCTATAAACCAAGGAATAAGTGTGAAAGACTGAAATCTATCATATCAAATTGCACTAAAAGTGCCTATTAAATACCCTAAATATAAGAAGGGGAGATGCATGTGAAAATGATATCATCAACATATAAAATGAGTATAATGATGTCCTCCCTAATATGTTAGATATACATTGTGGGATTGGATTGGTAGGGAAAAAAGCCAATGAAGAGAAGAAAAGAATCCATCTTCTCATACTAAGCTTGAGGGGGTTGTATGACACCATAAAGAGATCTCCTAAATTGAAAAAGAAGAGAAGAATCATGAATAAACCTAGAAATATTCTCCATTTATATTTCCTCCTAAAATAAACATGGAAGAAGGCACTCTTAAAAGCCATCTAGTATACTAGCCAACCCTGTGATGCATCAAGAGAGAGTACAAGGTAAACATAATCCATCTTGGCAATTGGTGTAAAAGTTTCAGAGTATTTAATACCTTTTTCCTTTGAGAAACCCTTCTCAACAAATCATTACTTATACTTATCAATGGACCCATCAGCTACATACTTATTGTAGTATTCCCACTTGCACCTAACCAACTTTATTCCCTTAAAAATAGATATGAAATCCTATGTATGATTTTACATCAAAGAAGAATACTCATCTATCATTTCATCATCCTACTAATGTATCCCATAAGCCTATTAAAAATATTGGATCCATAGAGAATGCCCAAAACAAAATTCTAGTACTTGTAGAATGTGTATGATGATGTCTAGTGGGTTGAAGATCCTACATAAAGTATGCTACCATAGAAATTATAGTAAAATTACACACTAAAATTGTGACACCATTAGTGGGAATATGATCCAAAACATCCTTAACATCCTTGGGGGCATCCTAAACTAGATCCTCAAAGAATGAATCTTCAAGAGGAGGTGAGGAATCAGTAAAAGAAGAAGGCATGAAAGAAGATGAAGAGTCATAAGAAATAAAATGATCATGAAATATTACATGTGTTCAAAAGAGAACATAATGATTATCAAGATCTAAAAGGTGATATGATCTCATGTGCTCAAAATACCCTACAAAGATTAAAGGTTTGTTATTTTTATCTATTTCCTTACTTTTTTTCATTGGTACAAATGCCCAATCATGGATCCCAAAGGATTAAAAATTAGACATCAGGCTTTGTTACAAACCAATCATCCCTTGGAGTGAAATGATTAAGTTTTTTTATGTGGTGTATAATTCAAAATGTGAATTATACAATTAACTAATTCTATCTAATATATAAGAGTTGAATCCCATGAATGCATAACACAATTATCCATCTCCTTCAAAGTTTAGTTCTTTTATTCTACTAAGACGTTATATTATGTATTATGTGGAATAAAATGATTTTGAACAATACTATGATCTGTCAAAAAATCAAAAACCTCTCGATTGAGGTACTACCTCTATTATCAGTATGAATATTATTGATGCAATTATAATATTGGCTATTGACCAAAGCCTTAAAGACTTTGAAGTGAGAAAAGACATCACTCTTGTACTTGATAAAATAAAACCAACTACACTTTGATAAATTATTAATAAGAGTAAGTGCATAATTAACTCCATTGAAACAATGAGTAAGAAAGACCATCAAATCACTATGCACAATCTCAAGTGGTGAATAAGCTCTGTAGCACATACCCTTAAGAAACAAACCTTGGTATTATTTCCCTAGTACATAATGAGGTAACACCATTAAGACATGAAAATGTAGGAAGACCATCTACCATACCATGAGTTCTAAAATACATTAAATATTTGTAATTGAGATGTCTAAATCTCTCATGCCAAATATTATTCTCTAAATCTACATGAGAAATCAAACACGTCCCTAGAGGAGGAATATCATGAAAAAACTCATATTAATAAAGTTGAGAACTATGATAAAAGAAACCCTATGAAATAAGTTTATGAGGATATAACAAAGCTCAAACTTTAGGCCCCTCTAGTATGAAATTCACTATCTTGCCTAATTAGAATGGTAAATCTGATAAACTAAAAGTAGATTGGTGGTGATTTAAAATTATATAGTGCATAATTGATGCATTCACCATTAACTTATATTTCACCGTTTACTTTAATATAAATAAAGTAAGAATCTCCAACCTCAATGTTATAAGTAGAACTCAAACCAAGAGATACACTAGACTACTTAGAAGAATTCATATGGTGAGAAGCACTAGAGTTTATAACCCAACTATCTGAAATAGGTGAATAAGATCTCACAGCAAAATTAAGTGATTTTTCATTCTCGTGGGATGGAGATCTATTGGAGATATGAATATATTTTTTATGATAACATTCTCTAGGGATTTTGTTCTCTTACAACTCCTAAAATATTTGTTATCGATACCCCCACAATAGGATCATGAAAGGATAGAACTGTTCTTGTATTTTGAAGATGATTTGGGTTTAGATGTGTTGATGTTATTAGGGTTGTGGTCACTTTGAAATGGAAGAGAAGTGTTCTTGGAATTACTCTTCGATTTTCCTTTGCTCTTATGATGTGATGTTACTAATGATTTTTGAGAGGTTGTAGACTCAAGATGAGACAATTTGGATTCCTCCCTAGTAAGTATTTTTTAAAAAATTAAAAAATTATATATTATAAATGTGGAACCTAAGGCATAAATTCTAGAGAAAAAAGTATAAGCAAATATTTGGAATGGACCCTTCAACTTGGATATAATTAGGTGCATATATTCTGCATCTTTCTTATCTCATCCACTCCCCTTGAATTGTGTCAACAAATGATAAAACTTAGTGAGATAGTCTATAATAGATGGATAATATTTAAGATTAAGTGAAGTAAGATAAAATTTAAGTTTCATGGATCTAATTTGATCTAGTCTCCTAAATAAACCTTTTATTTTATCTGACATTTTGATTGGAGTGTCACACCCATCCAAATGAAACAACAAACTATCACTTACATAAGTCCCTATCAAACTCATACATTCATCAAATTTACATATTTTTTGAAACGTGTCATATTATATTGTAAACTATGGTTAATATTAATTCATTAGCGACCATAATCCTAGAAATTTAATGATTATTTCCATTCTATGTCTCTATGTATGATAATTATGCATAGTCAAAGGCTCCCATTGATCTAAACCGGAAGTATAATCTATGATAGTGAATAACCAAAGTGTAGAGAAAATTTAAAATGGTGTATAAATATGCACCAAGACAACCCTCCAAAATATTTTATTAAGACCGCCCTCATAGTTTTTTTAACATTATAAAAGTATTACATTTTAAGAAATTTATGACACCAATGGATAGAGAATTTAAAATCATACACTTTTAAAATAAAAAGAACTAAATTTTGAGTTATGGTTCAAAATAAATAGGCTCTATGAATTCATGTAAATGGGTCAAAAATAATAAAATTTACACTACAAGATAATTTTGATGACCAAATTGGAAATTAATATATCCTTTCAACTACTCATTGGAACCATATTTCAACCACAAATATAGAAAAGATAACAAAAGTGAAAAAGCTATCTTGCATGTCACCCTTATGAGATTGTCATCAAAATAACTTACACTTAACAAAATAATAATATAGACATTTATAAATAATAATTAAAATATCTTGCTCTAAAATACATGTAGGTCACATAAAAGGGTTTTTCTTTATTTGTAAAACTTATCTTAAGAATAATGTAGAAAAGATACACTGCCACCTTGAGGAAACAAATTAATTGACCATGGATGCTTGTTGAATCCCTACAATGGTGCCAAGATGGGAGGCTGATAGGGAGGATAGCTAAGAGGATAGTTACAAATACTAAAAGTATTAATGTTATGTCATACCTTTTGATACTATACACACAACACCATGCAAGACTTTTGATCTCCACGTAGACCTCCAACATAAGAGACTATTGTTTCAGCTACGTAGATGATGGAAAAAAAATAGTGTGAATGATGATTTCCAATGATAAAAAATATATATCTTCTCCATGCATGTGAAAATAACATTTCACCTAGACAAAAGGACTTCCACATTGATTTATAAGCTCCAAATAAAAACCAATGCATAGGTATATAAAAAGGGCCACAAACATCTACAATTTAGTCCTACAACCTCCTCTCCAAAGTGCCAATGCAATACCTATATCTATCCTCTATACAAAATTAAAAATACATAGATCCTTTTCAATAATTTCAATGCACTAAGGAAAGTGTAGTCCTCCAAAATGTGAAATGCAGACTTATGAGCAAAAAATATTTCAATGCTCTTTTATAAATTACAATGCCTTATAAAAAAATTCTAAAATCCTTCCAATGCCTTCTAATGATTTTAAAA
>JARHVA010005497.1:255000-305000 GCA_037957365.1 Torreya grandis | reverse complement strand
TGAATTGAAGTAATACAATAATATTGTTGTGTGCATTTTATTTTTTGTGTATTCCCTTTTATTTGTGTAATTCTAGTCTTCCCCAAGAATATGTATGTATGTATGTATGTACACACACACACACACACACATTATTTTTACATTGTAAACCTATATTGTCTATCATTTATTTAGAAACCATATTTTCAAAAATACCACCATTTATAATTACTTTTCATATCTTACATATTAAGGTACACCTTTTCCAACAACTATTTATATGTATCCATGAATCACCACCTTGTTTATTTTTCACCTATTATTTCCTTAGAGTTATCATTATTATCCTCATCATAATATTTTACCCTATGTATAATGCTACAAATAATATATTTTATTCCTCTATTTCAACTTAACCAAACTCACTCTTTAATGATATTCTTACCTCCTCGTTTGTTGTTCACGATAGTGTAGACACTCAAAAACTTTGTGTCCTTCTCCACATTTGTAAAAAACATAAGGTTCATGTGGAACATTGTATTCAGTTACACCACCATATCATCTACTTCTAGGAAATATTATTCCTCATATCTAATATTCAAACATTTTTATTTTATCCTCTTCTTTTTCTTTAACATGGTATGATTCTTCTCTGGTGGGGTTAAACCTACCTCTTCCCCTTATTGGAGACAATTTTCCTATGTTTGGCTTATCTGAAATTCTATAATCCTTTCTATTTTTATTTTTATTTTCTTCAAAGCTAAATAGTAAGATTCTTTCAGAATATTTTTTCTATACATGGTTATCTCATCTTGAGTAGAAAAATAAAAATATTTACATACCTTACATCCTTATGGTTGTATCTTTCATCATGTTTAAATTTTATGTATATCTTGAAAATATCATATGTATAGTCTTGTACACTATGACATTTTTTACTTAATTTATGAAATATTATGTATAAGTGTATTTCATAATGTACTAGAATATATTTCTCTCTCAATATCTTATCCACCTGGCTCCAAGTCTTGGTCAATTTTTTACCTTTTATTTGTCTTTATTTATATAGGTGATAGAACCAAATCATTGCATGAGCCTTTAATTTAATGCATGAAACTTTAATTAATTTCTTTCTTTAATATTTATCCATTATGCAAAATCCATACAATTTAGCCACTCAATCAAATCCTCTAGTTGTAAACTACCCCCATACTCTAAAACTATCACCTTTATTCCTTAGTTCCTTCCTTCTAAGGCCCTTACCATAGTTTCATAAATTGATTATGGTTTTTATTTTTATTATTATTAATAATTATTTTATTATTCATGATCTATTTATTTATTTGTTTTATCTCCCTCTCATTGTTTCCTTTAGCATGTGATAATTGTAATCAATTCTTCAACTTGCCTCTGTAGTTGTTGCATAGTTCTATTCATGTATGAAATTCATCGTCATCCTCTTCACATATTTCAAACCTATTATTCAATAATATAATTTTATCCAAAAATATAATATCAAAACCAAATATATATATATATATATATATATATATATATATATATATATATATATATATATATATATATATATATATATATATATATATATATATATATATATATATATATATATATATATAAATATATTACCTCGAAGTGCCAAACTTGCTCTGATGTTAAATGATGAATTTAAGAGCTAGCAAAGAAAAATAATTCTAATAGTCACAACCAAAATTTTTGTGAAAAAATAATATTTATTGATTAAGTTTAAATAATTACATAGTATTATTTAAATAATTTTCAAATAAAAATTAGAGTTTGTATTCAAAATTATAAAATAGAAATAAATAAATAAAAACTACATACAAAATTTTGCAAGTAACATTTTAGAGTTTATAATTTTTTTTAATTAATTTTTGCTTAGATGTTTTGAAAATAATATTATTAGTAAATTTATAATGTTAAATTGAATGGGTGTAAATATATACACTTATCTTATACACACTAATGTCAAACAAATGAACACATTTAAACCCAATTATAGGGCTTATTATAAAATTTTCATATTTATAATTAGAAAATTCATGAGAAATATATTAAAATACATTTTTAGAATCTTATATGTTACATATGGCATCCTAAATGTTTTTAAAATGACACCAATTACATAGGGTGAGTTAGTAATGCATTACTAATTTCAAGATAGTTGTTTTAGAGGATATAAGAGCTCAAATGGACATACAAAACAAATGTTATGGTCTTAGAAAGAAAAGTATTTGATAAATTTCCAACTACCACCAAGGATAGGTACATATAATACCCACATTAAGAAAAAAATGAATTTAAAACAAGGTATATCTTCACATGATAGAGAATAACACAATAAAATAGGAGGGCATTACACACAAACAAACAAACATCTGAAATGTGACAAAATATCCCAATTTAAAGGAAATTACCTTCAATATACCATAAATATAATTATTTATAGTAATTATCATTAAATATAAAGTTTAAATCTTGTTTCATATTAAAATTTTAATGTATGATAATCACACAAATTAAAACTTAAATATATTCCCAATATCATGACTACAAATGCCTTCACTATGGAAGGTGAATACGGTGAAGATTTTATATTATTTTATAATAAGGGTGTCTCGTGTGAAAGTAAGGATAAGGAAAGATTAAGTGAATATAAAAATTTGAATTATCTATAATACAAAATGAAATTTATTGTTCAACATGATGGCATTTTGATTAGGAGGACCATAATGTCTTAATAATCGAAGGGGTTATAGTTTCCTAATACTTGTTATGAACATGAAAATTACAAAACAAACAAGTAAAAATTAATAAGGTATTATAAAATATGAGTGGAAATAAAACACCCTTCATTTCACTTTACATAAACATTATCCTAAGATGACCTTTATTCCTCACTCTCTTGTGTCTTTCTCTAATTTTTTTTATCATCAAACTTATTACTAGTCATTGTATTAAATGATGATAGGATCAAGGTATTAAATAAAATTTCCATAACATAACCATGTATGAATAATTTTAATTCTATAATATAATATATCTAGTAATTTTTTTGGATAAGTGGAAAGAAAGTTGTCTCTTTGAATACTAAGTGTGGAAGTTCATTATTAATCAACATATAATATTTCTTATGAATCTTCCTGATTTTATTAAATTTAATGATAATTTATAATATAAAATATTATGCAATAGATAACATAGGTTAATGTTTATGCATATTGAAATAAAGTATGATGTAATGCCACCAATATTTTATAGTACCTTATAATAATTGTGAGCTTAGCATTATCTTAACCAAATAGATGAAGGAGATAGGGTTTTGAGCTTAGCATTATCTTAAGTATGATGGTGCACATTGACAAATGGGTTATGTTTTGTAAAAACTTTTAATATGAAAATCAAAAGGATGTTAATGAAAATGTACTCACATATAAACTAGTTGATGTTCTATTATTAGACACCCACCCATTAAACATTGGTTTTTATAATGAGTCCATTTTGAACCTTGATGAAGAATGATATTGGAATATTTAATTTGATCATTCCTTCACATCCCATGGATCAATGGAATTCATACTTTTCATCACACCATAGGGGGATCTCCTTCCTAATTCATTTCATAATAGATTTCCATGTACCAAATACATAGCCGAATATGAGGCTCTCACTATAGGATTTTCCCTTACAATCTATTCGAACATCCAAAAAATATCCATATATGGTAATTCACAAATACTAATCAAATAATTCATTCGCTAATACCAAATAAAGGATTATAACTTCATGACTTACAAAATCATGGTCTATAGTCTCAACTAATAATTAAAGCATATAAATATTGAATGGGTACCAGTAGCTAATAACATATCAGTTGATGCCACGAAATATATTGGATAACTATAGAAATGTTTAATAATGTCAAATAATATTATTTCATAATTGAAAAAATCATCATGATAGCATACAAAAATATGAAATAATAAATGGTATGTGAACTTGTTGGTCATAACTCACCCTAGTACCATGATACCTACACTTTAAGGCCTTAGCTTTCCCAATGACTTATCTTGTTCTCAACAAATATTGGTTATCCTAATGCTTCCTATTACACCATACTTGTAGGAACACTCTATTTTGGGTGAAATGATGGGATTTTTTTAAAAGTATGAGAAGTGAAATTATATATAAAATATGTAGACATGATTATTTGTTGGGATAACACTTTCATAATGATCCTAGTCAAGAAACTCCTTCATATGGGATATTACTGGGCAATAATGGAATATGATGCATGCGAATATGTTAAAAAGTGTTAATTAAAAATTTCAAAATAACTTCAACCAACCACATCTCTTTGGCCATTTTTAACATGCGGACTTGATCTCATAGTGAATATGAACCCCACATCATCTAATGTCCACAAAAACATACTTACCACCATGAGTACTATACTAAGTAGGTTGAGGTCATTCGTTTCACTTGTGTAACCATAAATTATATTTATAAATTCATCCTTATTCACATTATTTGTTGATACAAAATTCACTCCACTATCATTACCTATAATAGCATGTTCTTAAATAATAATAATAATAATAATAATAATAATAATAATAATAATAATAATAATAATAATAATAATAATAATAATAATGTGGAATTGATATATTCTCAATTGCATATCAAGCACATATGTCCACTCCTTATTACCCTATGTTAATGGTCAACCTAAATCACCCAATAAAACATTATGAATATACTCAAAAATATTATTGATGATGATGGATTTGATTAGAATTTGTAATTATGTCATACCTTATGGGCTTACCATACCAATGTCTACACACATATAAGTGACACACCATATTCCATAGTCTTTGGATCATAAGATATACTCCATATAAATATCATGTTTCCTTCACTTTGCATTTAATTTCAACATCTCATTGATGATGAAGAAACTAAAGTATCCTAGCCATATAATTTGTAACTTGTGGAAGAAAAATGGCTATAAACCTTAAATCATCTCAAACAATATCATAATGGGATATGACACAATTATGATATATGCTTCAAATCTAGGGACTTTAACTCTGGTGATCTCGTATTAAAATAAAATTAGGTATATACCAATATTGGCCAATAAAATAAGGGTAAATTTGAGCTAAACTAGTTAGGTGTATACATCATAACAATGTATGGATCTAGTTCTTACCACTTGGATATAGAAGATGTACAAGAATTGTATGAGCCCATGGACATCATACATATCAAAAAAATCTACACTTGATTCGTTAAATCATTATCTATGAACACCCTAGTGCTTAGTGGTATTTACACATCCTTTCACATAATTCCACCCATATGAGTTGTTATCCCAACATTATTTTACCATTTTGACCTTGATGATGATCAATAATTACTATTGGTTACATCAACTCTTTTATAGTTAGAATGTGATGACCTCTTTACAATAAGACATCCCAAGGCCAGATGGATGGTTTTCATACCTTTTAGTCCTTATATGGAATATTTTAGTTGTGTCTTACTTTCACAATATGATATCCCTTCTTTCACATGCCACATCATGTTGATTTCTATATCTTCTACATCTTGCATCACTTTCCACGTCCACTACTTGAGTGGGTTTTCCCTTTGCTATTGGTTCATTTTATAAATTCCCTATTTTTATCTTATATCTAATCCTAATTTAACTTATAAATAAATTTGTAGTTATACTTTTATATACTTAACAACATAAAAACCCAAAAACATGAGATAATAAAAAATCCCTAAAAGTTCTAATATCCCAAAATCTTAAAAATTTAAAAATCCATAAAATATTAAAAGAGATATAAATCCACAAAATATTTCCCCAAATTTTCATCTTATTTAAATTTGGATTCCACTCTCTAGTTTGTTTAGTTAAGATTCATGGGATATGTCATCCTTCATCCTACTCTTATATATTCACACTATTTTTTTTGGGGTGGTGGTGATTTCTTTCATCTACTCCTCATCATCTTAAATAATATCATCACTTTCCATTCCTCATATCTTAAATAATATGTATTCAACACTCAGTTACATGGGGTATCTAATGTCAGATCACCCACCATATCTTTGTTTGCCATATCCACCATTTCGGTCCTCATATGCTATCAAAGTTAAGTTTTTAACATTGACTCACCTAAAATTTTATAATTATGAGAAAGTCAAACCTGAATTTTATTCTTCTTGTTTAATTTTTTAAAGTATATGTATGTGTGCATGCTTATTTGGTTGATTGTGTGTTTCTATTTGAGTGAACCTTGGCTTAGTATATATTCACCAACAACATCATATTGATATTTTACATCATGATGTTTTTTTTCAAGTGTTTGTGTTTGAACTTGTTCTTAAAATTTTGAAATTAATGGTACCAAGATTTATTTTATGATTATGATGCATCGTGTCATAAACAATATTAAAAATTAGGTTGTAAAGGCTAATACAAAAGTGTGAAAAAATAAAGCATCCCTTTACTGCATCTATCATCATAATGATTAAGTGTGATAGCATGCTCAATCAAAATGACATATCCTTTTCAATAAGTCTAACATTAAATCATGATAATAGCTATATATCCTAAACATGATAAACTAAAAAAAGGGAGCATATAAGAGATGGTCATTTGTCATAACACAAAATTTTTCCATCGTGATCCATATCAAAAATTAAATCACATCATCATATGAGTAACTACTAAAAACAAGAAATGACATTTAATATATACATGAGTTAAAACGTCATCATTTACATCAGATCATGAACATCACATCACCATCATATTGATTTTTTACATCCTTTCTACATCATCAATATATTATATATCAGGGAATGCAATCAAAAGAGCATCATATGCATCAAATGTCTATGAGTATAAAGGAATGTCCATATATCACAAAATGTCTATAAATCACATATGTATGTAGATATCATATATCCAAAAATTTAGGGATACAATCATTGAATAAATCTAACTATAACACATGGGAAGTATGCTCATCTTAGTTAATCTAGTCCTTGGGTTTCCATCATGATAACACTACCCTATGTTGTGAAATGGTGTCATATGAGGTAGACCCATAAATCTTTATGATGGAGCTAGTTTACCCACTAATCTTTGACAATTTAATATCTGATGAGTTATAAATGATATGTCTCACCTATGGCTACCATACTCGTCAAATGAGGGTTCCATTTAACTCTATGGCACCAAACTCTCATATAACCATTTATAATATCCAATCTCATCCTTTGCATATATGATATCAGATGAATCCATGTAAGGCCCTATTGTGTAATGATTTATTGAGTACCATATCACTCTTTATGAAGTCTATTGGTATATGCATAGGTTGTATCCCACTATGATATAAATGTAAATACCTTTATACCTCTTGCTACTAGTTTTGCTTGAATAGTAGTCATTTGTGTGACCTGTGTCCTTAATATCCCAAACTATATGTCATAATATGTGATCAATTATTGTATTGTATCATTTCCACCTAAGGACCTATGAACTTTGCATGTAGTGAGGCCACTTACTACTCTACAAAAATATCTTGGACACCCTAAATATAATCTATGTCTCCATTTTAACAATTGTGGACTGGTCCTAAATTGACATGATAGGTATAGATGACCCATCCTCATTATCAATCCCCACTTCTCTCTTTCTTATGGTAAATTTATGAAAAAAGTTTAGAAAATAATGGAATTATATCTATTAACTATCATCTATCAAGTGACCAATCCTATTTACTATGTGGAGTATGAGATCAAACTCATATGTGGTTTCCCTTATCTCTCTCCTCTAGAATCCACATCCATTGTCATAGGATGCCAGACAATGTTTTTCCTCCATACCCATTCCCATCCCTATCACCATCTCTTTGGATACACACCAATATTATATTTGTATTTCTCTACCTTCATTCGCAAGGGTAGGCATGTGCTACTACATAGACTCACTCTATGAGTATATATACTATCTTTTACTATGGTTTGGTTAATATAATTGGTCTCTACTATGCCCACCATGGAATATAAGTATCTTTAATCCCTACATGGGAAAATATTCATCCATAGGGACATATGTATTGATTGTACTATCACATAACCTATAATCGTATCTTCTCTAGGCACTAGTGACCTCTACTCACTGGTCTCCCGTGACACATGCAAGAGAATGAGTTCCATCTAGCACATCATGTTTGAATCTAAAATGTCATTATACTCGATCCAAATGATATCTCTCTATAGTAAAATAATGATGGCTACTGATATGACACATTGATGTCATAAACCAATTATAATCAACATCCTATATCCACCCAAATTGTGTTTATATATAGGGTATCTAAATGAGTTAAGAACTAAGGTCTACTATATGCCCATTTTGGCCTCTGACAATAATCAATTAACCCTAATCTAAAGGATATTCCTAAAAACTATGTTTTTTATGATTTGAGTGTTATTAAACACTGATGTTATCCCATGACCATATCTATAGAAGGGTGAATGCCATGATACTTCAATTAGTCTAATATTAAGCCATATAAATATCCTCAAATAACTATGCAAACACTATAGAAACCTAGGAAAATATAGTTGTATCACCATAAATATCATTGATAAGTCTTCCAAGCCCCATGCTTAAAAATTGACCACTTTTATCAATAGAAAATACATTAAAAATTGCCATAAGGATCAAGGGATTCATTTCAATAGTTTCCTCTATCACTAGCACATATATGTCAACCAACATGTACCTCAAAACAACATCAATAATCCTAATCCATCTCTATAATATATCCACTTATCCCTATGCCTATCATTCTAAGTATAAATCATGGATGGGGATGTGTAAGATGCTAGACATGTCCTCCAATGCCATAGTAAGCTCCCTAGTTAACATATAAAAGTTAATCATATCTAAATTCCATATCAAAACCATATTTTACACTACAGACGTAGATTATCTACCACTTATTTATAAACCATATTTTTACAAATACCACCATTTATGATTAGTTTTTATATCTTACCTATTGAATTACACCTTCTTTTATAGATATTTGTATGTAGCCATGAATCACCACCTTCTTTATTTTGCACTTGTTCTTTCATTCGAGTTATCATTATTGTCCACATCCTGATATTTCCCCTATGTCTAATACTAAAACTATTATATTTTATTATAGTGTTTGAACTCAAAAAAACTTTCTCTTTGATGATCCTCTTGCCTCCTTTATTATTCATGATAGTGTGGACACTCAAAAAAATTATGTCCTTCTCCACATTTGTAAAAAAAAGGAGGTTTGTGGGGATCATTCCATCAACTTCCACCACCATATCCTCTACCTCTACTAAATCCTCTTCTTATTTACTAATATTTAAATTATTTTATTTTATCCTATTCATTTTCATTATAATGACATTATTCTTCCCTAGAGGGATTAATCCCACCTCTAGTAGGGTTAAACACACCTCATCCCTTTACTGGATATGATTTTCATATTTTTGGATTATTTGATTCTAAAATCATTTATTTTTCATTCTCTTTTTCCTTAAAACTTAAATGATAAGTTTATTATAAGATATTTATTCTATACATACTCAATTCATCTTAAATATAAAAAATTGAACCATTTGCATACCTTACATCCATATGGTCATCTCTCTCATCATGATCTACTCGTATGTATTGCTTAAAAAACTCATAAGTATACTCTTGTACACTGTGATATTTTTTATTCAATTATGAAATATTATTTATAGGTTTTTTTCATAATATACTAGAATCAATTTATTTCTCAACTTCTTCTCCACTTGGCTCGAAATCTTGATCATTTTTTTCCTTTTTTTTTCTCTATTTATGCAGGTGATCCTACCAAATCATTACATCGTAATTTAATTTCATACATGATTTTTTTATTTATTTATCCATTCTATAAAAATCCATACTATCAAGCCACTCTATCAACTTGTCTAGTTGTAAAATACCCCAATTCTTTAAAACTACCATCTCATTTCCTTAGTTCCTTCCTTCTAAGGCCCTTACCATAATTTTTTGAATTGATGGTGCTTGTTCCTATTATTATTATTATTATTTATTTATTTTTCATGATCTATTTTTTTATTTAGTTTATTTCACTATCACCTTTGATCTTTGGCATGTGACAATTGAAATCAATTATTCCAGTTACATTCATAATTGTTGCAAACTTCTATTCATATACACAACTTTTTGTCCTCCTATTGGCATATTTCATACCTATTATTCATTAATATAATTTTATTCAAAAATATAATTTAAAAAATATATAAATATATTACCTTCAAGGGTCAAACTTTCTCTGGAACTAGATGATGAATTTAAGAGCTAACAAAATAAAATAATTCTAATAAGCACAAGTAAGTTATTTATGAAAAAATAATATTGATTTATTCTTTTTGAATAATTAAAATCATTACATGAGATTATTTTCATAAATTTAAAATCAAAATTAGAGCTTATATTGAAAATTAAAAAAATTAAATAAATAAATAAAACTACCTAGAAATTTTTTCATATAACTTTTGGGAGTTTATAAATTATTTTTAGTATTTTTTTTTGCATGTTTTGAAAACACTATTCATAGTAAATTTATAATGTGAGCTTGAATGGTATAAAAATATTAACTTATCTCATACACACTAAAGAAAAACTAATGAACACATTTAAATTCAATTTCAAGTCCTATTACAAGAATATCATATTTATAAAATTAGAAATTTCTTGAGAAATATATTAAAATACATTTTTAGAATCTTATATGTTCATGCATGGCATCCTAAAGGTTTGGAAAATGACCCCATTCAAATAGGGTCAGTTAGGGATACATTATTATTTTCTAAATATTTTTCTTACTAGACACTAGAGCCCAAATAGACATATAGATCAAATGTTATGGCCTTAGCAATAAATATATTTATATGAATTTAAAACTACCACCAAGGTTAGATATAAATCATACCTACATTTAAAACATAAAATAAATTTAAAATAAGGAATATCTAAACATGATAGATAATAACAAAATAAAATAGGAGGGTATTATGTACACCCATATAGATGTGTGAAATGTGAGCAAATATCTTAATTAAAAGGAAAGTACATTCAATATAAAATAAATATATTTATTTAAATTAGTTAACATTAAATTTATACATCACCACCAATTAATGGGGAAAATTAAAAAAATATAGTTTCACTGTTGTGTCAGATTAAAATTCAATGTATGAGAACCACACAAATTAAAACATAAATATATTCCCAATATCATGACTACAAATGCCTTAACTGTGGAAGATGAATGTGGGGGAAATTTTATATTATGTTATAATAAGGGTGTCACATGAAAAATTAAGGATAAGGAAATGTCCAATGAATACAAAAAAGATGAATTGTCTAGAATCTAAAATGGGAGTTGTTGCTCAACACGAAAGCATTAGGATTAAGAAGAACATAATGTCTTAATTATCATAGGGCTTAGAGTTTTCTAATTTTTTTTATTAATTTGAAAATAATATAACAAATAAGGACTAATATAATATCCCTTAATAAGTTATTATATAATATGAGTGGCAATACATCTCCCTTCATTTCACTTTCCATAAACATTAACCTATGTTATTCATTGTTCCTCACCCTCTTGTGTCTCTCTCTAATTTTCTTAATTATCAAAATTATTATGGTTAATAGTATTAAATTATTATAATCTCATTTTATTTAATAAAATTACCCTAACACAACCAATCTTGAAGCATTTTAATTCTACAAGAGAATAGATCTAGCAATTATTTTGGGTAAGTGGAAAGAGAGTTGTCTCTCCCAATACTAAGTGTGGAAATTCATTGCTAATGGAAATATAATTTTTCATTTGAATATTGTGTATCATATTAGAGTTTATTATTGTTTTTAATATAAAATATTATGCAATAGACAACATAGGTTAATGTTTATTCAAAATGAATTGAAGGGTGATGTTATGCTAGTGATATTTTGTAGTGCCTTATGATAAATTTGAGCTTATCATTATCTTAACCAAATTGGCAAAGGAGATAGGGTTTTTATTGAGAATAATGGAGGGTAATTATTTAAATTAATTACATTTATTAAACTTAGATCTCTAGGTGATGATTTGGGGCTTATCTCTTTATTTCATGGATAACTATTGTCAAGGAAAAGGTTCAATGGTTTTAGCAAGGAGCAGGAACAGGGGTTGATGATTTTTTTTCCATGTTTGATATCTGGGGGTTATCTATATGGTCTAAGGTAATGGTTTAGGAAGGATGTGTTCACCACCATCTAGAATTTGAAAGAGAATCTTAGAAGGTCTCCAAATTATGTCTTTGATCCAATTTGACCTTTCTTAGATTTTATATAGGTCATGACCCTATGTTGGTGTAGGTAGGGGTTTATAATTTAACATGAGGTATGAATGGATTTCATATAAAGTATGGGTAATGTATCATAATATCAATGGCCCTCCTTAATTGAGGTCATTAGAAAAAAAATACTGGCTATTCCTTTAACTCTTGCTAAATTTATTCTTGTTGTCCAATTTAAAGATAAAGAGATAGAAGTGATCTTAGAGAAGGAAGATAGGATGTCCATCAAGGGCTTTATCTATATATTTAATGGTTTCTACGCTAGTCTTCCATCCCTCCATGGATGGATTCTGAAAAACTAGGTTAATCTAGTTGAAGGTAAGATTAAAATCCAATAAGACATTATGTTAGAGGGTTTTTCATTGTAAATTTTTACTAATTTATTGATAAATAGGATGCTCTCAATTATATTTTTTGGATATGGGTTAATTAATTCTCATGGTTAATCCCTATAATCCATATTTTAACCCTTACATGGAAATTTTCAATGCAAAACCTATTTGGATCCAATATTATCTTCATAAAATTTGGGATAATATTGTGTTTAGTGCCATAGAAAATTCTATGGAGTAATTTTTGATGGTTTAAATTGTAACAGAATAAAGGGGGAATTTTAATTTCACCCACATACTATTAAATGTAAATATATCTAAGGATCTTCCTACATAGGGGGATTAAAATTTTAGGGATACATCTTGGATTCAAACCCTAGACTTTAAATGAGTACCTTTTATATGTTTAATATGTTTTCATATTGGTTATTTAGTCAATGATTGCACAAGTATTAAGAGTAAAAAAGTAAATAATTAGTGTAAGGAATCTGGTATAGAACATAACTTTTTTCAAGCCATTATTGAAACTGAGGATGAAATTGAAGGCCCTGATGTGGTTCAGAAAAACCATGTGGAATTTATGGATCCTACCCACAAAAATATAGATGTTTGTGTAGAGTCTTTGACTAAAGAGTTTGAATCTTCATTGAAGACTAAATCTATGTTATAAAATAAAAATTGTACTCTTATTTCTAATGAAGTCTCAATAGCTTGTATTTCTTTAAAGCACATTCAATCAGCCATATATCAATCTTTAAAAAACTATTCTTTCTAGAAGGTGTTTTGAAATATTTTATTCAGAGTCTACACTAGAACATGAGTGTTTGTATTTTAACTTTAAATTTTAATTTTATATATGGTTATCTAAAATTGTATAACTTTAATCAAAATAAATTATTTTTATTTTCTTTGTTCATAATTCTATGTCAACAAAAGAATTAAATAATATGAGAAATGAGAAATGTTTAATATAGATAAACAAATAGTATAAAAGATAAATTAGTTGTTGATAAAATTATTTGATTTTCATCAACAATAAAAATATTGATAATATCAACATTTAAATAATAGTAGGTAATAACATAATGACATAATTACAAAATAGGACATTTGTGCAATAGCTAAAATATTTTGTATTTTAAATAAATATTTTAAAAACCATGTTAATAATTGGACTTTGTATATCATTACTCACTCTCCAAGGTCTCAATCAACATAATTATTAAAATAATAAAAAAATGTTGGAGTTTCAAATGTTTCTAATTTATCTTAATTAATGTGTTGGTTACAATAATTACTTGTTTTATGTTTTTAAATGAATAAAATATTAATGGAGTCAAGTAACTTGTCCTAACAAACCCAACATGAAAAATTATAATTCTAAAATATAGTAAAAAAATAAATTATTTTTGATAACTAACAAGAGAGTTGTCTCTCCTAAATCCATGTGTGTTAGTTCATTGCTAACGGACATATACGATTTTCAACATTACATTTGGGTATATATAAGAGAATGTGAGATATTGGGTGAAAAATTAAATAAAATTAACTTTTTATAAATTATTTAAACCTTTAACATGAATTTTTTATTTTAAATACCTTCCTCTTTCATCATCTATTTCTTACACATGGATTTGTAACAACCAAAAAAATGTCTCTAAGATTTGTGATCATTCAAGACAATTAGGAGTTTCCAGTTATTTGGAATGAAGCCCACTATAATATAATAAAAAACTATGTAATATGTATTTTCTAGAAAATATATGAGAGATTAAAATAAATATGACAAAAAAATAATAGTATATTATTTTTTAATATGAAACATATCATGATTCTTAATGTTAAATAATAATATTCTTGATGGAATCAAATAACTTATCCTAAACAACCCATCATAAAAAATGTAATTATACAAAATAATAGATTCATCAATTATTTTGGGTAAGTGATAAGAGAGTTTTCCCTCATAAATCCAAGTGTGGAAAACCATTTCACATGGACACATAAGGTTTAGTTTGGTGCATACCTATCATTCTAAATTGGATAATCCCTTATATTATGACTTCTATTTTCAAATGTAAATATTTTACTTAAATGCAGTATGGTCTCCAAAAATATACAATTTAGTTCCATGTATTTTATTTAATGTTTAAGCATTAGACATGGTTCCCCTCATTTCAAGAGGGTGACCAATAAAAAAATAAAGGTGTGTTATATAGTTTTTTTAACTTATGCATTAACAATTTTTATTTTACTATACCTTTTTAAATATAAATAGTGATTATAATATGTTTTGTTTGATAGGGTAAAAGCTTTTAAATTATGAGCTAGGAACTAGAATGGTCATAGGTTTTAAGGATCTTAGAACATAAGTATAATGGAAAAAAATATAAAATAGTCAATCTCATATTAGCTGCCTCTATTAATACCCAAAATTACACTGAAGCAATTGAGCCCTTTTTAAGTATAAATTATTAGTTTGTAAATATAAGTTGAATTAAGGTCTTAGCATCTCAAAACCCCTATTCCAATTACCCTAGCTTAGGCCCTTTGATTTAAATTCAAATTTGGAAAGAACAATTTATGTGAGAATGATTTAAAAAATTCCATGGACTTAATTTAATTTTTATATTATGATTTAGTCATGTTTATTAACATGACCAAACCTTAAACTAAATTCATATTTTGTCCCTTTTATATCCTATGGCCCTTGGTCTCTTTTATCTAGTATCATGGTCTAGCTAATGTTTGGTCCCTTTGTTAAAAACTTAGCTCAACTTTCTATCCTAAATCTTTTATCGTATACAAAAAAACCTTAGGCTAAGACTTTATATTGATTTTTTTATTCCCCAAAATCTAACTTCATTATTTTAATTGTTAACTTGGATCCAATCATAACTGACCTAGTGGATCAAAATCTAAGGGTGCACATGAACTCAGATAAATTTGATCAAAAAATGCTTACAAAATTCAATAAGTCAAGAACCTTGATATAAAATGCATGTCCACCTGGGCATAGAAGATTGAACAATGCAAGATTAAAGTTTAAATATCAAAGGTTTGAAGATATATGGGAGTGACAAGTGTCACTATCTATATGGGTAGCCTGAAGATATAATGGCATGTGATAAAGTCAACATTTCAATAGACCTATAGAGGGATTTGAGAACAACAAGTGGCACCATCTCAGGTGCCCGCGTGGTAGATCAATGGTTCATAAGTCCTTATATAGGTCAATAAGTTAACTATCCTATGAGTAAGCATGAAGATGACATGTGTTATAGCCATGGTGTTTGAAACAAATATTGGCAAATAGAATTTGACCTCCGATATTTTAATCTGATGGTATAAGCTAAAGGTGGAATTTTAAAAAAAACTTAGGCCAAATGAAAATATACCATGTGGTGGAAGGGCATTATCTCGATAGTGAATGACTATGTAGATTGCAAAAATCCTATGGACTCTCCAAGTGGCATGATCTCTAGGGTCTTAGTAGATATCTAATGCCTCAAAATAAAAACTAATGCTAAAGGGACATCAGGATCCCATAGATATTCCAAGTGGCATGCTCACATTTATCATGCAAACAAGGATCTAGCAGTGTTAGTCATAGGTGGACATTTTAATGGAGCTCAAAGCAAATGAGGAAGTGATAAGTGTCAAGCCCCTAGATCATAATTAAGGATAGAGAATATTTCAAAAATCCAACAGTGTGAGCAAAAAGTTGACAATTAAATGGGGCTAGAGATCTAATGAGAGGCTTCCACATTGTGTGATAGCCCCTGAGTAATGAAAAGAACTCAAATATAACAAAAATATTCCACGTGCTATGATAACACCTAGGTGATGAAAACAACTTATATCTTATGAGATGCTACCTCATGGAATAATTTCATGAGCTCAAAGATTAAGATCAAAAACTCATGATGAAGTCAAGGCCTGAAGACTTCTTAAAGTATCAAAGGTGTGTATTTGATCTAGTTTCAAGATTGCATGAGAAAGAGACAGGTTTCTAAGCAAGGTTATAATGGCCAACGAAAAGACACCTATCTAGGGAGGGTCCTGACTACTTGTAAAAATGATAAATGGCACTCCTATAACCAACCAAATAAAATGGCCTTGATTGAGAAATTGAAACACATAAAAATGCCACATGACACACTAAAAATAGGTCATCACATCATGATGTATCTTGATCACCTGAGACTAGTCAAAAAGTGACACATGTCTCGATTAGATCTAGTTAAGTGGTTTAATCACATTTAAGCTCCATGAACTCCTAGTTGGATCTGATGTGGCATGCCATGTGCCAATATGTGTTAATATTTAGCTTAAAAGTTAAAAGTGATGCCTCTTTGATGGATGTGCAAGAATTTGAAGCAAAAAGAAATGTTTGTGGGCCATTTTAGAGCATATTTTTATCCACGAATAATTTTCTACCTATACCACAATTGGAGCATCTCAATGCCATCATTATAAGAGAAGGTTGTTTTATGGTATGCATAATAGGAAAGGCATTTGTCTAGGAGGTTCCATCTATGCAAGTAAGTGGTGAAGGGTATCTCCAGGTACTTATACATGAGGACAAAGTTTTTTCAGCCTCCACCAATGAATTTAACCTTTTAGATCATGTAAAAAGGTAGATCTAGTTAATAAATCAAAGGGTTTGTTACAAATCTTAATAATTCCTTGTAGAGGCAGTTAGAACAATGATTTTTCTTGTGAATAGATAAATATTTTAGGCATGACAAGGAATATTTTCTAATTTGGAGCATCTTGGAATAATTTTGAAGGTTGCTTTACAATTTTGTAAATTAAAACCCATAGTCCCAGAATTGAAAAGGGTGAAAAATGTACAAATAGAGGGTTTCTCCTCTATTCTTGAGGTTATTATTTGTCGTTCATGTTCTCCAAGTCTAGCTTTTGCTAAATATCTAGGATCAACTATTGTGTGTAGATATTTTCATCCTTGTTAATGTGGTTATAAGTGTACATCCATTAACAAATGTTGAGAGCATGTCTATGTCTCCCCTTTCCAACATGGACAAATCTCACCATGCTTACCCCCGTGGTAGTATTTTTAAACATTGGTGTATGTAAGATTTTATTTCAAATTAATTGAAAATACTTATGGTTTTTTATTGTATCTTGTTAATGAAATACAATAAGATGTTTTACATGTTATCCTAATTAGATATCTAGCTTCGTAATTATATATGGTTATCATCTTAGGCATAGATCTGGGTTATAAACCCTTCTTTGCATAGAGATTTGGAAATATTTTATTGAATACCTCATTAGGGCACCTTGGGTTCATGAATTTATTAGGAGAAAGTATTTAGGATTCTATTTTTATTGTATATTCTAGGTTTTTAGGGATAATTTTGGCATCTACATTCTATTTGACACAAATGGATGTAACTTTCTCCTTTTAGTTTCCATGGCTTGCATTTTAGTTTTTCTACATCTTTCCAATAGGTGATGTCATGTATGTTGAAATAAACCTTGATATTTGACAAACCACCAACACACCAGCCTTTTCTATTATTAACAATCTATTCTAGCTTGTCCTACCCTACAAATAATACACAATTATTGTATATCATAAGTGTTATTTGCCTACAGATGCATAAAATCTTGCTTCTATAACATGTATTTACATCTTGTGATTTAAATATTATAATTTTAATCTCCATCTATCCCTATTATTGAAAATTATTTAGAATGAAGATTACAATAACTTTTATATCTATCTTAAATATCTTGTATGTGATCTAGATCATTTGTTCACTCTATGCGATAACCCTTCCTGAGTGGATTGAATAAGTTTGGTTGTGCCTTGGTCATGTTTGTGTCTCTTTCTGCCAAAAATTTCCATGGAGGTTGAATTTTACAATATCTCCATATGAACAATCTACCCCATAGGTCATCTTACCTTGGTTTAGGTAGAGTCAAAAGTAGTAGGGAGTTGACCAAACCTTTTGTCAGTGCCTCTAAATCATTTTCTATATTTGGTATATTCTAGATGCCAAACACTTGCCCATGTATAATGACATACTATTTGATTTTCATCTTTACTTACCATTTTATTTATGTGTGTAATACTGAGTGATAAACGTGTATAATTAAGAACCAAAACTTTGTTGGCAACATTATCGAGGATAGAAAAGAAAATCATGTCACTTATGTTACTAAGGACTCTTACAAAAAACATTAAGTATTTCATGTTGTGAAGTTATCTACTATTATTTGTTATATTTAGACTATCTTGGCCATCAACATGATATCATTCCATTAGGGACATGCTAGGAATTAAAATATTGGATAATTTGACTTCTATTATATTTATTGTAAATAGTTTTTAAGTTACATGTTAGGTGTTTTTTCACTTTTGGACATAATTCTAAAAGTTTCAATGTCTTTGTGATATTATCTCATCATTAAACATAGAAATGTTTATTTTAAGCATGTATCATAATAGTTTGTAAACTATTATGTTTTGGAATTTTGATTCTAGTAGCGACTCTAATTTTATCACCTAGTTTCAGGGAAGATTAGTTCCTATTTTGAATATCTTAATTTTAAGTTTTGATTTTTTTTTTTCCTAAAAATCTATAAGTACTAAGGTCATCCTTCAAAGGTGACTCATCTAATAAACTTGTTTCACCCTAAAATATTAATCACAGAAGAGGGAGATAAATTTGGAAGCCTCTTGAAGGGAAAAGTTTACTTGCTAAACAATATCCAGATTGCTAAAATCTTTATAATCATGAGATTTTTATTGAACATCCCATTGTTGTAACAATTTTAGTCACTCTAAAACTTATAGTACTAATTATTTTTCATCTCCTTCTCAACTAGCTAAATGCCCTCATAAGTTTGATCTAGCAAGCCTCTCTCATTCACCCCTTCACGTCCCTTTGTTAGTTGTTTTTGAACATCTAATTAAACCAATCGTGAAGCATAGGGACCCAGATGAGGATGAAAATCCTACATTTCACATTATTAGATTCACCCTATCAATTTTTATAACATGGAAGGTAATCCAAATGAAGTAATGAAATGTCTTCCAAAGTTCCATGGGAGAAACGCAGTGAGTGGTAATCAACACTTGAGATATTTTCATAATATTATTGAATATTATAATGTCAAATAGGATTATGTGTGCATTAATTTGTTTGTGCACACACTAAAGGAAAACATTAATGAATGGTTCAATTCTCTTACCCATGGATGTAATGATTCATGGGAAGAGATGAAGAATGTTTTTAGAATTTAGTATGGTGATAGAATTGATCCCAATTTTATTTTGGCTAAGTTTGAAAACATCAAGAAGAATCCTAATGAGTGTGTGCATGATTTTAATACATGGTTCAACAAAGTTATGATGCAACTACCTAAGAACATAAGGCCTAGTTATATAGTGTGTTTGATAAAATACTGTGATGCCTTTACTAAGAAGGTTGCATATTGCTTGTGGGATAAGGTTCCCATGAAATTATAGTTGGAATTCAATATGGACATCTAATTGGAGAAAAACATAAAGGCTGAGGGAAAGCCCATGAATAAGTGGGCTCATGTGAAGTTTGTGAATCTTAAGTAAATAATCCAGTAAGAATTCTAATCTTAACAAGATAGTTAAGAATCTGGCCTTTGGTATCAAACAAATGTAATACAAGATGGTTAGAACTAAAAAGGGTATCCCTCATGTGTCTACCCATCAAGAAATGGCTCCAAATCTGAATCAAACACAAAAGGGGCCTACTTTCCATAATTAAGACAATGATAGAGGGAAGAGGCTTGTATGTGAAGAAAGAATAGATAGACATCATAATAAAGGGACTATGAAAGAATTGTCTGATCTGTTAAATGCCAAAGTGAATGCGGTAAGTTGTGACATTTATATTTATCATTGTGACAAGTGATTCCTTCCACATCCTCCATGTGATATAGCTAAATTGATTGATGAAGATGTGGATGAACCTATGTTTTCATCTTTTGGTGATGAAATTATGATGTCCAATTGTCAATGTCCCTTAAACAAGATATCTGTCTCCATAGATTTGATGAGTGTTGTTACCATTGATCAGTTTTGGAGTGTGATAGAAAAGGTATGTCTCCCAACTTATGAAATTTATTATGAGGTTCATATGGCACAAGAATTTTAATTAAATATTCATAATTTATACTTTTTTACATCAATGATTATTAAGAAATATGATGGGGTAATTCTATCAATTAAGGACAAGAAACTATTAATTAATGAAATAGTTGCCTAAGAGAAAGAATATTACTTAAGAAGCAAGTATCGAGGTGATACTCCTTAAGATACTATCCCTACAATTCTGAGGGTATGGGATACAAGTAAGGAATCTATGAAAAATATAATAGTTCCTAATACTTCCAAACTATTAACCATTTTACAAGTAGCTAAGCTTAGAGGTGATCTTGCTAAAAATATAGTACCTTTTTGTCTAGTATTCCTAAGGGTGAAAATGATGTTAAAAAAAGTACACCTCTGAAGGCTATTGTTAAACAAGCAAATCCATCCCAACCTACTCCACTTCAGACATTAAGTGATTGCATACCAATTAAAGGTGTTGTTACCCTTCCACCAAATACTCCTCTTCCTCAGTATAGCATATATGATAAGGCCTAAGTGTTGAGCCAACTAAAAATAACTATGCCACTTGTTGAATTATTAAGAATACTTGGGCATAGGAAGAGGGCATATGAATACTAGGAATTTGGTGAGATGTTAGCTAGAAATGAAACTGATTTACCCTAAACAACCCTATAATGTGATGAATAATCTAAATAGGTTATTTTATTCACTCTAGAGCACTATTTGGGGACTGCATTAGTAGAGGGTTAACTAAATGTGGATCCATTTTATACAATCCTATTAATCAATGGTCTTATTATCCACAATTATAAGTTTGATTTTGGTGCTTCCTATAACATAATGACCCTAGGTGTCTTAAATGAGCTTGGAGTTAAGTTTACATCAACATTTGAAAAGAGGTTTTGCATGGACTCATGAGAATTTCCAGTTGTTGGACAAGTCAAGGGGTTAGTAGTGTAGTTGGTAGCGTGTCCAAGAAAGTATTTAAATATGGAAATGGTAGTTGTGGACTACCCACATAAGTGGGGATGCTTATATCATGTAAATGGGCTACTAACATGGGTGTAAGTGTACAAATAGACCTTTCCTATGACACTATTCCATTGGAGGATAAGATGGTCAAATTTTATAGAGAGTCAAAGATGTTGCATGTAATGAAAGACCCAAAACATGCTTGAAATGAAGTATTGTACATAGACATTGGGATTGGAAAATTCATTGGGAATGTTGAAACTAATGAATACCCTAATACTTTTTGTATTGAACTTAATAACAAAGGTACAATTTGGAAGGTGTGTTTGATGTTTCTTGCTCCAATCTTAGAAATGGAGAAGGGGTTGTATTCTATGCCCCCAATGGCAAGTGTTTCAAGTTTTCTTTTCATCTATCATTTTAGTACACAAATAATGCTTTTAAGTATGAGGCACTCTTGCTTGGTTTATGAATTATCTATGAATATGGAATTTTAGGCTTGATTTCCAAGGGTGATTCTTATCTGGTGGTAAAACAAGTCCATATTGCTTATGCCACCAAAAATAAAAGGTGGAAATAATATCAGAATGTTGTTTCGGATTTTTTTGAATTCTTTGATGCATTCAATTCTTGTTATCATGATAGAGGTCAATGAAGAAGCTGACATAATTTCAAGGGTAGGTTCTTAATTTGACATTATAAATATAATCCCTCATTGTCAGTATCGAGTGTAGGTGCTTGTCAGGGCTTCAATCCTAGACAATGTTCATCACTAGTAGGTGTTTGATGATGTTGAGAAAATTAAGATGTTTCTAAATTATGAATCTCAATTCTATGATCATCTCATAGACTTGGAATCTATGGTTCAGGTTTGTGACAAAAAAACATTGTTTGGGAAGGACTTTATCTAACTAAAGACAAAAATTCTCCCTAGAGGATTGGTAAGTTTAGAAGCATCTTCTGATAGATTGGATATAATCAAGACTCAAGAGTCATTTATTTCAAAGGACATGACTGAGTTTAATTTAATTTATCATAAGAATCCAAGGAAGGTTTGGTTGTGTACTCACCTAAGTGCATATGAGAAGAAAGTTTATAGGAAACTACTAAGAAAGTAATAAGATTATTTTCCATGTTCTTATTCTGAGTTTACATGCATGTTAGAAGAACAAACTACTGACTTGACTGGATATTTTCATAGTGGAGTATGTGGTGACCATTTTGCACCTAGAATCATAGCTCATAAAATTTTGATATTTGGTTATTGGTGTCTATCACTCATCAAGGATGTTGTTCAAAAAGTTAGAAATATAAAAAGTGTCAGCATTTTTCTAGGAGGATGAAAGCTTTGGTTTGTCTTCCCTTACAACATGTGATAATTGAAGGCCCTCTCAGATAATGGGGGAATGGATTTCAATGAATAAATTATTGATTTGTCAAGAGTTGGACATAGATGGACAGTAGTTACAACTGAATACATCACAAAATAGGTTAAAGTAGTCCCTAAAAAGAATGATATACATTGGGTAGTTATATACATTTTGCTAAATCAGATTATTTATTGATTTAATGTGCTTATCAAAGTTATTACTGATAATAACACGAGCTTTAAATCTAAACCTTTAGTGGTATTCTTCAAATATTATAAGATTGAATTGACCAATACTTCCAATTACAACCCTCAATGAAATGGGCAAGAAGAATCCAGTAAAAAGAACTTACTCAAAATCATTGGAAGCAAATAAGAAGTGGGGAAAATAGATAAAATTTGTTTTGTGGAATGAAAATATCATTCCCAAGATAAATACAAGAAAAATCCCTTTTAAGGCTATCTATAAAGCTCAAGTAATTTTGCCTATGAATTTGTAGTTGCCAATCTATCAGCTCATGCAATAACTAGAAGATGATGAGCAAATCAACCACTATGAAAGCAGGATGAACTAGATTATTGAGCTCAATGAAATTTAAAGAAAAACTCATTAAAGACACCTAAATTTCAAGGAAAATTTGAAAAACATATTTGAAATGAAGGTCACTCCAAGAACCTTCCAAGTAGGTGATCTAGTTCTACTTTGGGACAATAGGCATGAGGAGAAATGTAAGCATGGCAAATTTGATGTCTTGTAGATGGGTTCTTATTCCATTTAATGTTAGTTTGGGGAAAACATTTTTTTATTGATAGATTTGGGTGGTTAAATATTGGATCTACTAATCAATACCATCTAAAACACTTCCTTGATTGAGTTGACAACTATATACACAATTCTATAGTGTATACTCTTGTTATCTTGTTGCTTTGACTCTCCTTTTCTTTGGGCCTTGCTTGTATATTTTTCTTTCATGATTTTACCATGTTTTAATTTTTAGATCCTCCTAATTATTTATATTAATCTACCTTGTTGTGTTGAGCCTTTATGTGTCTCTATTGATATAAATTGACTAAGTTTTAATTTGATGACCCATTAAAATGGCACCTAGTCTTGTTTATCAAGTACTTTACACACCCAAAGGGGATATACATTCCCAAGTAACAGCCAATGTTAGTGCCCAAAATAGCACTAAAGCAATTGAACCCTTTTTAAGTATAAATTCCTAATTTTTGAATCCATATTTAATTAATGTCTGAGCATCTAAAAACTATTGTTCTATCTTCCTTAGCTTAAGACATTTGATTTAAATTTAAATTTGGTAGGAACAATTTAAACAGGAACACTTTTTTAATTTTTAGTACAAAGGTTTAGTCATGTTTATTAACATGACCACACCTTAGTCTAAATTCATGGCCCTTAGTCCTTTTTATCAATTAACATAGTCTAACTAATGTTTAGTCCCTTTGGTAAAAACATAATTCAAAGTCCTATCTTAAATCTTCTATCATATACAATAAAACTTTAGGCTAAGACTTTATATTTAGTTATTTATTCCCCGAACTCTAAATTTATTATTTCAATTGTGAACTTGGAGCCAATCATAATTGACCTAATAGATCACAATCCAATGGTGCACAAAAAACTTGAATAGAGTTAATCAAAAGGTGAATACAAAATTCAATGAGTCAATAATATTGATCAATGATGCTCTTTCCCCTAGGCAAAGATGATCTAATGAATCAATATCAAATTTAAAATATCAAAGTGTCAAAGCTTCATGGGAGTGAGAAGTCTCACCAGTTTGATGGGTATTCTATAGATCTAATCATATGCAAAAGTGTCAATATGTCAACAGATCTGTGGAAGAATATGAGAATGATAAGTGACACCATCTTAGGTGCCTGGGTGGTAAACCAATGGTTTATGGGCCCTTTAATAATTCAATAAGTCAACAAGCCTATGTGTAAGTGAAAAGGTGATGCATGTAATAACCCATAGTGAATGGAATAAAGATTAGCCAATAGCATTCAACCTCACATATTTTGATCTGATGGTATGAGGTAAAAGTAGAATTTTCAAAGAAATCAATCCAAATGAGATGCTACCACATGATGAAAGGGTATTAGCTTGGTAGGGTCTAACCATGCAAAGTGTATAATTCCCACAGATTCTTCAAGTGGCATGATATCAGGGGTTTTAGTAGATATCTAATGGATCACATTAAAATCTAATGCTAGGGGTTTTAGTAGATGTCATCATGTAGACAAGGATCTAGTAGTGTTAGTCTTAGGTAGACGAACTCAAAGTAAATGTGGAAGCAGTAAGTGTCAAGCTGACATATCATGATTAAGGCTTAAGAATATTTTGAAGATACAATGGTGCAAGTGAAGATTTGACATTTCAATGGGGCCAAAGATATAATGAGAGGGTTGTACATGGCATGATATCACTCAAGAGATAAAATAAACCTAGATCTAACTAGAGGCTTCCATGGGTCATGATAATGTCTATATAATGAAAAGACCCTAGATCTCACAAGATGCTACCATGTGGAATAATTTCATGAGCTCAAAGATGAAGATTAATGGACCATGATGAAATCAATACATAGAGACTTCTTCAAGGATTGATGGTGCATATATTATCTAGTTTAAAGATTACATGAGAAGGTGATAAGTGTTTAAGTGAGGGTGTGACAAATGGAACTCCAAAAACCAACAAAATAGAAGGGACCTACCCAAAAATTCATAAACAATAGAAAGGTACCACAACACACACTAAAAATGGGTCATCACATCAAGATGTATCCTAAGCACCTATGACCAATTGAAAAGTGACATGTATCTAGATTGGATCCAATTAAGTAACTTAGTAACTTTTAAGCCCCACAAATGCCTAATTAGATCTGATGTGGTGTGTCATGTGTCAAGATGTGTCAATATTTATCTTAAGAGTTAAAATTAATTTATCTCTCATAGATGGGCAAGAATTTGAAGGATAGAAGGTATGTGGGCCATTCAATAGAATAGTTTTGGTCATGAATCATTTTATACCTCTACCATAGCTAGAGCATATGAATTCTATCATTAAAAGTGTAGGTTGTTTCATGGCATGCATAAGAGGAAAAGTATATGTCCAAGAGGTTCCACCTATGCAAAAAAGTGGTCAAAGGTATCTCTAGGAAGTTGCACATGAGGACAAAGTTTTTTTTCCCTCCACCATAGAATTTCACCTTCCAAATCCTATAAAAAGTCATCTCCAGTCAAGAAATAAAAGGCTTTGTTGTAAATATTCATCACTCCTTGTAGAGGTAGTTAGATAAATGAATTTTTATCAAATGGATAAAGATTTCATGGGTGTAAAGGAATATTTTCCAATTGGTAACATCTTGGAAGAATTTAGAAGGTTGATTTACAATTTTGCAAATTGCAACCCGAAGTCCTAGATTTGAAAAAGGTAAAAAATGTATAAATGGAGGGCTTATCCTTTATTGTTGAGGTTGTTGTTGGTTTTTATCTTTCTCTAAATCCAGGTTCTACAATTTCTTTAGGATCAACTATTGTGTGTAGATCTTGTCTCCCTTACTAAGGTGGTTTCAAGTTTACAACCATTAGTAAGGTTTGAGACAATGTTTATGGCTCCCTTGTCTGACATGGATAAATTTCACCATGCTTGTCCCCACGACAGTATTTTGAAACATAGGTATATGAAATATTTTATTTCAAGTTAATGGAAAATACTTGTGGTTATTAATTGTATCCTATTAAATAAATGTCATGGGATGTTTTACATGCTATGTTGATTGGATATCTAGCTTTGTGCTTATGTATGGTTGTCATCTTAGGCATAGATTTAGTTTATAAACCCCTTTTTGCATAGAGATTTGGAGATTTTTTGTTGAGTAACTCATTAGGGCACCTTGGGTTCATGAATTTAATAGGAGAAAATATTTTAGATTCTAGTTTTATTGTATGTTTTAGGGTTTCAAGGATCATTTGGGCATTTTCATTCTATTGGCACCAGTGGATGCAAATTTATTCTTGTATTTTCCATGGATTTTACTACATCTTTGCAATAGGTGATGTCATGAATTTTGAAATAAAACCTACTATTTGATAAACCACTAGCACACCACCCCTTTTTATTATTAACAAGCTGTCATACATTGTCCTTATTAGCATAAAAATAATGATAAATATTACATTATTTATTGATATTAGGTAATATCGATTCCTCCCTTGGCATTAATTAGTTATCTATTTTTAGTTAACTATATTTTATATATGGCTTCATGTTTCATGAATAAAATAAGAAAATTTTATTGATTTACTAATAGTTTTGTAATGGAGCATCACTGGTCCTAACATGTGATGAGATAGTGAATTGTTTACTGGGGTAGACATTATTATTCATCACCACACCTGATGAGATTTATCCTTTGATGAAAAGAATATTTTATGAATTTTTAGTTTTATTAGCACCATTTGTGACTATGGTCATGTATTAGTTCCTATCATACTTAGGTCATCTAATTATTGTGTTGATAATTATAACAGAACAAGTATGATTTGATCATTCATAACTCATGCACCTTCTATGAATGCATGAAGCCTCTGTCATATGTTGAAAATATACTATTGTTAGATTTAAATTTGAATTTTGTTTATTGAAAAATTAATTTTCTATTAAAAGCATATATCGGCCAAAGTATTCATATGCAGACCCTTCTAGATATAATTGGCTACCCCCACATGATTGAGTTATAGTTAGACATCCCTCTTTCACTCAGTGTTAATTAAATTTATTTTTAGATCCAGTATTCTAATTTCTTGAGGTTATATTAGATTTAATCAGATCCTGTTATGACCCTTGCCACATTGATCCTAGCCACATTTGAACTTCAACACATCTATTGTCTTGGGTTCACAATTTTTGTACCAAAGTTTGATTAAATTCTAAACTCCCATAAAATCATCCAAATAGTGAATAAATTTTATCAAATTTTTCTTTTCATGAAATCGTACCTAGTTCAAATTCTTCCAAAATTGCCTCACAAGATGCCACATCACAAATTTTTGCCACATAGTTCACCAACATCCCTCAAATCATGTAATGAATACATATTAGTTTTAGTTTTAGTCATAATTTTTTTACAAATTATAATTTTGTATAATCATTAAGTCGATTGAGTATTATTTTAGTTTTATAGTATTTTTAAGTAGTCATATTTTATACAAATGATATGTTTCGGACTCAAAATTTTAAATTCTATATTTTTTTGGTTAGAAAGTAATTAAATATTAATTTATAGTGATGAGTTTTAGTAGTCATTTGGATTATATTAGAGGCATAGTGTGGGTCAATCCAAGTCACATTTGGTATGTCAATATAGTCAATAGTTTTAACTATTTTATAAAAATGTCAATAAAACGTTTATAGGCTAAGATTTGTTTTTATATTCAAAAACTATCTTGTATGGATGCAATATCAAGTGACCCTGACATCTGATTTATAAGGCACATGTTCAAATTATGTGGGGGTCTTATCTTCAAAAATAACATACAAATATTAAGCATCCAAACCTAATTTGATGAGTAAACATCTTCACTGACTAGAGGTTGGAGGATACATGGATGCTAGAGGACAATTGGCATCCTCCCATGAGTTACCTATGATGGGATTGCATCATTATTATGGTGACATTTTTTAGTGTGTTTCTTTTATCTTGTGTATAGTTTGATTGTGTAGTGTGTTTTTCAATAAAATACTAAGCATTATTTTCTTGTTTGATACCTCTTGATGAAGAACATTATGTGGAGAAAAAGTACTAAAGTAGTGCTTGGTTCTTGGAAAATGGTTTATGAAAATCTGAGAAACCACAGAAGTGGTTAAGGCCTCCTACCACCTCCATGTTCATGGTCAACCTATAATTTAAAACCGTAAGGGTTTGTGGTAATTGAAGAAACCATCGAAGGTATTAAGCAAAGAGATGTAGTCCTATCACTTCCAAGTTTGTGGTAATCTCATAAGTAAAAATGAAGGTGCCACTAATAACATGAAGCCTCAAAGATGACATGCCACCTAAAAAAGTGAGCAGACTATGCAGAGAGTGTAAATCTATTTATAGTGCTTGAAGTAAGTGGGGGTCAACTATCAAGAATATGATGTTTATGAAAATAATGTAATAAGGAGTGGAATGTTAGTATAAAAACAACAACAAATATTACATTATTTATCAATATTAGATAATATCAATTACTCCCTGAACACTAATTAGTTAGTTATTTTAATATAAATATATTATATATATTGCTTCATTTTGCATGAATAAAATAAGAAAAGTTTATGAGTTCTCTAAAAGTCCTAGCCTACAAGTAATACACACTTATTGCATATGATATGTGTTATTTTCCTAAAAATACATAAGTTATTGCTTATATAACATGAATTTGCATCTTGTGCATTAAATATTAGCTTTGTAGTCTTCCATTGATCCAGACAAGAATTCAGATGACAATTCGGGTGATGGGTCCACCCCAATTGATGACAAAACTTTCGGGAGCCATAACTTTTGCACCGTAGCTCCAATTGACTCGTCGTTTGAACCGTTGGAAAGATAATAATGAGGGGAAAATCATGGTATGGCATGGAGATTTGATAAATGAACTTTGACCCCATAAAATACAATGGAAGTGTCCCAAATATAAATTTTAATAATGTAATCTAAAAATAGTAAGTTACTAAAAATAGTAATTAATTGAATTCTGTATTGTTGTAAATCATGGAAGTCAAACCAATTCATCTCCCTTGATATTGGTGACCTTCCACATCATCCCCACACCTTCAAAACATGTATAAATGAAGATGTAACTCAAAATTGAAATGAGACATCTCTTCTCAGAGTTAAGCATATGTTTGGGTCTACAAATTTGATCAATAAAACATCTCTTATCAGAGATAACATCATTTGAATTATTTTCTTCTTGTCTCTTGAATTATCTTTCAACCAAAGCTTTCAAGTTTTGGATAAGTGGTATTAGAGTGATTTGTCTTTAAAGTGTATGATCTCAAGGATGACGTCAAATTATAGGAAGCTTGGGTGGAAAATAGAACCAACAGAATATCCACCTATTCGCTCCAAATGACTTCAAATGGTAGACAACACCAAGGCATCTGATCCTTTCAAGGAAATGGTGAATGAGCCCTCTAATAGTAATAAGCGTAGATGATAGAACAACTTGCTCAAATTCTCCAATAAATCTCGATGGGAAATTCTAGCTCCTCATCTGCACCCACACATCTTTTCAGTGCCCCAACACCTATCAAGGTTCAGGTGAATTTTGATATCCCTACATTTGAAGGCAAAGTCAATGCTGATGTAGTATAAAATTGGTTGGATCAATTATCATCTTATTTTTCTATAAATAAATTCACTGATAAAGAGAAGATTACTTTTGCTCTTCTGAAAGCATCATTGCCTATCAAAAATTGGTGGGAAGTGTACAAAAAGAGATTTAGTGCAGATGATATTGGCCTTGAGATGGGACCTACATGGGATGATTTCATAGATGCTATAAAGGAAGAATACTACCCCATTGGAGCATATGACGATCTGTATATAGAGTGGCAACAACTTCGCCAAGGTAAGGAACAATATTTTCAATATTACACTAACATTATTCATTCTCTATCTATGAAATTGGGCATCCAAGAAAGTGAGAAACACAAGGTTCTCAAATATTGTGGCAGACTACAATGGTACATATGGGAAGAAATGGAACTCTTCAATTTGGAAACCATAGGTGAGGCATACAAGTTCACAGTGAAGATTGAGCAGAAGCATGGAAGAATGAATATAAAGAATTAGTATTCAAAATAGAAAAGTGACAAAGAAGGTCAAACATGAGGCCAAAATTGGAAGAAAAAGGAAGGAAAGACTGGGAAGTGGTGGGATTATCACAAATATGGAACTCACTGCAAAGAAGAATGTAAAGCTATTAAATCACTGCTTTCTGAGTCACAATCCTCAACATCTACTACTCTACCTCATACAGACCCTATAGTCAAAGATGTTAAAGAAGAAATTATAGATGTTGATCTTGAAGCCATTATTGCTTCATCATGGACACATGACGAGATGCTAGATGACAAGGAAAGGTTGTTTCACTCTAAGTTATGGGTGAAAGGTAAGCCTCTACATTTCATTCTTGATAGTGGAAGTCAAAAAATTTAATCTTTGTTAATGTTGTGAAAAGCCTAAATCTATCCATGAAGCCTCACCCAAAACCATACAGTACTAGATGGTTGAGTCCAGGGAGAAACCTTCATGTTACCCACCAATGTCTTCTCTCATATGCAATACAACCTTTACAAGATGAGGTCTTATGTGATATGGTCAATCTAGATGTTTGTGATGTAGTCTTTGGTCAGCCATTCATGTATGATCAACATGGTATATATGAATCAAGAACTAAAAGGATCACTCTCACTCTTGGAACATGGCATTATAGGGTACCAGAAGTACCACCTTCTACATTTGTCTCTCTGATTAGTGCCAAGAAATTTGTTCTCATGGTGGTCAAGCCACAAGAATCCAAAAGGGATGATGTTACAGTCCTGACTACATAAACAACACAACAACAAAATTAAATAGATAGTGAGCTGAAGAAGTTCATGGCCTTCCATCCACAGACTAATGGTCAGACAAAAATGGTGAGCAATCGGGCCCTGCATAGTTCCATAAGTCACTGTCCCTTCCAAGTATGCATCAAGAATCAAATCAAAGTACAAATACCACACTTGATGCAAAATCTTGATGTAATGGGGACCATTGATTCTCAAGGAGGGAGGAATGATCCAAACAATTTAGATGACAATTCAGGTGATGGGTCCACCCCAATTGATGATGAAACTTCTAGGAGCCATAACTTTTGCACCGTAGCTCCAATTGACTCACCATTTGAACTGTTGGAAAGCTAATAATGTGGGAAAAATCGTGAGATGTAATAGAGCTTTTCTTAATGAATTTTGAAAACCTAAAACCTAATGGAAGTGTCCCAAATGTCAATTTTAATAGTGCAGTCTAAAAATTGTAAGTTCCTAAAAATAGTAATTCCTTAAATTTTGTATTGTTGTAAATCATGGAAGTTAAGAAAATTCATCTCCCTCAAGATTGGTGACCTTCCACATCCTCCCCACACCTTCAAAACATGTATAAATGAAGATGTTACCTGAAATTGAAATGAGACATCTCTTCTCAGAGATAAGCATATGTTTGGGTCTGTAAATTTGATCAATAAAACATCTCTTATCAGAGATATCATTATTTGAATTATTTTGTTCTTGTTTCTTGAATTATCTTTCAACCAAAGCTTCCAAGTTTTGGATCAATGGTATAGCTCTGTTGTTGAAAATTATTTAGAATGAAGATTGTAAGCAGTTTTATATATATATTTAATAGCTTATATGTGATCTAGATCATTTATTCATTTTGTGTGACAACCCTTCCCAGGTGGACTGAACGTATTATGCCAAACCCTTCCTTGTATATAACAACATACTATTGGGTTTTTCATCTTTGTTTCCCATTTTCTTCAAGTGTGCAAGACTGAAGAATAGAGGTCTACAACTAGGAACTAATAACCTCTACTAGTGGTAAATGAGTAGGCCCAACTATCCATGGAACAAAAACCAATACAATTTTGTATAAAAATCTACCTTCCTTCAATAAACTAGAAGTCACATAATCTTCCATGAAACTTCCATATAGAGAAACTTTCATTCACAAAACATTCATCTAAGGTAGTTTTTCATGATACAAATCAGAGTTCAAAACTTGCCACCATATTTTATGAAACTTTTGCTACATAAACCACATTTCACTACTTACGATCCACATGAACGATAGGACATAATGTACTATTGGACCTCTAACATTTTTCTATATTTCTTTTCTACATTTGTGTACACATACTCTTGTTTTCCATAATTTTTGAGTGAACCTATATAGAGATTTTAATTAATTTATAGGTCTAAAAATTATCTCCAATTGTAAAAATATTTACTGGTTATATCCTTAGTATTCCTACATGTAGATTAGATTCCCAGAGATAGTTTGAACAAGGGTTTCAAAAATGAATCCAACGTTGGGGTCGACTTTGGTATTTGGATCATCCTTAGAATCACCCTCTAGGTGGAGAGAACTTGCAAGGTTTTCATTTTTAGTAAAAGGCTCAAGCTCATTTAAAGATGAATTAGAAGTGTCACTCTCAGAATCAAGGATATTGATAGTGACGTGGGTGAGTATAAGTTGACACCATGAATTTTCCTTTTTTTTGGAGGTTTTTTTAGTCTTTGGTCAAATGTCTTATGTTAAATCAATTATAGAAATGAAAGAGTGGAACTTTATAATTGATGGATTTAGACCATGAGTGGTCACCTACATACAAGATAATTTTTCAAGAATTTATCCTTTGAGGTGTCAATATTCACTAGTATTCTATGAATGGTAGTATGAGAAAAAATATTAGAATCTAGTTACATTTGCAAAAACATACCCAGGGAATTGCCTATGGATTTAAAATTGGATGTAGAAATTTGTTTTAATGGAAGGTAGGGTTTATAAATTTAGATTGGTATTTTAGTTAGAGATTATTTGAAGGGGTTAAATTAGTGGGGTAAGGTTTCATGATTGAGGGATGGTGATTCATACTCCAGAACTAACTTTGAATCAATTCCTTGTCCTTAATGTAATAAAAAACAATAATAAGAAAGCTCTTGGTGCTAGGATAAATTTTGAGCATACCTTAGAGAAGGGGTTGCTAGGTCTTTGAGATCCATGCATCAAGATCTTTGAATTTTGGCGAACTATTTTTAAAATATACAAGTAGTGTCATTGGTTGAGAAAAAATCTTCACGAAAGAGCATTTATTTTGTCTAATCCCCATCAAAGATCATAAAAATAGATGAATAAACATGTTTAAGAGTATTTAGATCCAAATTAGGTGCTCTCTTGAAGGAAGCCTTGGCAAAGGATATATACTTTTAACTCTTTTGGTTTTTTATTATGGCTTCCCACCCTTTAAAGCTAAAATCCCCATCAATAAGGGGACAAAGATCTAGGTCCAGCTCCACAAAATCAACAATAACTATAACATCCATTGTCAACACATAATACATATTTATATACATTAACTTCACTTAGTGGGCCCCTTCGATGGTGTGGTCGTTCAAGGAAAGGGAACAATTTTTTACCCTTGGTCCACCATTCGACTATGTCAAGATCCATGCCCCATGGTCTTTAATGAATGAGGAATGAGTACGTAGGAGACTAATAGGAAGAAATGACTGCAGCTGGGAGCTACCAAAGCCAGACAAAGTAAGGAAGAGAAACAAATTTTACACAATTTGAATCTATGATGGGTTAGAATAGGAGTGAGGGTAGGGAATAGAAGCCATTATTGAGAAGTTACTCCAATAGTGTTCATAATCTTATTTCTATGTAATATGTTTTAATCTTTTAATAAATAGTGTTGAAAATAAGTTATTTGAAAAATATTTATGCAAATATTAAATTTTATTTCTTATTTACAAAAAATAAAATATTATATTTTAACTTAATTATTTTACAAGTTTTTATTTTTATAATATTTACAAATAATTATATATATATATATATATATATATACATATATATATATACATATATATATATACATATATATATATATATATATATATATATATACATATATATATATATATATATACATATATATATATATACATATATATATATATATATATATATACATATATATATATATATATATACATATATATATATATATATATACATATACATATATATATATATATATACATATATATATATATATACATATATATATATATATATACATATATATATATATATACATATATATATATATATATATACATATATATATATATACATATATATATATATATACACATATATATATATATATATATATATATACATATATACATATATATATATATATATACATATATATATATATACATATATATATATATATACACATATATATATATATATATATATACATATATATATATATATACATATATATATATATATATATATACATATATATATATATATATATATATGTATATATATATATATATATATATATGATTAGTGAAAAAAAAGTGTCTCCACTAACATTTATGCTCAAATATTAAATTCCATCACTATATGAACTATATTTTATTTAAATTCATTATGAGATTTAAATAAAAATAAACCATGCCTCTAATTTATATTTAAAAATATTGAAATCTACTCCATTTGATAATCTGCTTTGTTTATGCATTTTAAGTCTATAGTGTAGGAAAATATACCTCAAAAATAAATACAAGCCATTAAAAGTAACAAAGAGCAATTAACGTTTCAATAAATCCCACCCAAAGAACCTAAAATTTAAGCTCATAATGAACAAAAATATCTCTAAAAGTTATCATCATTCAATTCTGTTTGGACTCTTTGTTTAGGTAAAATGTAGTCCAACACATTATAATATAATATAGCTACTGTAAGTCAACATTCTAATATTTTAGTTTTATTTTACGGAAGCTAGTTTTTCATAACATATATTTTTAGTTTCAATTTTCATGTCTTATGGCAATGTAAATTTATTTTTTGAATTAAATAACAAAATAAAGAGGTAATACTGAAACATTTGATAAAATAAATATTATATTATTAAATTTTATGTAATATATAGTTTTTAATTTATTTTTATAATTATAGTTTTCAATTAAAAAAGGAAGAAGATGCAATCACTTTTATTATACCCCCATTAATAAATTTATCACATAGTATATGACATATTTAGTAATAATTTATTTAATTTTAGAAGATTTGATTAATGTATTACATGGCTTCACAATCTCAAAAAATAATCTTACAAAAATAACATATTAACTATTTAAATTTAAAGTGACAAAATTATTATTTATATATAATATTTCCAAAAATAAATATATAAATATATTTAATGTCATAAAAATTATTTTTTTAAGCAATATAATTTTTTATATTTAAATCATTTAAAACAAATAATTATTGAAATATTGTAATATAATATTTTTAATATAAAATCGTAATTATTAACCATCTATGACCAACATATTGTTGGACATATAAAACACAAAAATTTAAAACATGACCCATTTTTATAATACTACATTCTTATTTAAATAAAATAAATAAATAAAATCTTTATTTTAAAAAATATATAATCTTTAAGAAAAAAATTAAATCTTCTCACATATCAGTTTAATTTTTATACTGAGTACAAGATAGAAGCAAAAACCATTACCAAAATATTATATGTTCACTATTTTATTTCAAAAAGAAAAAAATATTAAAATATAACATAACACATCATTTATACAACTCATCAAAATGAGATTTTATAACTAATTTAATATTTAACTGTTTTTATTTATTAAATATAAAAATACATGCAACAAGCGATTTTTAAATATTTTTATTTATTAAATGAAAAAATACACTCAAAAGATGCAACAAACTTGAATTTTTCTAATCTTCACTCCCAAAGCAATGCTCACCAACATGCACTACAGTTAATGTTACACATATAATAGAGCAAACTAAGTGATAAGCAGCTTAATTAATCTTTATATATTGTTCAATACATTATACAATTGTATCCCTGCTTTGGTTTTAACATGTCACATGCATTATATTGTGCATAAGCATTGAATATCAACCAAACTAGTGTAATGTATGCTAAATTTGTACTAGGCAATGCCTTAAAATAAATTATATGGTTTCATATAGATATGGACACTTATGGATATTTAATTATTGTATATATATATATATATATATATATATATATATATATATATATATATATATATATATATATATATATATATATATAGGTAAAGAGAGGGTTTTTTACGAGGACCTTTCATTTCTAAATATAAAGAGAATTGAGACCTGAAAGCCGAGATATAACAATATATACTGCCATAATCTTTTTTTTTTTTTAATTTTCTCTGTTAGCACATTATACCTACATGAACACAACAAATAAAACACTACTATAGCTAATTTCCATAGTTAAACACCCAAAAGGGGTTTGAAAATCAATAGGCCTCATATAATTAAGAAATGTAACTAACATAATAGATCACAATGAAGATGGAGTACATTGTAACAAGGGATAAAATCCACTCTTCCAGCCCTATGAGCCTCCATTGGTGGCCCTAGCCACCTGATCCATCATCTGGATGGTGGAGTCAAGAAGTCGTGTCAGAAGAATGGTTAAGAGTATGAATTGAGATTCAAAACCATTAGTAAATTTCCTTAGAAACAAGCAATAAACAAATTAGTTTTATTAATGGAACTGTCAATCAAGTTATCAAGACTTAACATGACACAATAAGAGAATAAACATAAAATTCTAAGTTTCTATCATTTACAAAATAGGTTCGATCAAAGTTGAAAGAAATTATATACAACACTACTCAAAAAAAGACAACAACATATGATAATTTTGAATAGGCATATATTTCCCTTAAACCAAGATTCAAATAAACCAATGGATTTAACATGTTTAGTAAGTAAGCCTACTTGAATAACTTCCACATGGTGAAAAGGACAATTTGAACCCTTTAACTCAATCGAGGGAAGCAATATTATATATATAGCCAACTAAATATGCTTAACAAAATACAATTGAGCCAATAATGTTCAAATCAACACCATCCATGTAAATAATGAATGTTATGTGTACATAGTAATGTAAATAACTAAAACCATGCACAAAAGCAACATCATCCAAATAAACCTCAAATCCTTATTCAAAGTCCATAATTATATATATCAATACTCAAATAAAACATAGTCAAGCATATATCATGTTAGAACTAAAATGTGTTCATTACCAAGTAAATCCAATATATCACACAACCAAGATATACCAAATAGCTTATAATAAATCCACAATCAACTAAAATGGAAGACCACAAATTTCAGACCGTCATAGCTTAGTCAATAAACAAATTTACTCACACTAAGTATTAAACCACATCAAGAACATCACACACAAAAATAAACAACATGACCATTCATATAACTAGGAATTCAAATGTAAAATGAAGTTTAATGACTTCAAGATGCACATATAGCCTTCCTGGCAACTTTCAAAAGACTATTGCAACAATACCCCCAAGTAAATATGAAAAAAAAAAATACTTGTGCAATATAGAATGCAGAAGTTGTGGGATTGATGAGTGGATTCCAACACCTTTATCCCCTTTCCATTTATTCCTTATGGAGAATGAGCAACTAATAACTCCCTTAACTCACTGTAGGTTGCATTCCATCTATAAAAGACATAATCCATGTGTTTACATAGTAGCTTTAAGTTTCCCATGATATGCACTAAGTTTCAATGAAAATGTTAAAAAAAATATAACCAAAATCTTCCATGGTTTACTTCAAAAAAATCCATAACACTTCTATGGATTGTGCCAAAGAAAAAGGTATCACCAACCTTAAGGTTTTGGCTTAGTAATAAAAAAAAAAGTAACGCCAAAGTTTTCACTTGAATTTACTCAATGGTTGAAGTTTTGATGAGCTAATACAATATAGGTCACCATGGTTTGACCTAATCCCTTCCCTTGCCCCTCGCCCCTACCACATATGTGGCTCAAACCTAGTCAAGCCCCCTCTCTAATAAACAAGCATGATGGTTCTTAACATCATCATGACCAATTTAAGCATTAACAAAAAATAACCAAAATTAGGTCAATAAAAAATGATAGACTAAGTCCCAAACAACAAGACTTATCTATTTTCAAACATTAATAACAACATTAAATCAAACTCATCTAAAAATTCTATTAAAAATTACTCATAAATAAACACAAAAATGACTTCTAACCAAGAAAACCATTCAAAGAGACAAGAGCAATGATCAAATAATGTAGTAAGTATTTATGCAAGTGGTGAACTAATAAATAGTCATACAAAACATCCACATTTAGGATTCAAGTTCTACACAACACAAGTCAAAAACTTGAAGACAGTGAAAAATAATAAATGGTGATCAAAAGAATGATCAAGAAGCCAATAAATAGAAAAATTAGTTTAGTGGTAGTTCATAGTAACACTAGTGACTTATAATATCAAATATGTCTCAACTGTAGTTCTCATAAATATTCTTAGACTACTTTTTAGCCGTTATCCCCCATTCTATCATAATCAACTATCAAGCAATAAGAAATGGTAGACTAAGTCCCAAACAACAAGATATTCTATTTTTGAACATTACTAACAACATTAAATCAAACTCATCTAAAAATGCTACTTAAAATTACTCAAAAATAAACACAAAAATGACTTCCAACCAAAAAAACCATTCAAAAAGACAATGAGCAATGATCAAATAATGTAGTAAGTATTTATGCAAGTGGTGAACTAATAAATAGTCATACAAAACATCGACATTTAGGATTCAATTTCTACACAACAAAAGTCAAAGACTTGAAGACAATGAAAAATAATAAATGGTGATCAAAAGAATGATCAAGAAGCCAATAAATAAAAAAATTGGTTTAGTGGTAGTTCAAAGTAACAATAGTGATTTATAATATCAAATATATCTCAACTTTAGTTCTCATAAATCTTCTTCGACTACTTGTTAGCCTTTTTCCCCATTCTATCGTAATCAACTATCAAGCAATAACAAATGATAGACTAAGTCCCAAACAATAAGATATTCTATTTTCAAACATTACTAACAACATTAAATCAAACTCATCCAAAAATGCTATTAAAAATTACTCAAAAATAAACACAAAAATGACTTCTAACCAAAGAAACCATTCAAAGAGATAATGAGCAACGATCAAATAATTAGTTAAGTATTTATGCAAGTCGTGAACTAATAAATAGTCATACAAAACATCCACATTTAGGATTCAATTTCTACACAACACAAGTCAAAGACTTGAAGATAATTAAAAATAATAAAGGGTGATCAATAGAATGATCAAGAAGCCAATAAATAAAAAAATTGGTTTAGTGGTAGTTCACAGTAACACTAGCAACTTATAATATCAAATATATCTCACATTTAGTTCTCATAAATCTTCTTAGACTACTTGTTAGCCTTTATCCCCATTCTATCATAATCAAATATCAAGCCTAGCTCATTTACCTATTATATAGACATATAATATGGAATCAGGAGTATTTGAACAAAGGAGAATCATCACAATTAAACATGTAATTTATAAACATTAAAGATTATTAAAATCATGGTCTTTATCATTTAAAGGATCATAACTATGTTATTAATCATCTAAACTGAAATAAATCAAAATATGTTGTATAATAACAACAACAACAACAACAACAACAGCAATAGCAACAGCAACAACAATAGAAACAACAACAGCGACAGCAACAACAACAGCAACAGCAACAGCAATCCATATTTTATGTAATAAATCAAAGTCCCAACTAGAAATAAAACAAAACATGCCATAGTAATATCTATTATATCAATTGAGAATACAACCATAGTTAGGTTATGACATGACATATTATAAAATACATGTATTTATGAAAATAATATGCCATCTACCAAACATGTAAAAAAATAAGATATGTAAATAGTATAATCTACTAATAATGTCATGCTCAAGAATTGATTTTTTATTTTTGAATATTTTTAATGTTTCATTTTTTGGTGTTTATATTTTATAAATATTTGAGATGTGAAATAGTGTTAACCACTACTCTCACCAATAGTATGACCATGGGGCATGCTTGTATCAAATAGTGTAAGGATACTCTATTGTGAACTATTGTGGATAAAAGATACCTAAAGTGGGTATGTCATAAGCTTATAATAAGCCACATGTTATACTGTAACTATCATGATATCTTTTCATAGAATCACGTGTATGATGGGAACTCTAGAAAGCTGTGTAAATACTAAAATATGATTATATATAGCATCTTAGTCTTGTAAACATGATATATTTCAATAAGGGCTCTATATTTTACTTATAGACCCTCCTACTATTGAAATGTTCACATTCCCCATCTCATCATGCCTAACTACTTATTTTATAAACCGACCCTTATCATTATGATGACCTCGACTAAATGTACACTATATAAATTTTGAAATATTATTTATATCCTTCAATTTCCATTACAAACGTTCATAAAATTTTAACCTATTAAATACTTGCATTTTCAAATAGACACTAGATTCAACTCTAAAGTCTAGTCTCATTTTCAAGTGTTTTTATCTAAAAATTAAGTGAAACTAAAAATAATTTCAAAACATATTAGTTGGCTTATTTATATTATCTAACCATTCTATGAGATATTTTCAAGAGGTGTGATATAAATACAAATCAAATGCTACTCATTATTGATCTAGCAAATACAAATCCATCATTTATTTAAGCTCATTTAATCAATTGCACAACTAATTTTTACGACTTTATTCTTATATATTTTTATATCACTCATAGTATTAGTCATATTACAGGGTTGAAGCATTTAAATAACATCCTATGGAAAATATTTTTTGATTTACAATCTATATCATTATATACCCTTGCATACAACATATTTCACCCTTGTGCCCACACAATCCCACAATTAGGGGGAAACTACATATGTTTGGGGTCCTCCTTGGAGTATTGGATATGTAAAAAATACCCATTAATATAGAGTTATTTTAGATGAACTCAACTTTATGATCCAACTAACCCATTTTTGGAAAGGTGACCTAATCTCAAGTGAAGGACTAGGGTTTGTGTTATACCTATCATACAAAACCTATGTGCATGATCTTGATACATCAACATGAAGAGATAGAAGACCCTCATAGGTAGATGCATTCATTTTTCAATATAATACATATTTATTATAGGAAATAAGCAACAAGCAATGAACATAAGTATCAATGCAAGTGTCCACAAGTCAAACAAAGTGTCCAGGCCTCCAAAAATAATAATTATAAAATTTGACAATGGAATCCTAATCATCAATTTACCTCTTTTCATACCTACACATTTTAGATCTACCTCCACATCTAAAAACTAGATATGTATTATCCCTTCTTTATGTTTTGGTTATCAATATCAAATGGCATTATATTTTTTATATTTCGTAAGTTTCTAGATTTAGTATATTATGTTATTTAAATTAATTTAATTGACTTACTCTAAAATTGTCTTATTCAATCATTTGATTGATATATTATACCCATTTAACCTATATAAATTTTTAAAATGGTTAAACATTTAGTAAATCTTAACTTTGAGTCTTTATTATGCACATCCTAGATTACTCTACGGATTTTAGCCTCATAAAGATTCAGATTTGTTATTATTATTATTTTCAAATTTGACTTTTTAAATTATTCACCACACATTAGTAATTAATTGTAGTGAGTCGTATGTCAGGAATGTTAGGAATTATTAAGTTAATAGTAAGTTGGGATCATTACGAATTATTGTAGGGAGTGATATTTTGGGATCATTTGGAATTATTATAGGAAGTGGTACTTTGGGAGTGGTATGCTGGAAACAATAAGAATTATTGTAGGGATTGGTATTCTAGGAGCATTAGGAATTATTAGACGGAGTGGTATCCTAGGAGCATTAGGAATTATTAGTTGGACTCGTATGTTAGGATCATTAAGAATTTTTGTAGGGAGAGGCAGTGGGAGAACATTAGAAATTATTGGAAGGAGAGGTAGAAGGAGAACATTAGGGATTATTGGAAAAATTATTTGAGGGAGTGTTAAGCTGGGCGTAGAGTCAGCTTTGGGAGGAATGGGAGAGTCATTTGTACTGAGAACATTTGTAATTATCGATAAGTTGGGAATGTTAGGAATTATTAAAGTGAGTCTTATGCCAAAGGTAGAGCAACTCGTTACAGGAGCCTAAGAGTTATGAGAGTCGCTTGCTATGGGGGAATTAGGACTTTTTCGTGGAATTGTTAGACGGTATGCTGCCATTGTTATGGATGTGCTGATGGCTAACTCAGTTACGAGAATAAAGAGCATTGTAATAGAATTTATCATATTGAATTTCTTAGATTAATTCAAGAAACAAAGTGGAAGGCAACAATTCTGCAAATTTTTGTTCGTGATGAAGATGAGAACTGAAGCTGGGATTTTATAGGCTCACAGGTTCGTTTATTTTGCAGTTACCTATGCAGGAGGCAAATGCTATGGTGAGATTGACACTCCCTGTCGGCCACCTCCACTAATTTTGAGGTTAAAAATGCTTGTTAAAAGCGGAGACTCAATGTAATGAGAAGGGTCACTTTTGTCTACAAATAGTGGTTGGCAGCCAACTAGACCCTTTTTAGAGGGTCACGGTCTGTTCGTTTTTTTTTTTTTCCAAAGCATTGTCTATTTATCGTGTTTTATTTTTATTTTTATTTGTGCAGCAGCAGCAGCAGCATCATCATCATCATCATTTTTACAACTCTTTATATTTTAAATAAATTTATCATTTTCAAAAAAATCTTAGATGTGTTTATATGAGACTTGCTATATATTATATTGGTAGATGATTTTATTATTTTCTTTAAATTTTTGATTGATTAGGCATAAATCAATTTAAATGTAAAATACTATTTTATTAAGTTTAAAATATACTTTCTAAAAAATAGAATTCAAATTCCATCATATAATTATCATTTTTATTTAATTAAAAGAAAAATTTAAATATAATAATTAAATATATGTGAAATTTAAAATTAATATATTTTACATGTTATTGATATCTCATACTATTACACTTCATTATTACTTGTGATTGTTATTATAAACTAGTATAGCTATTTTAAATAAATTTATGTAAAATAAATTGAGAGAGATCATTCTTGAGGTGTTTATTCCACTTATGTCCCAAATTCAATATAAGATAGACATCTTGAAAATAATATCTTTTAACATATTTTACATAAATTCATCTAAAATAAGTATGCTAGTTAAGGGTTTTCCACCTTCCCACTAAAGAAATATATTGTGATCAAAACTAAATATGACAATCAACTTTATTTGTGGTGATGGTTATTTATTAATTATTACTTTTTAAATTAATATAATATATAATAAAAGGAAAAATTAAATTAAGAAATATATATTTAATAATTTTTAATAATCTATCTAAAAATTTATTGATCATTTAAAAAATAATTATATTTTATTAAAAATAAAAATATAATTATACATCCATCAAATTTAATTTTTAATTGTGAGAGGATATAAAAACCAAAATCAAATTCATTAACTATGATGCCATAAAATGTAACACCTTTTTTAAATCACCCTATACTTTGATTTTTGATCAAAGTAATTGATCTGGAAATATACTTTTGATGAAAGCAATTGGTCATGATATTTTCAACTAATCAAAGCAATTGGTTGTATAATTATTCAAAAAAATTAAGTAAATAAATAAAAATTAATTATTATTCACAAGACAATTAATTTTTTAAAGAAAGATAAAAGTATTTTTTTATTTATATAATTATTTTAAATTTATAAATATTTTAAAAAATTATAAAATCTATTTTTAATTAATTATTTTTATTTTAATTATATTTAAAAAAATTATTAGGAAAATTGAATTATATTATATTAGTAATTTTTGTAATTTATTAAGAATATCATTATCTCTTAAATTAGATTTTAAATATATAATTGTTTTTTAAATCTTTTATTGAAATATTATAATTACTAGCATAAGTATCTTAGATAAATTTATGTAAAAGATGTTGAGATATATCAAATTCAAAAATGATATATCTCGACATATTTTATATTGATTTATCTAAGATAGGTATGCTAGTAGAAACTGTGCATTTTATGGATGTATTTGACATAGAACTTAGTTTTTTTCATAAAACATGAAATGTATAATATACATTACATTAAATAATATAAAACTGAATAGACATTACATTAAATCACCCAAAACTTTAATTTATATATTTTAAAATTCTCAATCTAAATAGTTATTTAGTACTCATCAAAATGTACTATACCCATACACATCACATAAAATGTCAAATAATGAATAAGTACAAATCACATAAATGTCAAATAATGAAAATGTACAAGAATTTTTTCATAATTACATGAAATTATTTTACCATTAACATTTTCAATCTAGCTTCCTCTACTTTCCATTTAGAAAGTTATTTTCTATTTTTAAGCTTTTCATAGTGGTCATATGTAATTAAAGGTAATATTCTTAGTCCTTCCAAGTAAATTACATGAGATATAACAAAAAATATTAATCATGTTATTTTTATTTTACCTATATCAATTGTTGCTTTTGAAAGGGTTAAACTTTGTGATTTGTGTATTGTTAATGGCCAAGCCAGTCATAAGGGGAGTTGGGTTGTGCATCTCCTTTGTATTGGTGAAATTGGAACTACATATGGAGTTTCATCTTCAAATGGTATTCAAAATTAATTGTCAAACATGAACTTAAAATACGTTGGTGGTTCCAGTGGGGCACTCTCAGGTTTGTAGATTATACTTTTGATATACCTTAGACCTCCATTTACAAGACCTACTTCTATCTAAAGATGGAAAGTTAACATGAGCCTTACATCAATAGAAATGAATAACTCCACATCAATTTCATCATTTATACCTCCCATTAGTGCATTGACACTTCCTACTTTGGGTACAATGCTACATTCAATTGAACCTTTAAATGAATATTATTTTATTTTATTTTAGCTACGCACATTATCATTTGTGGAAAAAAAATGAATACAATTTTCAAACTCTTCATTGATGGATCTATCTATTCCAATATTATTTATGGTCATCAATAGATTCCAATCATATATTGTTAAATTTGCATCTCTCATATTTATGAGTAGTCAATGAAACATTTCTTAGTCATCACTTTCTCCTTCTCATCTAATTATCTTGTCCAAAGGAAAAACTAATTTGAATTTTTTCTATATTAGTTTTGCTCATTTGTTACTATCATATGGTGGTCTATCATTAATAGAAGGAAGCTAACCCAGATATCCAACCAAAATAATAGATATACAATCAAAACTCATGTTTGTATTTTTAGGAAATGCTTGACAAAGTCTAGAGTCTATGTTATGTAGTAAATTTTATGCATTGAAGCTCATTCAATCAATTAATATGTATTTTACATGAAGAATATCTTCTTGAAAACTTGTATGTCTTGTTCCTTCCAATTCAACAAAGTCACAATTGGGATTTGAAGTTGTGCATGGATAGTTGAGGCACCAATATTGAATGTTGAAACTCTAGTTCGTGGAAGTAATATCATGAAATGGTTGATAATTCCAAGAATGAATAATAGAATGGAAGTAATTCTCATTATTTTTTTTCACAAATGATTTTCCAATTAGGGTTATTCATGTTTGGCATAATATATAAACATATGAATTCATACACATGTGGTGAACCTCTATGTTGCCATTCATATATAGACTAGTAATCTTTTACTTCCATTAACTTTTGCAATATCTCCTTACAAAAAATGGAATGTCACAAGTGCATATAATGTCCCATTGTATTAGGATAATCAATAATATTCTATATTTGCCAATTTTTGGATTATAATGGTTTTCTTGGAGGGGTTATTACCATTAGTGCATATAGATCAGGCCAATACATGTCAGTTGCCCTCAATGTGAAGGAAAAGGTAGGTGATCCAATTTGATGTAACATGTCCATTAATTTTCCATGAAATTTTTCTCAATATGACCATGTACCACTCTATAAGGTTCAAAATTGCATCTAATAATCTACTATATGGGAGAGCGGTACATTATCCATATGCTCATGTAACACATTAATAGTGAAAAGCATATCTTGAGCACTTTTTTCATGAACACTACACTTGAATTTTGTGCATGATGTCTCATGATCATGTTCATCACCTATAATATAGATTATGGATGTCATCCAAAATGGTGATCCTTATATCAAAATACATGTTTAACAAATTCATGTAGATATACTCATTTCAACCATGGTTCTATCTAATCACATATTCCATCAAGAAATAATGTTAGAAATGTCATATCTAATAATCTGAATGTGATATACTCATTTCTAAGAAATACTCCAATCTCTAGCCAATCAAGTTAGTGATTTGATATTTTTACTAGGGTTATTTACCCATTCATTTATTAATTCCATCTCCCTTAGTGCATTGGGGGGTTTAGAGGCCATTGAATTTGTTGGGTCAATGATACATATCTCATCCATCTCCATTAGTGGACCCACAAATACAACTTCATTTGAATCAGAAACAAACTGCATATAGAAGAAGTTTAGTAGGTTAAATAAATGAGATTAGTAGAATTATTATTGACTAATAATATTATTAATGACCAAAAAGGAGGTGGGTGAATTTAAACACACACACACACACACACACACACACACACACACACACACACACACACACACACACACACACAAATGCATACATACATATATACATACACACATACATTTGTATATACACATATATTATTGGAAATATTGTCATTGATGTTAAAGGTCTAGCATTTTTTGTGATAAATGCCCCATTACATTTAATGATGTTTATAATAGTTATATCTTAGCTATAATGTGTTAATATTTATTTAATATTAATGAATATATTGTTGCTTGCCTATAAGACAAAAGAAGGACCCATGGAGAAGTCAAAGAGTCACAGAGTAAAGACAAAACAAGAATGGGATGCATTTTCCCACAAAGAGTCATCTTGGAGAATTCTAAGAGTCCAAGTGAAGACAAAAGAGGAAGGCTGTAATTTCTCATAAAGGGACACTTTGAGGAATATAAAAAGTTACCAAGATAAAGACAAAAGAGGAAAGGACGCTTTTGCTTATGAAGGGTCACCACATGACTTTTCAAATGCAAGGATACAAAGGGTCATGCAAGTTTGGCACCATTTTTCATGAGGATTGAAGGATCACAAAGGGGGAAGGCCAAAGGTCATTTGAAAATATATAATTAAAGGATTGAAAATCCATTTGTAATGTGTGAGAGTGAGTATGATTTGTATTTGTTATATATAGCTTAGAAGAGCAAAGGTGATAGAGAAAAGTGATATTGTAATGAACTATCATTTGTTGAGATAGAAACATTGAGAGATACTTGTGTGGTATACATAAAAGGGGTAAGTGTTCCTATGGGTTGGTTCTCATGAATTGTTGCTATGTTGGTGTTTAGTAAAGGGGTTGGTGCTCAGCAAAGGGGTTGGTGCTCCTGCAAGTTGGTGCTTGTGAATATTGTAGTTTGAGTTGGTACTCATTCATATACTTGAGATTGTTTTCTGTGGTTTTTTCCACATTAGGTTTCCATGTTAAATCTAGTGTCTCTTTCTATTTTATGTGGTGTTTATTATTTTAGTTTTATTGCATATCTTGAATGTATGTTAAAGTGGAATTTGATTAAGGGAAACTTTATAAGATTTATGATATACTGATTCACCCTCCCTCTAAGTATATCGCATGCTTAACAATTGGTATCAGAGCAAGTTCCTTTTTGAAAAAGTTTTACAGCTTGAATGTAAATTAGAAAAGCACAAGATGGCCAAGCAGCTAAAGAAGGAGAATCAAGAGTTGAAATCTATGGTCGAGTCTCTTAAGGAACAGGTGTGTATCTTTGATTCTAAGTTGGTTATAGAAGAAAAAAAAGATAAGATGTTTATTCAAGATCTTAAGAATTAGCTAGAAGTTGCAAATTCAAGTTTAAAATCAAGAGAAGAAGAGTGTAATCAGTTAAAGGTTGATTTGGGTTATTTAAAGGATAATCATGAGAAGCTCATAATCAAGGTTAAGAAAGATCATGAAATATTAGTCGAAGGTAAGAAGGATGCATGTTTTAAAGGAAAATTGAAGACACCAATCAAGCAACGTAATGCTTTCAAGTTTTCAAATTATTTTCATGGCCATTTTTTTTTATCATCATGTTGGTCATATGGCAAGAGATTGTATGAGGAGAAGCAATCAGTCAAAGGGAGATCTCAGTCACATTCAAGAAGAAGGTATGAGAAATGTTGTTTTGTTTTATTGTCATAAGGTTGGCCATATTGAAAAATTATGTCCAAATAAAGTAAAGTTATATTCAAGCTATGTCAAAGGATATAGAGCCCTTAGAAAATATGAGAAAAGCCAAATTCAAGTTTGAAGACCTAAAATAATAAAGGTTGATTAGGTTGAGTTTAAGAGTGAGAATAAATTACTTTCTATAATAGATAAAGAATCAAATAGGAAGGATTGTGAAAAATCTCTTGTTACATTTGAGCATGAGCCTTGTCAAGATAAGACAGTTGCAAGAGATGAGAAGATGAAAAACATCATAAATGATGAGGTTAGTAAGTCAAATAAGTTAGACATGCTTAAACAGATTCTAAGAGAAAGACATAAGGAAGAAATAGGGGAGATGTGGGAATCTCCTAAGATTTATTTCTAGGACCCTTTGTGTGGGGTGTCTCTTCTAGGCTTCAAGGAGACACTTTTAACAAAAATTGAAGCATGCTAGATGCTATTGGATCTTGGGTATGTTGCATGAAAAGAAGATG
>JARHVA010005497.1:22500-247500 GCA_037957365.1 Torreya grandis | reverse complement strand
CATATATATTAGCCAAATTAAATTTAATTATATGATTAGATGTCATCTTAAACAAAAAAATTCTATCCTTGTTGCTCAAAATAAGTTTGAAATTGTTGATAGTTTTGGCCAGCACACCTAATTCCTCTTCCAAATTGTCATTCTCATTTCTTTCCCAAACATCATTCAAAAACATAGTGGTGCCAAAAACAAATCAACTTTTGTACCTAGTGAACTATGTAAAACATTTTTGTCAACACATATGCCTTGGTTTTATCTCATCTAATATAAAAATATAAAATAGATAATAACTCACTTTGCATGTGGAAGAACATTACTTACAAATAAAACTTTAACATTCCTTAATATATATATATATATATATATATATATATATATATATATATATATATATATATATATATATATATATATATATATATATATATATATATATATATAAAAGACATAACTTTCCATAGTTTGCCATATAGAACACCTCCAATATAATGAATGACATTTATTATTATTTTTAGCTAGTTGTAAGTATAAGGTGAAAATTATGTTTTTTCTATGTAGTTTATTATTCCCTTTTAGATTTTTCAAATAAAAATATAAAACTTTGTACATTTTTATTGGCCAATAGTTTAAAACCATTTTCAAGCGGCTTTAGTTCAAATCAGTATCTCTACTTGATTATAGTGATAATTCTATTATTTTTTATTTTTTTTATGTCATTGATATCTATTTATTTTAATAAGGTTATTAATGAAAAATATATGTTGATAATTATTTCCATCATCATAGTGGAAATATTTACTTTGCAAGGATGAGATCCCTAAATCTTAAATTGTTTTTTTCTTACGATTTTCATTATTGATCGTTTATGATGAATTATTTATTGTTATTTGTTTTTTATTTTATTATTATTTATTTGAAGTATTTTTTTATTAAAATTAATTTTAAAATTTTTGACTCATTTTAATGTACCTCTTGCACATATATTATTTAGGCTTTGAAATATAATTTTAACTCTATAATATTTTTGAGTGTAGGACATGCCTAGTAAAATCATATAGTATATATGTTGGATACATGTGTAATTTTCATTTGTTTTATCTTTTTTATAAAAATTTTATGTGTATTTTACTTATGTAAGGATAATGATAGATGATAAAATGTGAAGATTCATTCCTTCTGTCCATATAAAAAGGATGTACTATGAAGAGACATTGTTGGATAAAATGCTATATATAACACTTAGTTATATTTGTATATGGTTCTAACATGATAAAGATTAATACATTTTGTTTTTAAATAGTTTTCCTATGTATTTTTCATGATTGTTTTTTGCATAGTTAGTACTTTGTTTTCTAAAAGATGTTAATTATATGAGTTTATGTATTTTTTTAAGATTCTAATAAGCATGTTTTTAACTACATAACTATCTATTTAGTCTGGTTTTCTAAATATATTTAGTCTAAATATTGTTTCAACTATTTACTTTGCTATTCCCATAATTTATCCTTGAATTAGCATGCTTTGAAGGGTTTCCAAGAACCTCTAATAATGATGGTGCAGTGAGCATGGAACTTTACGGAAACATGTTGAGATAATTGCGAGGACAAAGATATATAAATATATGGCTCAATGAATGAATTAAATATTTTACTAAATCTATAAAACATGTGAACCCAAGACTTTAATTTGACCCACATAGTAGACTATTGTATAAAGACTAAAATTGATAGGTATTTTTTATACAAGGCTATTTAGCTTGAATATGCATAAGATCAATTTAAATGGGAATTAGTAGGAAGTTCCTTTAGTGACTACCTAATTTGATTAAGATGTTCACTATGGATAAGACCATGGTGTGTACTCCTAGTAACAAGGATTAGTTATTTGGAGAATTATGGGGATGCATGTGATGTAGAAGTTAATAAAGCAGAGCTAAGTAGGAAAACTTAAACCTAGACCCATAATATGGATGAAGAAAAGGGATAGAGTGAAAAGAATATTCTAGGATTGGAAAGAGAACTGAAACAATATATAAGATGAAAAAAATCAAATAATCAAGACTTAACTACAAGTAGGAGTGAGACAAAGATCTAGATCTAACTCCATAGAGTGAATAATAGGGCTAGCATCCACTATCAACACATGATACATATTTATATAGATTACCTTGGATTATTAGGTCCTTTTGATGATATGGTCATTAATAAAAAGGGAGCCATCTTTTACCCTTATCCCACCGTTGGATTGTGTCAAGAGACATACCCCAGGGACTTAAGTGGATGAGGAAGGAACACCTAGGAGAGTGATGGGAAGAAATGACCATAGATGGGATCTACTAGAGCTAGATGAATTATAAAATATTTAAACAAATTTTACACAAATTAAATCTATGATGGGCATAAATACGAGTGGGGGTAGGGAATGGAAGCCATTGTGAAGGAGTTACTCCAATAGTGTTCATAATCTTATTTTCATGTAATATTTTTAACTTTATAATAGATAGTGTTTAAAATAAGTTATTTGGGAAAGACTTTTAAAATATTTTTGTTAATAATTGGATTTTGTCTCTCGTTTATAATAAAATAAAATGTTTTATTTTAATTTTAATTTTTTTATAAATTTTTAGTTTTATTTATATATATTTAAAGTGTCTCCACTAATATCTATTTTCAAATATTGGAATCAATCACTATATTAATTAGACTTTATTTATACTAATAATGAGACTTAAATAAAAATAAATACTACCTGTAATTCATATTAAAAAATATACAAATCTACTCAATTTGACAATATTATTTCTTTATAGATCTTAAATCTATAATATAGGAAAATATACCTCAAAAATAAAGACAAGCCATTAAAATTAACAAAGAGAAATTAACTTGTCAAGAAATCCCACTCAAATAATTTATAATTTAAAATCATAACCAACAAAAATGTCTCTAAAAGTTATCATCTTTGAATTTTATTTGGATAATATGTTTAGTTAAAATGTATTCCATCATGTTATAATACAATGTAGATTTAAGATCTATAAACAAATAATATTGTCTCCATCATTTTATAATACAATGTACATTTAAGATCTATAAGATATATATAAAGTGTCTCCACTAATATTTATGTTCAAATATTGGAATCAATCACTATATTAATTAGACTTTATTTATATTAATAAAGAGACTTAAATAAAAATAAACACTACCTCTAATTCATATTAAAAAATATACAAATCTACCCAATTTAACAATATTATTTGTTTATAGATCTTAAATCTATAATATAAGAAAATATACCTCAAAAATAAAGACAAGCCATTAAAATTAACATAAACAAATTAACTTGTCAAGAAATCCCACTCAAATATTTTATAATTTAAAATCATAACCCACAAAAATGTCTCTAAAAGTTATCATCTTTGAATTTTATTTGGATAATCTGTTTAGTTAAAATGTATTCGATCATGTTATAATACAATGTAGATTTAAGATCTATAAACAAATAATATTGTCTCCATCATGTTATAATACAATGTAGATTTAAGATCTATAAGATATATATAAAGTGTCTCCACTAATATCTATGTTCAAATATTGGAATCAATCACTATATTAATTAGACTTTATTTATATTAATAATGAGACTTAAATAAAAATAAACACTAACTCTAATTCATATTAAAAAATATACAAATCTACTCAATTTGACAATATTATTTGTTTATAGATCTTAAATCTATAATATAGGAAAATATACCTCAAAAATAAAGACAGGCCATTAAAATTAACGTAGAGAAATTAACTTGTCAAGAAATCCCACTCAAATAATTTATAATTTAAAATCATAACAAATAAAAATGTCTCTAAAAGTTATCACATTTGAATTTTATTTTGACAATCTGTTTAGTTAAAATGTATTCCATCATGTTATAATACAATGTAGATTTAAGATCTATAAACAAATAATATTGTCTCCATCATGTTATAATACCATGTACATTTAAGATCTATAAGATATATATAAAGTGTCTCCACTAATATCTATGTTCAAATATTGGAACCAATCACTATATTAATTAGACTTTATTTATATTAGTAATGAGACTTAAATAAAAATAAACACTACCTCTAATTCATATTAAAAAATATACAAATCTACTCAATTTGACAATATTATTTGTTTATAGATCTTAAATCTATAATATAGGAAAATATACCTCAAAAATAAAGACAAGCCATTAAAATTAACATAGAGAAATTAACTTGTCAAGAAATCCCACTCAAATAATTTAGAATTTAAAATCATAACCAACAAAAATGCCTCTAAAAGTTATCATCTTTGAATTTTATTTGGACACTCTGTTTAGTTAAAATGTATTCCATCATGTTATAATACAATGTAGCTACTGTAAGTTAACATTCTGATATTTTAGATTTATTTTACGAAAGCTAGTTTTTCATAAGATATATTTTTAGTATCAATTTTAATGACTTTTAACAATGAAAATTTATTTTTCAAATTAAAAAGCAATAAATAAAAAATAATAAGGTAATATTGAAACAATTAATAAAAGAAATATTACATTATGAAAGCATATGTAACATAGGATTCTCAATCTATTTTTATAGCCATAATTTCTAATTGAAGAAAGATAGAGATGCAGTCACTCTTCTTACGTCTCAATTAATTTATCACATAAGATGTGACATCCTTAATAATAATCTATTTCATTTTAGAATATTTATTTAATCTATTATATAGCTTCATAATCTCAATGAATAATTATATAAAAATAACACATTAATCATGAAAATCTTAAATGATAAAATTACTATCTATATATATTATTTCAAAAAAATATATACAAATACATTTAACATCATAAATATAACTTTTTTTGGCGATATAATCCTTTGGCAAAGTATTATTATTTAAGTTTATTTTTAACAGATCTTAGCTATTACTCATCTAACAACAATATATTGTTCAACATAACAAATGTAAAAAAAATGAAGCATGACACCTTTCTATAATTATACATCCTTATTTTTTAAAAAAAAAACAAATAAATAAAATCTTCAATTTTTTAAAAATATATTCCTTAAGAAGAAATGAAACCTTCTGATATAACACTTTAATTTTTATACTGAATATGAAATATAAATGAAATACACTACCAAAATATTAGATGTTCAATAATTTATTCTAATAAAAAATATATATATATTGAAATATAACATGGTATGTCAAATATAAAACTCATAGAAATACAATTTTATTTCATAAAACTAATTTAATATTTTAGTGTTTTTATTTGTCAAATGTAAAAATATAAAATGAACAATATTTAACTTATTTTATTTTATTTATTAAATAATAAAGTACACACAAAACATACAACAAACTTTCATCCTCAGTAATTGTTATAGCAGAATAGGTGACCCCATCAATATTTGATTTTTTTTTCTAATCTTCACTCCCAAACCAACCCTCACCAACATACACTACAATTAATATTACACATATAATAGAGTAAACTAAGTGATAAAAAACATAACTAATAGTGAAATGGAAACCTTGAGGAAAGTCTTTTGCATAGCTGATAAAATGATTGATAGTGAGGGCAAGAATTATATTAAGGTTTGTAGCATTAGCCCTAATGGTTTTTCACAAACACAATGCCACCTTCAATGACAAACCCCCATCTAGCATAGGGTATCACTTGTTTATAGACTAATTTCCTATTTTAATGCCCATAAGACCTTTGAGTATGTCAACACAGGTTCCCTGCTTTAGAGTATTGACTGGACATGCTACCATTGTAAAGGGTATGGTGGTTTCTAATTGAATCATAACAATGAAAACAAGAGTTAAACCTCTTGTCATTATGACTGACTTAATTTATAAGAAGAAACTATAAAAATAAATTACAATAAGGAAATGATGTTGTTGCAACTGTATGCTTGAATAATTTCAAGGCATGTGAGTGGGTATTTAAATGCCTAATGTTGGAGATAAACACAAAATAAATAACCAAACACAAAATGCTCTCTTATGTTAGATGAGTTGAGTGAACAAAAAACTCAAAAACATTTACAAACATGAAACCAGACACTTGAAATAAAATAAAAATATAAAGATTAAGATTGACAAACAAAATATAAAATAGTTACATATGAATTTATCTTCACTTGATTCTCTTTAAAAACTTTTAGAATCCACTCCTTCTAATAGAGATGTGATGGCCACATAGTTATTTGCTATTTTTGAATGAATCAGAGCTTTGCTATATTTTTTTCATTCTTTTTTTAAATTAGAACATAAAAAAATATTAATATGGATAATAGTGTAGTGAAACACATGTCTAAGAAGTCTCTCAAATTAGATGGAAATAAGAGAGACAAAGAGCATTAAATAAATAAGATGAGCATAGTAGATAGGTATGCGTTCAACAACAAAAGCTTTAAAGATAATTTAATGCAAAATGGTGAAGAGAGATAATCTATGGCAAGGGATATTAAATAATATGCTAAGATAGAAGCCAAATCCTAAAATATGAAAGTAATTTTATCATCCACACTACCTGGCAAGCTACTAATGTGGCTGTAACGTATTCCACTTTATCTAATCAAATTATCACAATTGGTTGTTTCTTCTATGCCGAAGAGATATCACATGATCCAAGATGAAAAACATAACATGAAGTGTGTTTTCTATCATCCATGCTACCTCCTTAATCACTTTCCATGTAACTAATTAGCTTGTAATCATTTAAAGATGTATATGTGATCCCAAAATTATTTTTTCCAGTTACATATCTTAGTATTATTTTTCCATCTTCCCAATGAGACTCTTCTAAATTATCCATAAATATTGAAAAAATAATAACTTCATACATTATGTTTGGTCTTGTGATGATTAGATACATGAGGCTACCAAATAGTCTCTAGAATAAATTTCCATCAACACTAGAACTTTTATCATCCTTGCTATGTTTTAAACACATTGCAACTAGTGTATAAGTTGGATTAACATTTAACATCTTGAAACTTTTCAACAAATCATTAGCATAATCTGATTATCATATGAAAACTCCTTGATCAGATTGATTTATTTTTATGCAAAGAAAATATCTCATGCATCCCAAATTAGTCATCTCAAATTCATTTTTCATGGCTATTTTAAATGTTTCAATTGACAAGTTTCCAGTATAAATCAAGTCATCCACATACAAACACACTATTAAAATTTGTCCTTCATTATTCACTTTGACATACAAAGTTAGTTCACTTCCACATTTACTAAACCTGTTAATTAAAAAATAGGAATCTATTCTACTATACCAAGATCTAGGAGCTTATTTCAATCCATATAAGGCCTTTTTTTATCTTGTAGACTTTATGCTCTTCTCCTTCAATTTCATAACCAGATGTATATTTTATATAAACTTCCTTTTCTATTATGCCATTCAAGAATGTTGATTTGACATCCATTTGATAAAAATTATAACTATTTTGGTCTGCAATATGTAAGACCATTCTTACAATGTCAAGTCTTGATACTAGTGCAAATGTTTCATTGTAATTTATGCTTGGCTATTGTGTGAAGCCTTAGCTACTAGTTTTTCTTAGAGTTTCTCAAACTTTTCATCTACATTAAACTTTATTTTTTAAACCCATTTTACTCCAATCACATCATTTCCCTTAGCAAACTCAACAAGATCCCAAGTTTGATTCTTTTCAATTGATTGAATTTCTTCATCCATGGCTACAATCCAATTGTCATCTTTAATTAAATCTTCAAAGTGAATTTTATCAACTTGTGTTAGGAATGTAAAATTAGAATACAAATCCATATTTTTAGCCTCTTGTGATTTATCATAAATTTACTTTAGACTATCAGTCTTCTTTGGAGTGTTTATAGACCATGATATCAATGATGCAAGTATTAGATTAGATGATCCGTTGCTATTATTACTAGTTGGAATAGATGGATTTGGAGTGTTATGTGACTTAGAAGGTATTATAAGAACATTTTCTTATGGAACTTGAAGAAAATTTTCTTGTGTATCATCTTCTACCATTTCATTTTCATGTGGTATGGTTGCTCCAATTGTATTTGTTTTGTCAATAGTACCATACCATTCTTCTTTTTCAAAAAATTCTAAATAATGGTTGATTATTACTTTCTTTGTAACCAAATTATATAGTTTGTATGCCTTGGATTATCCACTATATCTCACAAAAATACACTTTTCACCCTTTTTATCCAACTTCTTTCTCAAATATTTTGGTATCAAAGAATATGCTACACATCCAAAGACCCTCAACTATGAAACATTATGTTTCTTCTTGTTCAAAACTTATTTTGGTATCTTCTAATCATTACTTTTGTTGGAAACTTGCTTGAAATATATACTACACATGTAATCACTTTAGCCCAATATGCGTTTGGTAGATGCTTCACTTTTATCACAATTTGTGTCATTTCCATGATTGTTGTTTATCATGATGTGAATTATTTTCTTATTCCATTTACCTTGAAAATTTTTAGAAAGTCATTTGATATGTATTCACCACCTCGATTAGTTATCAATGATTTATTATAATATCCTCTTCATTTTTCAACTTTTGCCTTGTACTCCATAAAAAAATCAAGTAAATATAATTTTTATTTCAAAAAATAGACCCAAGTCTTATAGCTAAAACCATCAGTGAATGTCAAGAAATATAGATTTCCACTTATAGATTGCTTTTGCATCGGTCTACAAAGGTTTAAATCAAATATTTATGTGGATGTCTTGCCGTATAATATTTCCCAACTTGAAATTTTTTTCTATGTTTCTTTACAAGTATGAAACTCTCACATTTTGTTTTAAGTGGTTTTATTGGTGGCAATCCATATACCATTCTCTTTCTATAAAACAGGTGCAAACCTCAAAAGTTCAGATGTACAAATCTTAAGTACCATAACCAAGATTGATCCTTTAATTAAATTTTAAATGTTACTTTAGTAATTGTTTGGAATCCTTAAGGTTATAAACCTATTTCACTTTGGATTTTGAGAGGAAAAATTATATTCTTTGTCATTTCTACTTTTACAATAAGCCTATTAGTTGGTTTTTTGTCTAAAATCACACATTCACCATTCTAAAAATATATCTTATATCATTTTTGCACCAATTGACAAATGCTTATTATATTAAGTTTTAATATAGGGACATAGTATACCTTGGGGATATGCTTCGTTTGATCTTGTTTTGTTCTTATGTTAACTTTTCCTTTCACCATAACTAATACTTTACGATCATTTTCTAACTTCACTTCTGATTTTTATGAATAATCTATTGTTGTAAGCAACTCCTTACTTCCACTCAGATGATTAGTACACCTATTATCCAAAACCCATACATCCTTTGAGCTCTCTTATGTAACATTACATGTGATCAACATTGTGTTTTGTTCACTAGTGATGGGCTGATTTTCATTTGTAAAATTTGCATTTTGTTTATTCATATCGTATTGTATTTTTCTACATTTAGATACAAGATTCCCATATATTTTACAATAATGGCATTGGATGTAGGATTTATCATACCTTTCTCCTTGATGATGGCTATGAAAATAGCTATCGCATCTTCCTCTTGATGATGTGAAATATGTATGCAGGCTTGATATTGATCTACATTCAAATTGATGAGATTTTATACCTCCTCTTATTGAAAAATGACCTCTACCTCTAATGTAATGTGATCTTCCTCTTGTTTTATTGACTAACAATTGACTTTTGAATATATTCTCTAATGAATATGAGCCTAAATAGTACATCCTTTGCTCATGTGACAATAATGACCCCATTAACTCATCAACTGGTAACTAGGATAAACCCTTAGATTATTCAATGGCCACTAAAATTGAATCAAATTTTGAAGGCAGGGTTTGAAACACTTTCTCTAAAACCTTCTTGTATTCTATACTCACACCACAAGTTTTATTTTGATTCACAATGCCCATTACATGTATAAAAAATGATTCTATGTTTTTTTATTCCTTCATATTAAGATTCACAAAATCCCTCCTATGTATTTACAATCTGGTAGTTTTTACCTTGTTGGTGCCTTGATATGAAATCTCAAAACTTTCCCATGCTTTCTTAGACCTTGTAGAAATTGTAACTCTTGGGAATATTAACACCTCCATGGCTTGATGGATGAAAAATAATGATTTAGCATCATTCTTCTTTTTTTATTTCAATAAGTCATTCTCTTCTTGTGATAATGCCTAATATGCCTATTGATTCTCTATCTCAACAAATACATTTTCCACTAAATCCCACACATCTTGTGATAAAAATAAGGTTTTCATTTTTATGCTCCAAAATCCATAATTTTTGCCATTAAAAATTGGTATTTGGGGTTGAGAGAAGCTACCAGTCACTCCTTCCATGGCTTCTCCACAAACTATTCTCCTTCCTTTTGAGATTTATGACTTTTTTGGAAAACTTTGATCTTGTCTTATTTTAAAGCAAACCTATTTAAAACTTCTAAGCTCTTCTCCTCGGGATCTCTACTATTCTCCTTAATCTCTGCTATGATACCTATTTGTAAGAGACAAACATAGAATAAACAATCAAACATAGAATTCTCTCTTATGCCAAATGAGTAGAGTGAACAAACAACTCAAAAAACATTTACAAACTTGAAACCAAACACTTCAAATAAAAGAGAAATATAGAGAGTAAGATTTCCAAACATAATACAAAATAACTATATATCCATTAATCTTTTCTTGATGTCATTATAAAATTTTATAATTTACTCCTTCTAATAGGGTTGTGTTGCCCACATAGTTATCTATTATTTTTTAAATAAGTAGAGCTTTGTTATATTTTTTCATCCTTTTTTAAAACAAAGCATTCAAAAAGATTTCTATGAAAAAGAGAGTAATAAAAGATGTCTTTAAGAAGTCTCTCGAAGTAGCTACAAACAAGAGGGATAAAGAACATTAAATAAATTAGGTAAGCATAATAGATAGGTATGTTATCAACAACAAAAGGTTTAAAGAGAATTTAATGTAAAATGGTGAAGAGAGATAAGCTATGGTAGGGTAGATTAAATAGTAGATTGATATGGAAGCCACATCCTCCAACAACTCATAACCCTCTTGATTTAAGTTAGGTCAAGGGAATGATGTGCAAAGGTGGCATAAGTAGAGCCACATAGGATGGATGCATCTACCCATCACTATTTATCTGAAATTTCTATAACTATTTCTACATTTGGTCAACCTAAATGAATGAATACAATTTTGATGTATGTTTATAATGAACCTTCCTATTTTAAGAACCATTTTTGACGCTTGGAATTCATCTACAAAATATGCACTTAATCAAAAGAAAAAATATCTTATACAATATAATATTCAATCCACTAGCAAGTAAGCTCACAGTTATAAAGAATTATAAAGATGCAAAATATTATCAAGTTGTAAATTTTATACAAACTACCAATATGATAGATGATAAAATTCATGTGAAAAATGGTCAGTATAAGATGAGACAACTTGTTTTCATTAATTTCAATATTTTTAAGTATAGAACAAATTTCCACCTATTACTAATTAATTTAACTAGTGGATCATATGATCTCTAAAAAAATAAAATGTACTATAAAAGTTACTTATATATATGCCTCTTTATAAAGATAATAAATATAATGATGTTAAACACCCATTTTTTAGGGATGTGAATTATGGATATATACAATGTGTCACTCACAAGTTAGATATTAAGTTTAGAGTATGAGATATGTCTTAGTGTATGAAACTTAATATTAAAATCTCAAAATTTGTCACCGTAAATCTAGAATTAAATTAGAGTTCCCAACTAGATGTTGAAAACAGGCCATCATAAAGATGGAAAATAATGTGCTTTCTAAGATGTTATAAATAAATATACGAACTTTGTGGTAGTCCAAAAAGAGTCATCATTAAATAAGAGATTGAATTTCTAAGAAAAAAACCAACCTCACAAGAGAATGAAAACCTTACAAGAATGAAACCAACCTCGTGCCTGAAAGTCCCTATATAAGGGTACCAATAGACACCAATTATGTTGTATGAGAAACTGACAATTGAAAAAATTAATAAATTTCATGATATTTCTTATGGATGTCTATAAGTGGTCTCTACAAAGAAAAACATTCTTTACTAATAAAAACTTCTTCTGAAAGTTTTGAGGAAATTACTACCAAGAAAGAAAGCAATCAACTATTTATATTATATAAACCATGTTAAGCAAGATATTTATATGGTGTATATGGCCCCTTTGTATAATACATTATACAATTGTATCCCCCCTTTGATTTTAACATGTGACATGCATTATATTGTGCATAGGCATTGAATATAAACTAAACTAAAATAAAATATGTTAAATTTGTACTACACAATGTCTTAAAATAAATTATATAGTTTCATATATATATATAGACACTTATTCTTGGTATATGGGTATTTATTTGTTGTAGAAGTTTTTTTTTTAGATATTGGTAAAGTGATGGTTTTTAATGAGGGCCCTTCCCTTTTACATATAGAGAGAATTAAGGATTTAAATTTGAGATATACTAATAGATACTGCCATAATCATTTTTTTTAAAACATTCTCAACAATAGCACATTCAAGCAACATAAATACAACACTAGTATAACTAATTTCCATAGTTAAACCCCTAAAAGGGGTTGGAATATCAATAGGCCTCTTATATTCAAGAAATATGACTTACACAATATATGAAACTAAAGAAGAAGGAATACATTGTAGCAAGGGATAAAATGCACTCTTCTAGCCCTATGAGCCTCCATTAGTGGCCCTAGCCACCCCATCCATCAACTGGATGGTGGAATCAAATGGTTGAGTCATAAGAAAGGTTAAGAGTATGAAATGAGATTCAAAACCATTAGTAAATTTATTTACAAATAACCATTAACCAAATTGATTTTATTAATGGAACTGGAAAGCAAGTTATCAAGACTTAACAAGACACAATAAGAGAATAAACATAAAATTCCAAGTTTCCATCATTTAAAAAATAGGTTCTATCAAAGATTAACTAAATTATGTATAACACTTATTCAAATAAATACAAGAAAATATGATAATTATTAATAGGCATATGTTTCCTTAAAATTAAGATTGAAAGAAAACAATCGATCCAACATCTTTAGTAAGAAACCCTAATTGAATAACTTTCACATGGGAAAAGGACAATTTGAACCCATTACCTCAATTGAGGGAACAAATATTAAATATACAATCAACTAAATATTCTTAAAACAATACAATTGATCCAATAATGTTCAAATCAACATAATCCATGTAAACAATGAAAATTATGTGTACATAGTAAAGTAAATAACTGAAACCATATGCACAAAAGCAACATCATCCAAATAAGACTCAAATCCTTATTCCATGTCGACATGTTGTTTCCTAGTTGTACACTCTTTCACTTGAACTTGGAAACTTGAATAAAATGGAAAACAAAGATGAAAAACCTGCTAGTATGTCATTATATCCAAAGGAAGGGTTTGGTCAGCTCCCTTCTAGTTCTGGTTAGCTCCTTACTAGTTCTGGCTCTACCCAAACCAAGGTGAGAGAACCTATGGGGTAGCTTGATCATATGAAGAGATTATACAATTCAAAATCCATTAGGATTGTTGGTATAAGGGAACACAAATCTGACCAAAACATAACAAAACTTGTTCACTCCACCGAGGAAGGGTTGTCACACAGAATGAGCAAATGCTCTAGGATAGACACAAGCTACTTGAAACAAATATAAAAGTGCTTTCAACCTTAATTCCAATAATTTTAAACAATAGGGCTAGATGGAAGAATTTAATGCTAATAATTAAAGCACAGGATGTAAATGCATGTTATATAAGTAATATCTTATGCATTTGCAAACAAATAACACTTATGATATGCAAACACTGTGTATTATTTGTAGGGTGGGAAAAGGTAGGATAATTTTTTAAAAATATAAATGGGTGTTGTGTAGCTGGTTTTTCCAATAATAGGGCTTCTTTCAACATACATGACATCACCTATTTCAAGGATGTAGGAAAACTAAAATTCAAGACATGGAAACTACAAGGAGAAATTTGCATCCATTGATGACAATAAAATGCAAATGCTAAAATGATCTCTAAAACCCTAGAACATACACTAAAACTAGAATCTCAATTAATTTATCCTACTAAATTCATGAAATAAGGGTTCCCTAATGAGGTATTCAATAAAATATTTCCAAATATCTATGCGAAAATGGGTTTATAACCCAAATATATGACAAACATGAAAATAATATATAAGCACAAAGTTAGATGTCCAATCATCATAGAATGCAAACCATCTCCTTCCAATGGGATATAATAAATAACCACAAGTTTTTTTCATTAAGTTGAAACAAAATCTTACATACACTAGTATTTAAAAATGTTGATATGGGGACAAACATGGTGAGATGTCTCCATGTTTGATAGGGAAGACATAAACATTTTCTTAGAGCCTGCTAATGGTTGTACACTTCCAACTAGCTATGAAAGAGGTAGAAAATGATCTATTGTGAAAAGTATAATCTAGAATGGCCCATAAAACTTCTTTTATGATTCATGTTATTGCTTGACCATGAAAGAGCCATCAATTTTAACTCATAAGCCAAATTTTGACATATGGCATGCTACATCAGATCCAAATAGGCATTAATGAGTTGTAAAAGTGACTAAGCTACTTGAATGGATGTAATCTAAATATGTGTCACATTTTGATTGGTCTTAGGCACTCGGGATACATCTTGATGTGATGACCCATTCATAATGTGCCATGTGGTACCTTTCTATTTGTTGTCATTCCTCAGTTAGGGCCCTTCAATTTGGTTCATTGTAGGACTACCATTTTTCATTCTTAGAAGTAGCCAAAACTCTCCCTAGACATGTGTCTTTTTGTTGGATGTCATAATCTCACTTGAAAACTTATCACCTTCTTGTAAAATCTTTAAACTAAATCAAATATGCACCATCAATCCTTTAAGAATTCTCCATACCTTAAATTCATCATGAGCTATTAATATTCATCTCTAAGATGACAAAATTACACCACATGAAATCATCTCATGATATTCAGGCTCTTTTCATCACTCAAGCTCTATCATGCCATGTGGAATCCTCTCATTAGATCTCTGGCCTTGTTGAGCTATTAACTCTTCACTTACACCATTGGATCTTTTAAATATGCTTGATATTTAATCATGAGATATGGTCTTTGACTTATTTATTCCATATTTGCTTTGATCTCTGTTGAAATGTCCACCTAAATTAGGCACTACCAAATCTTTGTCTTCATGATGAATATGATCATGCCACTTGGCAATTCTGTACGATCTCAGCATCCCTTTAGAATTAACTTTTATCACAAGCTGTTAGATCTCTAAGAATACCCCCAAAATCATGCCACTTGGTGGATCCTTGGGCCTTTTTCACTCTAAATAGTGAATCTCTATCAACCTAATGCCCTTTCACCATGTCGTGACTTCTCATTTGGCCTAAGTTCTTAAAAAAGTCTACCTTTTCCTCATACCATCATATAAAAATTTGGGAGGTCAAATGCTATTGACCAATGTTTGTTCCATTCATTGTAGTTATGACACAACTCATCTCCATTCTAACTCATAGGCTTGTTGACTTATTGAACTATAGAAGGGCTCATGAACCATTGATCTATCACCTAAGAAACTGAAATGGTGCCACTTGTCATTCTTAGATCCCTCCATAGGTCTATGGAGATGTTGACTCTATCACATGGTTTATATCTTTGTACTTCCCATCAAGATGGTTACACTTGACAATCATGTAGATATTTTATAACCTTTGACATTTTAACTTTTCTCTCACATCATTCAATCATTTCCACCTAGGTGAATGTGTATCATTGACCAATATTTGTTGACTTATTAAACTTTTTATGGGCCATCCAATCAAATTTTTTTGAGTTCACATGCACCATTGGATTACAATCCATTAGGTCAGTTATGATTGGATCCAACTTAATAATGAAAATAGTGAAGTTAGAATTTAGATAATAAAAAAATAGTATAAATTCTTAGCCTAAGGTTATTTTGTATTAATAAATATGATAGAATCTTTAGTATAGGACATTAATCTATGTTTATAATAAAGGGACCAACTGTTAGTTAGACCATGTTATTAGATAAAAGGGACCAAGGGCCACAGGATATAAAAGGCACCAAATATGAATTTTAGACTAAGGTTTGGTCGTGTTAATAAACATGACTAAACCTTAATATAAAATTGAACTAATTCCATGATATATTTAAAGGATTCTTGTGTAAATTCTTCCTATCAAATTTGAATTTAAATCAAAGGTCCTCAGCTAGGGCAATTTGAACAAGGGTTTTGAGATGATCATACATGACTTGAAATTGGCTTTTGATAGACCACTATAGGACACTTGACCTCTGATGAACACTTGAAATAGGAAGTTGAATAAATAAATTAGTCATTTATACTTAGAGAGGGCTTGATTGCATTAGTGTAATTTTTAGAAATAATACTATCTTGTAAGACCAAGTGCCAATCTATCGGGTCACATATCTAAAACTTAGTTAATTCATAGAAGCTACCCATGGAACATTAACAAAACATGGTAGATTGATAAAAATAGAACAAGAGGATCTGAAAATAAATACATGACAAAACCATGAAAGGAAATCATATAAGGAATCATACAATGAAGGCCCAAATCAAAGGCGCAACAAATAAAAAAAACAACATTATACACTATAAAATTATATACACAAGTTATAGACACAGTCACGGAAGTTTTGTAGATACCTTCCATTGATTGGTAGTTCCAATATTTCATCATCCAAATCTCTTCAAAAGAAAGTGTGTTCTTCAATATGACATTTGATGGAATAAGGACTGATCCATAAGACAAAATTTCCATTCTTACCATCGTCCTCATGCTTGATGTCGCAATTTAGAACAAAATCAGCTACTTAGAATGTTCTTGGAGTGACCTTCCTATCAAACATCTTTTTAATCTTTTCCTTCATCTTGAGGTGTCTTTCATGATCTTGTCTTTCAATTTTATCAAGCTCAATAATTTGTTTCATCCTAATTTCATAGTGGTTGTTCTACTTATCATCTTCTAGTTGTTGCATGAGTTGATAGGTAGGCAACTACAAAATCATAGACAAAACTACTTGAGCTCCATAGACAAGCTAAAAATGGCTTTTTCCTATATCTCTCTTGGGCATGATCCTATCATAGCACAAAGCAAACTTTAGTTGTTCACCCCACTTCCTCTTATTTTATTTATATATTCATTTATTGATTTTGAGTAAGTTATTATTAATAGATTCTACTTGCCCATTTCCCTAAGGGTTGTAATTGGAAGCATAGGTCAATTCAATATCATACTCTTTACGTAATGACACTAAAGGTTTAGCTTTAAAACTCATGGTATTTTCAGTAATAGCATTGATAGGCATGCCAAATCTACAAATAATCTAATTTAGCAAAAAATCCATAACCACCTAGTGTGTAGCCTTCCTTGTAGGGACCACCTCAACCCATTTTTTGAAGTAGTCATTTGAAACAAGTATCCATCTATGTCCATCACTTGATAAATCAATAACTTATCCAATGAAATCCATTCCCATTGTCTGAATGGGCCTCTAATTGTCACAAGTTATAAAGGAAGAGAATCATTAACCATCTCTCAAAATTTTATGAGTTGACTTCAAGTGTCAAATGGACACCACATGCTCCACTGTGAAAATATTCAATCAGTTCAACAATTTTTTCTTCTAGCATGCATCTTAGGAGAATTACATCTATATTATTCAATGTAAGTCCATTTTTAGTCAAGACATACTTTTGGGAAACAAGTTTAAGAGTCCTCCTTTTATTCTTGTCCAAGTTAGTGGGATAATTCAAAATTTTTAAGTAATAAACAATGCCTTTATACCACATGGACATGTTAATTTGACTCAAGGAATTATAAAAATTGAAAATATTAGTGCTTACCTAAATGAATGGAAAATTGGTCTCAAGCATGAGATTGGATAGACCCATCCCCCATACCAACATGGTGGTTTGAATATCCATGGCATACTCTTCTCGCTTGTTGACCTACCTATATCTCTTGCTGGATACTTTATTCTAACTAAAAATGTCCTTCACCATCATATGTATGACATAAGCAAATAATATTTGAACTCACATTATAAGGTTTGAATGCTTTAACATCCTTCAAGTGAGTGAAGGCCTACTTTTTCATGATGGTGCGGTTAAATTTAGTACCTTATATAACTTTGCTAAAGAAATCTATAGGCTACTCATGCCTATCTTCAATATTTTATAAAAGGACAACAAAAATGGTATTTTATGATGTAAAAGAGAATATATGAAATGGCTTAGTGTAATTAGAACTGGCTAAAATAAGAGTAGACTTTAAAGCTCCATTGATGTTGTTGAACACCTACACAACCTTCTCATCCTAATTGATGGTCTGGTCCTTCTTTATCATAGAAGTAATAAGCATAGTGATCTATACAAAATTAGACATAAACCTATTTACAAATATAATTTTTTAGAATAAAGACTAAATTCCTTTCTTGGACTACAGGATAAGCACTTTTTCAATGGTTTCTACCCTCTTAGGGTTAATCATGACACCATCCTTGGACAATATATGTCCCAACAACTTGGCCTTTTGTACTCTAAATTGATATTTATTTGGATTGATAAATTCCAAATTCTTTATATCTCATCAACACTTTATCTAGATGCTTCAAACATTCAACTCACTAAAACATTACACCAGCATTCATTAACCCAAAATGCATACTCATATATATAAATGTGCCCCAAGGCATTGTAAATATGGTCTTTGTTCTTTTGGATTCCTTCACAACAACCTAGTTATATCCAACAAAACTATCTAAAGTGGAAAACATCTCTAATCTTATAACACTTTACAACTGGTTATCTATAATGGTAAAATCCACTTGTGTGTGGATTTATAAAATTTTATTAAATATTATTTAAAATATAATTATCCCTTTCCCATTTCTCATAGGGACTAAATTTGTAATTGATGATGAATACTTGATGGGCTTAATGATACCACCATCCCTTAACTTTTTTAGCTCATCCCGCATATTAATGGTCAAAATGGGGTTGATATGTCTCTATTTCTTCATGAAAGTCTTGCTATATAGATACAATGTGATCCAAAACTTGAAATATTTGGTTGAAATATAATTTAAGAAACAAGAACAACATAATTGTAATAATTTTTTCTCTAAGAAGAGATGTTTTATTGATCAAATTTGCAAACCCAAAAATATGCCTATCTCTAAGAAAATATGTCCCCTTTCCATTTAAGGTTACATATTCATTTATACAAATTTTGAAGGTAGGAAGAGGATGTAGGGGGTCACTAATCTTGAGGGAGATTAAGTGGTTTGACTTCCATGATTTACAATAATACAAAATTCAAGGAATTACTATTTTTAGACTACACCATTAAAATTGAAATTTGGGTCACTTACATTTATATATGATGAAAAAAATACACTAATTAGATCTCCTTACCATCTCATGATGTTTCCCTCATTCTTAGCTTTCCAACGGTTCAAACGGGGAGTCAAATGAAGCTATGGTGCAAACATTTTGGCTCCCAAAATTTTTGCCCCCAATTGGGGTAGAACCATCACCTGAATTGTCACTTGAAATATTTCTCAAATAATTCCTCCCTCCTTGAGAAGCAATGGTCTCCATTTCATTAATATTTGTCATCAAGTGTGGCAGTTGTATTTTTATTTGATTCGTGATGCATTTTTGAAATGGACTGTGCTTTATGGAAGTGTGCCAAGCCCAATTGTTTACCATTTCTATCTGACCATTAGTCTATGAATGGAAGGCCATGAAATTATTTAGCTTGGTATCTATGTTCTTCTATTTTTATTTTGTTTATGTAGTTAGGACTGCAACATCAGCCTTTTTAGATTCTTGTGGCTTGACCACCATGAGAATAAATTTCTTAGCACTAATCAGAGAGATAGATGTAGAAGGTGGTACCATTGGTATCCTATAGCACCATGTTCCAAGAGTGAGGGTGATCCTTCAAGTTCTTGATTCATATATACCATGTCAATCATACATGAATGGCTGACCAAATAGTACATCACAAACATCTAGATTGAACACATCACATAAGACCTCATCTTGGAACAATTTTATTACATATGAGAGAAGAAATTGGTGGGTGACATAGAGGTTTCTCCCTAAACTCAACCATCCAATAATATATGGCTTTAGGTGAGGCTTCATGGATAGATTTAAGATTTTCACAACATTAGAAAAGATTAAATTCTTTTGACTCCCACTATCAAGAATGAAATATAGAGGCTTACATTTCACCTATAACTTAGAGTGAAACAATTCCTTGTTGCTAGCCTCTCCTCATGGGTCTATGATGAATAAATTATCTCATCAGGCTCAACATCTACAATCTCTACTTAAACCTCTTTAACTATAGGGTGTGTATAAGGCAAAGTACTAGATGTTGAGGATTGTGACTCAGAAAGTAGGGACTTGATGGCTAGACATTCTTATTTAGAGTGCATTCCAAATTTTTGGTAATCACACCATTTCCCAGTCTTCCCTTCCTTTTGATTCCAATTTTAGCCTCATGTTTGAACTTCTTTATCACTTTTCCATTTTTTAGGCTGACTCTTTATATTCATTCTTCCATGCTTCTACTCAATATTTACCATGAATTTGTAATCCTCACCGAGGGTTTCTAGATTGAAGAGTTGCATCTCCACGCATATATACCATTATAGTCCACAATGATATTTGAGAACTTTGTGTTTCTAACTTTCCTAGATTCCTAATCTCATAGATAGAAAATAAAAAATGTTAGTGTAATTTTGAACAGACTATTCCTTACCTTGGCAACGTTGTTGCCAATCTATATACAGATCATCATATGCTCCAATGGGGTAATATTCTTCCTTTGCAGCTTCTATGAAATCATCCTAGCTAGGATTCACCTCAAAGCCAATATCATCCTTACTAAATATCTTCTTGTACATTTCCCACAAATTTTTGATAGGCAATGATGCTTTCAAAATAACAAAAGTGATCTCCTCTTTATCGGTGAATTTATTTACAAAAAATAGGAAGATAATTTATCCCACCAATTTTATAGTACATTATCATTGATTTTGCCTTCAAATGTAAGGATATAAAAATTCATCTAAACCTTGAAGGGTGTTGGGATACTGAAAGGATGTGGGGGTATAGATGAGGTGCCAGAATTTCCCATCAAGATTTGTTAGATAATTTGAATGAATTATTGTAGTATCTACACTTGATATTATTGGAGGGATTCATTCACCATTTCTTTGAAAGGATCAGATGTCTCAGTTTTGTCTACCATTTGATGTCATTTAGAGTGAATAGGTGGATAGTTTGGAAGCTATTTTATTTTGCACCCAAGCTTCTTGTAGCCTGACCTCATCCTCAAGATCATACACTCTCAAGACAAACTCCTCTGATACCACTGATCTAAAATATAAAATATTTGGTTGAAAGATAATTTAAGAAACAAAAACAAAATAATTTTAATAATGTTATCTCTAACAAGAGATGGTTTATTTATCAAATTTTCAAGCACCAAGGCCTTCCCTACTTGGAGGTAACTAGGGTTAGCTGTACCCCACCCACTTAAGGTTGGGGCTTTGGTGGTAAACATGCATCCAAGTGGTGACTACAGTGGCATGGGAGTATGTGCCCCCATCCTCCTTGCATCTATGAGAATATCCAAACCCACCAATCATGATTCTCAGTAAGGGCCCAATCCATCGCTTAAAGGGTAGTCACCATGGGTGAATTAAGATAGTTTGGGGCATGTAGCCAAGCCTAGTTAAATTGTGTTTACAAAAAATAGTAAGTTTCTAAAAATGGTAATTCCTCAAATTATGTATTATTGTAAATCATGGAAGTTGAACCACTTAATGTCCCTTGAGATTGGTGACCTTCCACATCTTCCTCCTACCTTCAAAATGTGTATAAATGAAGATGTAACCCAAAATGGAAATCAAACATGTCTTTTTAGAGATATGCATATGTTTAGGTCTATACATTTAATCAATAAAACATCTCTTTTTAGATATAACATTATTACAATTATGTTGTTCTTATTTCTTAAATTATCATTCAACTAAAGATTTTGAGTTTTGGATTAGTGGTATCAGAGTGATTTGTCTTGAGAGTGTATGATCCTAAGGATGAGGTCAGGCTACAAGAAGCTTTGGTGGAAAATAACAAAACTTCCAAACTATCCACCTATTCACTCTAAATGATCTCAAATCATAGACAACACTGAGACGTCCAATTCTTTCAAAGAAATGGTGAATGATGCCCTCTAACAATATCAAGCACAAATGCTACAATAATTCTCTCAAATTCTTCAATAAATCTCAATGGGAAATTTTATCTCCTCATCTGCACCCCCACATCATTTCAGTGCCCCAACACCCTTCAAGGTTTAGGGGATCGTTTATATCCCTACATTTGAATGAAAAATCAATGTTGATGTAGTATGAAATTGGTTGGATCAATTGTCTTCCTATTTTTCTATACATAAATTCACCGATAAAGAGAAGATAACTTTTGGTCTTTTTAAAGTATCATTGCCTGTCAAAAATTGGTGGGAAGTGTACAAGAAAAGATTCAATATGGATGATATTGGCCTTGAGGTGGAATATAATTAGGACAATTTCATAGAATCTATAAAACAAGAATACTACCCCATTGGAGCATATTATGATATGTATATAGAGTGGAAACAAGTTCACCAAAGTAAGCAACAATTTATTCAAGATTACACTAATAGTTTTCATTCTCTATCTACAAGATTGCGCATCCAATAAAGTTCAAAACATAAGGTTCTCAAATATCATGGTGGACTACAATGGTATATATGGGGGGAGATGAAACACTTCAATCTAGAAACCCTTGATGAGGCATACAAATTCATAGTGAAGTTTGAGTAGAAGCATGGAAGAATGAATATAAAGAGTCAGCCTACAAAATGGAAAAGTGACAAAAAAGGTCAAACACAAGGTCAAAATTGAAAGCAAAAGGAAGGGAGGAATAGGAAATGGTATGATTAACACAAATCTAGAATTCACTTCCAAATAAGAATGTTGAGCCATCAGGTACCTACTTTCTGAGTCACAATCCTCAACATCCACTACTCTGCCTCATACACACCCTATAGTCAAAGAGGATGAAGAAGAGATTATAAATGTTGAGCCTAATGCCATCATTGCTTCATCACAAACCCATGAAGAGAGGCTAGATGAGAAAGAAAGTTTATTTCACTCTAAGTTATGGGTGAAAGGTAAGCCTCTACATTTCACTATTGATAGTGGAAGTCAAAAGAATTTAATCTTTGTTAATGTTGTGAAAAGCCTAAATCTATATATGAAGCCTCACCCAAAGCCATACAATATTAGATGGTTGAGGCCAAGGAGAAACCTTCATGTCACCCACCAATGTCTTCTCTCATATGCAATAAAACCTTTCCAAGATGAGGTCTTATGCAATGTAGTCAATCTAGATGTTTGTGATGTACTCTTTGATCAGCGATTCATGTATGATCAACATGGCATCTATGAATAAAGAAATTGAATGATCACCCTCACTCTGGGAAATCTTCTTTAGTCTTTTAGTACATAGTAATGTCATCTTGATACCAAACTATAATCTTGTTAATCATCCCCATGAAATTAATGTCCATATCTCATTAAAATATTACACCAGCATTCATTAACCTAAAAGGTATCTTGATTTATATAAATGTGCTCCAAGGCATTATAAATGTGGTCTTGGTTCTCTTAGATTCCTTCACAATGACCTAGTTACATCCTACAAAGATGTCTAAAGTGGACAACATCTCTAATCTTGTAACACTTTACAATTGTTTATCTATATTGGGCAGGGGATAATTATATTTTAAATAATATTTATTAATATTTTTTAAATCCACTTACAAGTGGATTTCACCATTTTTATTTGTCACAGGGACTAAATTTGTAACCCATGATGAATACTTGATGGATTGAATGATACCACCATCATTTAGCTTCTTTATCTCATCCCACATCTTAATGGTCAAGATGGGGTTAATAGGTCTCTATTTCTATTTTAAAGGCTTCTTATCTAGATACAATGGGATGACATATTGGAACAAGTCTTATCTATACACTTTCAACTTAGAATACGACCATGCTAAATAATCTTATACTTTGTTAATAGCAATAGGTAAACTTGCTTCTTAGTTGCACCTAGGTGAGTACCTAGCCAAACCTTATTTGGATTCTCATGAGAACCCAAATTACACTCAGTCACATCCTTTGAAATAAATGAGTCTCAAGTCTTGATTCTATTTGATCCATCAAAAGATGATTCTAAACATACCAATCTTCTAGGAAGTGTGTGTCTTCAGCTGGATAATGTCCTTCCCAAACCATGTTTTTTTCAATCACATACCTACACCATAGATTCCATGTGTATGAGTTGATCATGGAACTCAACTTCATAATTTAGAAACATCTTAATTTGTTCATCATAATCAAACACATGCTAGTGATGAATATTTTTTGGGATTGAAGGACTAACAAGAACCTCCACTTGATATTGACAATGAGGGTTTATATTTTCAATGTCAAATTGAGCACCTAATCCTAGAATTCTATGAGCTTCTTTGTTGAAACTTCTATCATAATAAAAAATATTGAATGAATCAAAATAATTCAAGTAAATCCTAGAAAAAATTATGATATTATTTCAACCTTTTATTTTTGGTGGCATAATCATTCTGGACTTCCTTTACCAATAGTTCAAAATCACCCTTGGTAATCAAGCTTTTAATTCCATGTTCACACGAAATCCATAAAGCAAGTAAGAGTACCTCATACATAGTAATATTATTAGTTCACTCAAAGGATAGCTAAAATGGAAACATAAAAAATTTACCATTGGGGGCGTAGAATATAAACCCTACTCTATTTCTATGATTAAATTAATACCCATCAAAACATACCTTCCAAATGGCACCATCACTATTAGGTTCAACATCAAGAGCACCAGGTGTTTATTAGTGTCAACATTCCCAATGAATTTCCCAAGCCCAATGTCTATGTTTAATACTTCACTTTGCACATGTTTTCAATCTTTAATTACATATAGCATCTTTGACATTCTATAAATTTTGACAATCTTACCCTCCAATGGAATGGTGGCATAGGAAAGATCCATTTGTACACTTCCACCCATGCTAGTGACCCATTTACATGAGAGAAACATCCCCCACTTAGACAAGTAGTCTACAACTACCACGTCCATATTGAAATAGTTACTTAGATGCACTACCAACCCATTGAATTTTCCAATAATTGGAACTTATAGCAAGTCCATGGCATAACACTTACCAAAGGCTGATGTAATCTTAACTCTGAGATCATTAATGACACCCAAGGGCATTAAATGTGATATGTTGTAGTAATTTATAATAATTTTAAGATTAAAATTATCTTAACCAATTGGGTGAAGGAGGTAGGTTTTTGACTAGGAATAATAGAGGGTATTTATTGATGTTCATTGTAATTATTCAACTTAGATATCCAAGTGATGAGTTGGGGCTGGTCTCTTTATTTCATGGATAACTATAGTCAAGGAAAAGGTTAATTTTTTTTAGTAAGGAGTAGGAGTAGACATTGAATTTTTTTTTCCATATTTGATATCTAGTGGCTATTGATAAGTTCTAAGGTTATGGTTGGGGAAGGATGTGTGCACCACCATCTAGAATTCAAAAGAGAATGCCAGCAATGTCTCCAAATCAAGGCTTAGATCAAATCTAACCTTTCTTATATTTTATATAGGTTATGAACCTATGTTGGTGTAGGTTGGGGTTTATAATGTAAAATGGGGTATGAATGTATTTTGATATAAAATAGGGCAAAGGTAGTGTAATCTCAATGGCCCTCCTTCATTGAGGTCATTATAAGAAAAATATTGCCTATTGCATTATCTCCTACCAAAATTATTCTTGTAGTCCAATTTGAAGATAAATAGATAAAAGTGATCTTAGAGAGGGAATATAGGATATAAATCAAGGGTTTTATCTATATATTTAATGGTTTCTACCCTAGTCTTCCATCCCTCCATGGATGGATTATGAAAAACTAGGTAAAGTTAGTTGAAGGTAAGATTAAAATCTAGTAACACATGTGTTAGAGGGTTTTTCATTCTAATTTTTTTTAATTTTTTTTAATGATAAAGAAGATGTTCTCAATTATATTTTTTGGTGATGGGATAATTAGTTCTCTTGGTTAATCCCTAGCATCCTATTTTAACGCTTACATAGAAATGTCCAACACAAAACCTATTTAGATCCAATATTCTAACCTTCCTCTTAAATTTTGGGATAATATTATGTTTAGTGCCATATAAAATTCTATTGAGATGTTTTGGATGGTTGACATTATAACAGAATAAAGGGGGCATTCTAATTAAACTTACATACTAATAAATGTAGATATATTTAAGGATCTCCCTACACAGGTGGAGTCAAAATGTAGGGATATATCTTGGATCTATACCCTAGACTTTAAATGAGTACCTTTTATATGTTAAATATGTTTTCATACTAGTTATTTAATAATCGATTGCACAATCTTTAAGAATAAAAAGTAAATAATTAGTGTAAGGAATCTAGGATTGAACATAAAATTGTTCAAGCCATTATTGAAAGTGAGGATTAAAGTGTAGGCCCTAATGTGGTTCCAAAAAAGCTTATGGAAGTTATGGATCCTGACCCCAAAAATATAAATATATGTATAGAGAATTTGAATAAAGAGCTTGGATCTTCATTGAATACTAAATCTATGTTAGAAAATAAAAATGATATTCTTAATTCTAGTGAAGGCTCAATGGCTAGGATTCCTTTATAGCACATTCAATCAACAATATATTAGGGTTTGGAAATGTATTATTTCCATATGTTATTTTGATATATTTTGTTTATATTATACATTATAACATGAGTGTTTGTATTTTAACTTTAAATTTAAATTTTATATATGGTTATCTAGAATTGTATACCTTTAATCAAGATACATGATATTTGTTTTCTTTGTTCATAATTCTATGTTAACAACAAAATTAAATAATAAGATAAATGACAAATGTTTAAGATAGATAAAAAAATCATATACAAGATAAATTAGTTGTTGATAAAATTAGTTTATTTTCATTAACAATAAAAATATTGGTAATATCAACATTTATATAATAGTAGGCAATAACATAATGACTTAAGTACAAAATAGGACATTCGTGCAATAGCTAAAATATTTTGTATTTTTAATAAATATTTCAAAAATCATGTTAATAATTGGACTTTGTATATCATTACTCACTCTCCAAGGTCTCAATCAACATAATTTTTAAAATAATAAAAAATATGTTGGAGTTTCAAATGTTTCTAATTTATCTTAATTAATGTGTCGGTTATAATAATTCGTAGTTTTATATTTTTAAATGAAGAAAATAATAATGGATTCAAGTAACTTATCCTAATAAACTCAACATGAAATATTATAATTCTAAAATATAGTAAAACAAGAAATTGTTTTGGATAATTGACAAGAGAGTTGTCTCTCCTAAACCCACGTGTGTTAGTTCATTGCTAATGGATATATAGGATTTTCAACATTACATTTGGGTGTATATATGAGAAGGTACGATATTGGGTGCAAAAATGAAATAAAATTAACTTTTTAGAAACTATTTAGACTTTTAACATGAATTTTGTATTTTAAATACCTTTCTCATGCATCATCCATTTCTTACACATGGATTTGCAACAACCAACATAAATGTCTCTAAGAGTTATGATCATTTAAGACAATCAGGAGATTTTAATTATCTAGAATGAAGTCCACTCTAATATAATAAAAATTATGTAATATATATTTTGTAGAAAATATGTAAGAGATATTAAAATAAATATGACAAAAAAATAATAGTATATTATTTGTTAATATGAAATTTCTCGTGATTCTTAATGTTAAATAATAATATTCTTGATGGAATTAAACAACTTGTCCTAAAAAAACCAATCATAAAAAATATAATTATACAAAATAATAGATTCATCAATTATTTTGGGTAAGTGACAAGAGAGTTGTCTCTCCTAAATCCAAGTGTGGAAAATCATTTCACATGGACATATAAGGTTCAGTCTAGTGCATACCTATCATTCTAAATTGGATAATACTTTCTATTATGACTTTTTATTTTCAAATGTAAATATTTTGATAAAAATCATTATGGTCTCAAAAAATTTACACTTCAGTTCCATATATTTTAATTATTGTTTTGAGCATCAGACATGGTTCCCCTCATTTCAATAGGGTGACCGATAAAAAATGAAAGGTGTGTTATATAGGTTGTTTTTACTTATGCATTTACAATTTTTATTTTACTATACCTTTTCAAATATAAATAGTGTTTATAATCTTGATTGTTTGATATGGTAAACACTTTTAAATTCTGAGCTAGGAATTGGAATGGTCATAGCTATCAAGGATATCAAAATATAAGTATAATGGAGAAAAATATTAAAAAAAAAAATCTCATATGAGATGCCTCTGTCAGTGCCCAAAATTGCACTCAAGCAATTTAACCCTTTTTAAGTATAAATGCTTAATTTGTAAATCCAAGTTGAATTCAAGTCTAAGAATCTCAAATCCCTTTTTCTAATTTCCCTAGCTTAGGCCCTTTGACTTGAATTCATATTTGGTAGGAACAATTTATTGGAGAATACTTTAAAAATTTCCTTAGACTTGGTTAAATTTTTATACTAAGGTTTAGTCATGTTTATTAACATGACCAAACCTTAGTCTAAATTCATATTTGGTCCTTTTTAAATATGATGGCCCTTGGTCTCGTTTAACTATTATCATGGTCTAGCTAATGTTTGTTCCCTTCATTAAAAACATAGTTCAAAGTCCTATCCTAAAGCTTCTATCATATACAATGAAACATTAGGCTAAGATATTATATTGGGTTCTTTATTCCCCAAACTCTGACTTTATTATTTTAATTATTAACTTGGAACCAATCACAACCAACCTAGTAGATCATAATCCAATGGCATGTATGAACTAAGACAGAGTTGATTGAATCATGCATACAGAAGTCAATAAGTCAAGAAACTTGATCAAAAATGCAAGTTCACCTAAGTGGAAATGATTGAATGATACCAAATTAAATTTGAAATATTAGAGGTTCAAAGCTCCTTGGGATTGACAAGCGTCACCATCTCATCACCTAGTATGAAGATGTAATGGCATGCAATAGAGTCAACATGTCAACAGACCTAGACAGTGATTTGAGAATGACAAGTGTTACCATCTTAGGTTCCCAGTTACTAGATCAATGTTTCACAATCCCTTCCATAAGTTAATAGGTCAACAATCCTGTGAGAAAGCATGGAGATTAACAGTGTCATAACCATGTTGAATGGAATAAATATTGGCCAATAGCATTTGGCCTCCTAAATTTTTAATCGATGGTATGAGCTAAAGGTGGAATTTTTGAAGAACTTAGGCCAAATGAGAAGTTGATACATGCTAAAAGGGTATTATCCTGGTAGGGACTAACTATACAAAGTATATAAATCCCACATATTCTCTAAGTGGCATGATCTTAGGGGTCTTAGTAGAGATCTAATGGCTCATAATAAAAGCTAATGCTAAAGGGACATCATGAGCCCATAGAGCTTCCAAGTGGCACTCTCAAGTTCATCACGTAGATAAGGATCTGGTAGTGTCAGCTATAGGTTGACATTTTAACATAACTCAAATCAAATATGAAAGTGATAAGTGTCAATCACCCAAATCATAATTAAGCATCAATAATATTTCAAAGATCCAATGTTGCAAGGAAAAAATTGACATCTCAATGGGGATAAATATCTAATGAGAGGATTCCACATGGCATGATAGCACCTGAGAAATGAAAAGAGCTTGGCTCTAATTAGAGAATTTTGCATGCCGTGATAGCAACAAGAAATGAAAAGAATCTAGATCTCACGAGATGCTACCATGTGTCATTATTTCATGAGCTCAAAGATGAAGATAAAAATCCCATGATGAAGTCAAGGCTCGAGGACTTTTTAAAAGATCAAGGGTGTATATTTGATCCAATTTTGAGATTGAATGAGAAGACAACAAGTGTCTAAGAAAGGTTGTAATTTACAACAAAAAGTGTCCTATCTAGGGAGGCTCCTGACTACTTCTAAGAATGAAAAATGACACTCTTACAACCAACGAAATAGAAGGGACCTACCTAAGAAATCACAACACATATAATGCTGGCACATGACACACTACAAATGGGTCATCACATCAAGATGTATCTTGAGCACCTAAGATGAGTGAAAAAGTGACACATGTTTAGATTGGAGCATGTTGAGTGGTTTATTCATTTTTATGGTCTATGAATGCTTAGTTGGATCTAATGTGGCATGCCATCTATCAATATCTATTCATATTTGGATTAAGAGTTAAAATTGATGCCTCTTTGATGGATGGGAAAGAATTTGAAGTAGAAAATAAGGTTTATGGACTATTCTAGAGCATATTTTTGGCCACAGATCATTATTTACTTCTACCACAACTGAAGAATCTCAATGCAATCATTACAAGAGTAGGTTGTTCTATGGCATGCATTAGATGAAAGGTAGTTGTCTAATAGGTTCTAGCTATGCAAGTAAGTGTTCAAGGGTATCTCTAGGTACTTGCACATGATGACAAACTTTAGTTGGCCTCCACAAATGAATTTCACCTTCTAGATAATGTAAAAATTCATCTCTAGTCAATAAATCAAAGGGTTTGTTATAAATATTCATCATTCCTTGTAGAGGTAGTTAGAGAAATGATTTTTCTATTAAATGGATGAATATTTCATGCGTGGCAAGGAATATTTTCTAGATAGGAGCATCTTGGCAGAATTTGGAAGGCTACTTTACAATTTTACAAATTGCAACCCATAGTCTTAGATTTGAAAACGGTGAAAAAATTATAAACAAACAGCCTTTCCTCTATTCTTGAAGTTATTTTTTGTTATCCATTTTCTCTATGTCTAGGTTCTACAATTTTTTTGAGATCAACTGCTATGTTTAGATCTTGTTTCCCTTGCTAAGGTTGTTGTATGTGTACATCCATTATCAATCTCTAAGATTGTGTTTATGTCTTCCCTATCCAACATGGGGAAATATCACCATGCTTGTCCTCTTGGTGGTATTTTGAAACATTCATGTATGTAATATTTTATTTCAATCTAATGGAAAATACTTGTTGTTCTTTATTATACCCTATTAATGAAATGCAATGAGATTTGTACATGATATGGTAATTAGATATCTAGCTTTATGATTATATATGGTTGTCATCTTAGGCATAGATCTGGGTCATAAACCCCTCTTTGCAAAAAGATTTGGAAATATTTTGTTGAATACCTCATTAGGGCACCTTGGGTTCATGAATTTAGTAGGAAAAAGTATTTAAGATTCTAGTTTCAGTGTATGTTTTAGGATTTCAAGGATCATTTGGGAATTTACATTCTATTGGCACCAATGGATGCAAATTTCTCCATGTAGTTTCTATGGCTTGCATTTTATTTTTGCTAAATCTTTGCAATAGGTGATGTCATATATGTTGAAATAAACCTTGTTTGACAAACCACCAACACACCATCCCTTCCTAATATTAAAAATCTATCCTACCTTGTCTTACCCTACAAATAATACACACTTATTACATAGCATAAGTGTTACTTACCTGAAAATGAGTTAAATTTTGCTTATATAACATGCATTTAAATATTAGCATTGTAGTCTTCCATCCAGTGTTGTTTTTGAAAATTATTTAGAATGAACATTACAAGCACTTTTATATCTATTTTCAATAGCTTGTATGTAATCTAGATCATTTATTCATTATACGTGATAACCCTTCCTGGGAGGATTGAATATGTTTGGTTGTGCCATGGTAATTTTTGTCTCTCTTTCTATGAAAAATTTCAATAGAGGTTGAATTACAAAATATCTCTAGGTGATCAAGATACCCCACAGTTCCTCTCACCTTGGTTTAGGTAGAGTGAGAAGTAGTAGGGAGTTAACCAAACCCTTTGTCAGTTCCTCTCAATCATTGTTTGCATTTTTAACATTATAGATTTCAAACCCTTCTCTAGCTATAATGACATACTAGAAGTATTTTCATCTTTTTGCCATTTTATTCAAGTGTGTAAGACCAAGCGATAGAGGTGTAGAATTAAGAACCAACACTTTACTTGTGTCATTGCTAGGGATAGAAGAGATAGTAATGGCACTTATGCTGTCTGGTACTCTTGTAAAAAACTATAAATATTTAATTTTGTGATGTTCCCTACTATTATTTTCTACATTTGGACTATATTGGATGTTAAAACCATATCATTCTATTATGGACATGTTAGGAATTAAAATATTTGACAATTTGACTTATATTGTGTTTAATGCAAAGAGATATTAAGTTGCATGTTAGAAGATGTTTTCTTAATTTTTGACATAATTCTGAAAGTTTTAGTGTCTTTTTTCTATTATCTCATCATTAAACTCAACAATGTTTATTTTAAGCACATATCACAAAATTTTGTAAACTGTTATGTTCTAGAATTTTGATTGTAGGTGTGACTCCAATTTTATCACTTGGTTTCAAAGAAGATCAATGCCTAATTTGAATATCCTAATTTTTATTTTTGAGTGTTTTTAATTTTTCCTACAAATTTGGAAGGACTAAGGTCATTCTTCAAAGGTGACTCATCTAAATAACTTGTTTCACCCTTAAATACTCATCAAAGAAGAGGGAGACAAGCTTGGATGCCTATTGAAGGAAAATGTTCAACTGATAAACAGTATCTAGATTACCAAGATCTTAATAATCATGAGATTTTTGTTGAACTTACCATTTTTGATGATTTTAATAACTCTTTTAGTCACTTTGAAACTTATAGTCCTAATTATTATCCATCTCCTTATCAACTAGTTGAATCCCCTCGTATGTTAGATATACCAATCCCCCTTCATTCATCCCATCACATCCCTTCTCATGTTGTTCTTGAACCACCAAATTAACCAATCATGGAGCATATGTACCTAGATGTGGATAAACATCTTGCATTTTGCATTCCTAGATTCGGCCTATCAACTTTGATAACATGGAAGGTTATCCTAGTGAAGTCTCAAATGAAGTAAGGAAATATCTTCTAATGTTTAGAGGGAGTAGTGTAGTGAGTGGTGATCAACACTTAAGAGATTTTCAAAATATTATTGAAGACTATGAGGTTGAGTATGGATATGTGTGTATTAAATTGTTTGTGCACATGTTAAAGGAAGACATTAGTGAATTGTTCAATTATCTTACCCATGGATGCATTGATTAATGGGAAGAAATGAAGTATGTTTTGAGAATTCAGTATGGTGATAGAATTGGTCCTGAGTTTCTTTTGGATGAGTTTTAAAACATCAAGAAGAATCTTAATGATTGTGTGCATGACTTCAATACATAGTTCAACAAAGTTATGATGTGGTAGCCTAAGAACATAAGGCCTAGTGATATAGTATGCTTGATAAAATACTATGATGACTTTGATAAGAATGTTACATATTACTTGAAGGATGAGGCCCCCACAAACATTTGGTTGGCACAAAATATGGCCATCTAAATTGAGAACAACATAAAGTCTATGGGAAATCCCATGAACAAGTGGGCTGATGTAAAGTTAGTCAATCCTAAAAAAATTAAGTCTAGTAATAATTCCAATCTTGAGGAGATGGTTAAGACTCTAGCCTCTAATATCAAAGAAATGTCATACAAGTTGGCTATAATTGAAAAGGGGATCCCTCATGTGTCTACCCATCAAGAAAGAGCTCCAAATATGACTCAAGCACAAAGGAGACCTAATTTCCATAATTGAGACAATTATAGATGGAAGAGGCTTACACGTGATGAAAGAATAGATAGACATAATAATAGAGGGACTGTGAAAGAAGTGCCTAATTTGTTAAATGTCAAAGTGAATCTGATAGGTTGTGACATTGATAATGATTGGTGTGAAAAGTGCTTCCATCCACATCCTCCATGTGATACATCTAAAATTATTAATGAAGATGTGGATGAACATAAGTCTGTATCATCTAGTGATGAAATTATGATGTTCAATTGTCAAAGTCCCTAAAGCAAGATATATGCCTCCATAGAATTGATGAGTGTTGTTATTGTTGATTAGTTTTGGAGTGTGGTAGAAAAGGTATGTGTCCTAACTTATGTATTTACTTGTGAGGTTAATATGGCATAAGTATATTAATTACCTATTGATCATTTTGACTTTTTAAGATCAATGATGATTAATAAATATGATGGGGGAGTTCTATCAGTTAAGGACATGAAGTTGTTAATTAATGCAATAGTTACTCAAGAGAAAGAATATTACGTGAGAAGTAAGTATAAGGACACTGCTCCTCAAGACACTACCCCTACAATTTTGAGGGTCAATGATGGAAGTAATGAAGATGTGAAAAATATAGTAGTTCCTAATACTTCCAAATCAGGACCCATTTCCAACGTTGCTAAGCCTAGAGGTGTCTCACTAAAATTAAGGTACCTTTGTTATCTAGTATTCCTAAGGGTACAAATGATGTTAAACAAAATCCACCTTTGAAAGTTATTGGTAAACATGTAAATCCATCCCAGCCTACTCCACTTAAGACATTAAGTGATTGTATCCTAGTTGAAGGCGTTGTTACCCTTCCACCAAATACTCCTCTTCCTTAGTATAGCATATGTGATATGGCCCAAGTGTTGAGCCAATTAAAAATCACCATGACACTTGTTGAATTATTAAGAATACCTGAGCATAGGATGAGGCCTTTTGAATACTTAGAATTTGGTGAGAAGTCATCTACAAATGGAATTGATTTACCCAAAAAACCTTTAGAAAGTGATGAAAAATCTGAATAGGTTATTGAACTCACTCTAGAAGTCTATTTGGGGACTGGATTAGTAGAGAGTCAGCTGAATGTGGATCTATTTTATACAACCCTATTAATTAATGGTATTATTTTCTAAAATTTCATGTTTGATTGTGGTGCTTCCTATAACATAATTCCCTTGGGTGTCTTAAATGAGCATGAAGATAAGATTACATAATGCTTTAGCAAGTGTTATTTGATGGACTCGTGAGAAGTTCTTGTTGTTGGACAATTCAAGTGGTTGGTAGTGCATCTAGGTAAGTATTTAAATATGGATGTGGTAGTTGTGTATTGATCATCTAAGTGGGGGATGATTCTATCACGTAAATGGGTTACTAACATGGGTGGAAGTGTGCAAATGGACCTTTCCTATGCCACAATTCCATTGGAGGATAAGATGGTCAAACTTTATAGAGTGTCAAAGGTGTTGAACGTAATTGAAGACCCAAACAAGATCAAAATGAAGTATTGTACACAAACTTTGGGATTGGGAACTTCATTGGGAATGTTGACACTAATTAATAGCCTACTACTCTTGATGTTGAACTTGTCAACAAAAGTACACTTTGGAAGGTGTGTTTTTATGTGGCTTTCTCCAATCCTAAAAATAGAATAGGGGTTATATTCTATGTCCCCAATGGTACATGTTTTTTTGTTTTATTTTTAGCTATCCTTTGAGTGCACAAATAATACTACTAATTATGGGGCACTCTTGCTTGGTTTATAAACTTCCCATAAACATGGAATTAAAATCTTGATTGCTAAGGGTGATTCTGATCTAGTGGTAAAGCAAGTCCACAATGCTTATGTAACTAAAAATAAAAGGTTAAAATAATATCTAAATGTTGTTTGGGATTTATTTGATTTGTTCAATTTATTCAATCCTTATTATCATGATATAATTTTTAATGAAGAAGCTAATAGATTTTCAGGGTTAGCTTCTCAATTTGACATTGCAAATACAAGCCCTCAATGTCAATATCAAGTGGAGGTGTTTGTCAAGCCTTCAATCCTAGACAATGGTCATCATTGGTAGGTGTTTTATGATGATGAAAAAATTAAGAGGTTTTAAAATTATTTGTCTAAGTTCCATGATCATTTGATATACTTAGAATCTATGATTCAGGTTTGTGATAAGAAAAAACCTTATTTAGGAAGGACATTATCTACTTGAATACAAACATACTCCCTATAAGATTGGTAAATTTATAATAATATTTTGATGTGGTGTAAATAATAAAGACTTAAGACTAAATTTTTTCAAAGGACATAATTGATTTTAATTTTTGTTCTCATAAGAATCCAAGGAAGGTTTGGCTAGGTACACATCTAAGTGCATCTAAGAATAAAGTTTTCAAGTAGATACTAATAAAGTACAATGATTATTTATCATAGTCTTATTCTAAATTGAAAGTGTATAGGTAAGACTTGTTCCATCATTTCATTCCATTGTATCCTGATAGCAAACCGTTTAGGGAGAATCAAAGACCTATTATATCCATCTTGGCCTTTAAGATGCATAATGAGTTAAGGAATATAAGGAATGGTGGTATCATTCAACCCATTAGGTATTCATCATGGGTTGTAAATTTAGTCCCTATGAGAAATAAAAATGGTGACATCCACTTGTGTGTGGATTTAAAGAATTTGAATAAATCATTTTAAAAATATAATTATCCCCTGCCCAATATGGACAACCTATTTCAAATTGTTATAGGATTTGAGATGTTGTCAATTTAAGATGAATTCTTAGGATATAACTAGGTTGTGGTGAAGGAATATAAGAGACCCAAGACCACATTTAAAATGCCCCAAGGCATGTAGGTATATATGAGGCTACGTTTTAGGTTAATGAATGATGGTGCAATATTTTAGTGAGCTATGGACATTAATTTTTTAGGGATGATTAATAAGTTTATAGTTGTGAATCATGATGATATTATTGTGTACTCCAAGACTAGAGAAGAAAATTTGGAACATCTAGAGAAATAATTTATCATATGCAAGGATTTTAGCATTTAGATTAATCTTAATAAGTGATAGTTTAGAGTAAAAATCATCAAGTTGTTGGGACATATAGTGTCTAAATATGGTGTTATGATTGAACCTGAGAAGGCATAAGCCATTGACAAAGTACCTATCCTTTAGTCCAAGAAAGGAATTCAATATTTTTTTGGATAAATCAAATTTGTAATGAAGCTTGTGTCCAATTTTTTAGAGATCACTCCACCTATTATTTCCATGCTAAAGAAGCACCAGACTGTCAAGTGAGAGGAGAAGGCCATGCAAGCATTTAATGACATCAAAGGATCTTTAGAGTCTGACCCTATTTTGGCCAACCTTGATTACATTGAGCCATTTAATATTTTTTCTTTTACATCATATAACATTTTATTGTTATCCTATTACAAAATAATGGATACAATCATGAGAGGTCAATAGATTTCTTTAGTAAAGATATGCAAGGTCCTAAGTAGAACTATACCATCATGGAAAAGCAAGCTTTCATCCTTTATAAGGTTTCAAAGAAGTTTAGGCCTTATATTATATGTTCAAAAATTGTTGCATATGTCTTGTATACCATAGTGAAGGACATTTTAACTCAAGCTAAAGTATCCATCAAGAGATACAGGTTAATAAGTTGTAAGAGTATGACATGGATATTTAGACCACCCAATTAGTGTGAGGGATGGGTTTAACCAAGCTCATGGTTGAGACTAATTTTCAAATTGTTGAGGTAATACTAATATTTTCAATGTCAATGATTACTTGAGCCAATTTAGAATGTCTCCATGGTTTAAAGACATTGTTTATTACTTGGAAAGCATTAATTATTCCCCTAACTTGTATAAGAATCAAAGGAGGACTCTTAATATTGTTTCCCAAAAGTACCTCTTGATTGAAAATGGAATTGCATTGAAGATTACAGATGGGGTTATCCTAACATGCATGTCAGAAGAACAAACTACAAACTTGATTAAATATTTTCATAGTGGAGTATGTGGTGGCCATTTTGCACCTAAAATCACAACTCATAAAAATTTGATAGCTAGTTATTGGTGGCTAGCACTATTCAAGGATGTTGGTTAGAATTTCAAAAAGTTTGAGAAGTGTCAGTGCTTTGTTAGGAGGATGAAAGCTTCAGGTTCTCTTCCCTTGTAGCATATGACAATTGAAGGCCCTTTTAGATGATGGGGAATGGATTTAATTAGGTAAATTATTTATTCATTAACCACTGGAAATAGATGGATACTAGTTATAACTGACTACTTCACAAAATAGGTTGAATTAGTCCTTAAAAAGAAGGATACACACTAGGTGTTATGGATTTTTTGCTAAATTAGATTATTTATAGATTTAATGTGCCTACTAAAGTTATTGATAATAATTCCATGAGTTTTAAAACTAAAGCTTTAGTGGCATTGTGTAAAGATTATAGGATTGAATTGACCTATACTTCCAATTACAACCCTAAGGAAAATGGGCAAGTAGAATCCAGTGACAAGAACTTGCTCAAAATAATTAGACAATCATTGGAACTAGATAAAAAGTCAGGTGAACAAATGAAGTTTTATTTATGGATTGACAAGATCATGCCCAAGAGAACTATAGGCAAAATCCCTTTCAATTTTGTCTATGGAGATCAAGTAATTTTACCTATAAATTTGCAGTTGCTAGTCTATCCGCTCATACAACAACTAGAAGATGATGGGGAAATAAACCACTATGAAAGTTGGATGAACTAGATTATTAATCTTAATGAAATTAAAAGACAAAATCATGAAAGACACCTTGAGTTCAAGGAAAATCTACAGGTAAGCAAGGAAAATTTGATGTCTTGTGGATGGGTTCTTATTCCATTGAATGTCATATTGGGGAACACATTTTTTTTCTTTAGATACTTGGATGGTGAAATACTAAAGCTTCTAGTCAATGGCATCTAAAACAGTTTCTTGATTGAGTCTACAACTATGTACATAATTATATACTGTATAGTCTTGTAGTTTTGTTGTTTTATCTCCCCTTTGGTTTGGGCTTGCTTGTATAGTTTCCTTTCATGATTTTGTCATGTGTTCATTTTTAGATCCTCCCAATCTATTTTTTTCAGTCTATCTTATTATGTTGATCCTTCATGGGTCTCTATTGATATAAATTAACTAAGTGTTGACTTTATAACCTAATGGATTTACTTGGCCTTATTTTTTGGGGTACTTTACACACCTACAAGGGGTGTACATCCCTGAGTGAGAGCTAGTGTTAGTGCCTAAAATTGCACTAAACCAATTGAAACCTTTTTAAGGATAAATGTCTCATTTTTAAAGCTAATTTGAATTAATTTATAATCACCTCAAAACCATTATTCAAATTTCCCTAGCTTAGGACCTTTGATTTAAATTCAAATTTGGTAGGAATAATTTACATGAGAACACTTTTTTATTTTTTATACAAAGATTTTATCATGTTTATTAACATGAGTAAACCATAGTATAAATTCATATTTGCTCCCTTATATATCTCATAATGCTTAGTCCCTTTTATCTATTATCATGGTCTAGCTAGTACTTGGTCCCTTTGTTAGAAACATAGTTCAAAGTCCTATCCTAAAGATTTTATCATATACAACAAAACCTTATGCTAAGAATTTATATTGAGTTCTCTATTCCCCAAACTCTAACTTCATTATTTCCATTATTAACTTTGATCCAATCACAACTGACTTAAAAGATCACAATCCATTGGTGCACATAAACTCAGATAGAGTTGATCAAATGTTGTGTACAAAATTCAATAAGTCAAGAATCTTGATCATGATGTACATTCACCTGGGCAAAGATGATTGATTGACTTGACATCAAAGTTAAAATATATTAGCAATCGGAATATATAATAGCACATGAAAAAGTCAACATGTCGATAGATCTATGGAAGGATTCAAGAATGATAAGTAGAACCATCTCAAGTGCCTTGGTGATATATCAATGGTTTATGGACCCTTTTATAAGTCAATACGTCAACAAGCCTTTGAGTAAGTGTAAAGATGATGCATGTCATAATCATAGTGAATGAAACAAAGATCAACCAATAACATTTGACCTTGTAGATTTTGATTTGATGGTATGAGGTAAAGGTGGAATTTTCAAAGAACTCAATCTAAATAAGAAGCCACCACATGGTGAAAGGGCATTAGCCTGGCAGGGACTGATTATGTAGAGTGCATAAATCCCATGGATTCTCTAAGTGGAATTATCTCAGGGGTCTTAGTAGAGATCTAATGGCTCATAATAGAATTTAATGCTAAAGCAACATAGAGAGCACGTAGAGCTGCTAAGTGGCACTCTCATATTCATCATGTAGACAAGGATCTAATAGTGTTAGTCTTAGGTGGACATTTCAATGGATCTCAATGAAAATGTGGAAACAATAATTTTCAAGCCCATAAATCATGATTAAGGATTGAGAATATTTAGAAGATCTAATGGTGCAAGTGAAGAGTTAACATTTTAATGTGGCCAAAGATCTAATGAGAGGATTCTACATGGCATGATAGCACTCAAGAAATGAAAAGAGCTTATATCTAATGAGAGGCTTCCACGTGTTATGATAATGCCCAAGTAATGAAAGGAGCCTAGATCTCACAAAATGCTATAATGTGGCATAATTTCATGAGCTCAAAGTTGAAGATCAATGGTCCATGATGAAGTCAAGACCTGGAAACTTCTTAAAGGAATGATGGCACATATTTAATCTAGTTTTGATATTACATCAGAAGGTGACAAGTGTCTAATTGAGGTTATGATGGCCAACAAAAATACACCTATCAAAGGATGGTCCTAACCACTTTGAATAATGATAATTGACACTCCTAAAACCAATGAAATGGAAGGGCTCTACCCAAAAAATCATAAAAATAGAAAGGTACCACATGGCACACTACAAATGGGTCATCACATCAAGATGATCTTGAGTGCCTAAGAGCAGTAAAAAAGTGACATGTATCAAGATTAGAATGAATTATGTAGCTTAGTCACTTTTAAGCCCCATGATTGCCTACTTGGATCTGATATGGTGTGACATGTGTCAATATTTGGCTTAAAAGTTAAAAATGATGGATCTTTAATAGATGGGTCAGAATTAAAATGATAAAAAAAGGTTTGTGGGCTATTATAGATCATTTTTTTTGCCATGAATCATTTTCTACCTCTACCATAGCTAGAGGAACTGAATGCCATCATTGTAAGAATAGGTTATTCCATGGCATCCATAAGAGGAAAAGTAGTTGTCCAGGAGGCTCCACCTATGAAAACAAGTGGTCAAGGGTATCTCTAGGTAGTTGCACATGAGGATAAAATTTTTGCATTCATCAACACATAATTTCACCTTCTTGATCATGTAAAATAGCATCTCCAATCAATAAATCAAAGGTTTTATTGCAAATTTTCATCATTATTTGTAGAGGCAATTAGATCAATGAATTTTATAGCAAATGGATGAAAATTTTAAGTGTGGCAAGGAATATTTTCCAACTAGGAGGATATTGGAATAATTTGGGAGGCTAATTTGTAATTTTACAAATTGCAAACCACAGTCTCAATTTTGAAATGGCCACAAAATGTATAAATAGAGGGTTTATCCTCTATTCCTAAGGTTGTTATTAGTTGTTCATTTTCTCTAAGTCTTTGTTTTGTAAATATTTTGGGATCAACTACTATGTGTATATTATGTCTCCCTTGTTAAGGTGATTGCAATTGTAGAACCATTAGCAAGCTCTGAGAGCATGTTTATGGATCTCTTATCCAACATGGAGAAATATCACCATGCTTATCCCCATGCTAGCATTTTGAAACATTGGTGTATGCAATATTTATTTTAAGTTAATGTAAAATACTTGTGGCTATTTAGTTTATCCTATTAATGAAATAAAATTAGATGTTTTACATGCTATGTTGATTGGATATTTATCTTTGTGCTTATGTATGGTTTCTATACTAAACATAGATCTGGGTTATGAACCCCTTTTTCCATAGAGATATGGAAATAGTTTACTAAATACATGATTACGGAACCTTGGGTTCATGAATTTATCAAGAGTAAGTATTTGAGATTCTAGTTTTAATCTATGCTCTAGGGTTTCAAGCATCATTCACGTAATTGCATTCTATTTGCACCATTACAAGAAAATTAATCCTTGTAATTACCATGGCTTGCATTTTGATTTTCCTACAAGTTTGTAGTAGGTGATGCCATGTATGTTGAAATATACCCTATTATTTGACAAGCCACTAGCACACCACCCCTTTCTATTATTAACAAGCTAGGATACCTTGTCCTACCCTATAAATAATACACACTTGTTACATATCATAAGTGTTATTTGCCTAGAAATTCATAAGATCTTACTTAAATAACATGTATTTATATCTTGTACTTTAAATATTAGCATTTAAGTCTTCCATCTAGCCCTATTGTTGAGAATTCTTTAGAATGAAGATTGTAAGCACTTTTATATATATCTTTAATAGCTTGTATGTGATCTAGATCATTTTTTTATTCTATGTGAAAACCCTTCCCAAGTGGATTGAACAAGTTTGGTTTTCCCCTAGTCGTGTTTGTGTCTCTTTGTGAGCAAGCTAACCCATAGGTGATCTCACCTTAGTTTAGGTAGAGCTAAAAGTTACAAGGAGCTAACCATACCCTTTGTCAGTGTATCTCAATCATTTTCTATATCTAGTCCATTCTAGGTGCTAAACCCTTCCCTAGTTATAACAACATAATAGTGGGTTTTTTTATCTTTGTTTGCCATTTTCTTCAAGTGTGCACTATTGAGGGATAGAGTTATATAACTAGGAACCAACAACCTCTACTAATGGAAAATAAGTAGGCCCAACTAGCCATAGAAACAAAATGAATATAAGTGTCTAGGAAAAATTACCTTCCTTCAATAAACTAGAAGTCAAATAATCTTCCATGAAACTTCCACATAAGGCAACTTTATTTAATAAAATTTCCATCTAAGGTATCTTTCCATGATACAAATTAGAGTTCAAAACTAACCACCATCTTATATGAAAATTCTACTATATGAATGATATTTCACTACTTATGACCCACATGAATGATATGATATAGTATAATACTAGACCTCTAACCTTTTGCTATATATTTTTTCTAAAATTTTGTACACATACCCTTGTCTTCCATAATTTTTGAATCAACCTATATAGAGATTTTAATTGATTTAAAGGTTTGAAATTTATCTTCAATTTTAACAACATCAAATGGCTCTATCCTTAGTGTTCCTATATGTAGATTAGATTCCCAAGAGATAGTTTGAATAAGGATTTCAAAATGAATCCAACATTCAACTCAACTTGGGTGTTTGGATCATCCTTAGAATCACTCTCTAGGTGAAGAAAACTTGAAAGGTTTTCATTTTTAGTAGAAGGCTCAGGCTTATTTAAACATTAATCAAAAGTGTCTCTCTTAGGCATGAGTAGGGAAGAAGTTTGTCCATCATGAATTTTCCTTCTTTTTTGGAGGTTGATATAATCTTTGGTCAAATTAATTATTGAAATAAAATATTGCAACTTTATAATCAATGGATTTAGACCATGAGTGGTCACCTATATATACGATATATTTTTAAGAATTTATCCTTTTAGGTCTCAATATTGAGTAGTATTCTATGAAAGGTTGTATGAGAAAAAATATTAGAATCTAGGTACATTTGCAGAAACATACCTAGTGAGTTGCCTATGGATTTAAAATTAGATGTAAACAAACTTTTTAATGGAAGGTAGCGTAGGTAAATCTAGATTGTTATTTTATTTATAGATTATTTGAAGAGGTTAAATTAGGGGGGTAGGGTTTCATTGTAGAGGGATGGTGATTGATACTCCATAACTAAATTTGAATCAATTCCTTGTCCTTATTGCAATAAGAAACAATAATACAAATTTTCGTAGTGCTAGGATAAATTTTGAGCATACCTCGCAAAACGGGTTGCTAGCTCATTGAGATCCATGCATTGAGATGTTAGAGTCTTGGCCAAATATTTGTAAAATATACAAGTAGTGTCATTGGTTGAGAAAAAATCTTCATGAAAGAGCACTTCTTTGGTCTTCTTCCCATCAAAAATCATAACAACATATGAAGAAACATGTTTAAGAGGCTTTGGATCCAAACTGCGTGGTGGCTTGAAGGAAGCCTCTATAAAGGTTATATATTTTAACTCTTTTGGTTTTATATTGTGGATTCCCACCCCTTGAAGCTGAAACCCCCATCAATAAAGGGACAAAGATCTAGGTCTAGTACCACAAAATCAATAATAGGGTTAACATCTACACTCGACACATGGTACATATTTCTATACTTTACCTTCACTTAGTGGGCCCCATCTATGATGTGGTTATTTAGGGAAAGTCAACTATTTTTTGCCCTTGGTCTACCATTTGACTATGTCAAGATCCATACCCCAAGGTCTTCGATGAATGAGGAAGGAGGACCTAGGAGACTGACAAAAAGAAATAACTATAGTTGGGAGCTACCAGAGCCAAACAATGTAAGGAAGAGTCAAACAAAGTTTAAACAATTTAAATCTATGATGGACAAGAATAAGAGTGGGGGTAGGGAATGAAAGCCATTATGGAAGAGATACTGCAATAGTGTTCATAATCTTATTTTTATGTAGTATGTTTTAATTTTGTAATAAATAGTGTTGAAAATAAGTTATTTATGAAATATTTTCAAAATATTTATGCAAATAATTAAATTTTGTCCCTTATTTATGAAAAAATAAAATATTTTATTTTAACTTAATTATTTTATATAATATTTACGAATTATATATATATATATATAAGATTAATGAAAAAAAAGTGTGTCTGTCTCCACTAGCATTTCTGTTCAAATATTAGAATCAATCACTATATGAGCTAGACTTTATTTAATTTCATTATGAGATTTAAATAAAAATAAACCATGACTCTAGTTCATATTTAAAAATATTAAAATCTACTCCATTTGATAATCTGATTTGTTTATGCATTTTAAATCTATACTATACGAAAATATACCTAAAAATAAATACAAGACATTAAAAGTAACATAGAGTAATTAACGTTCCAAGAAATCCCACCCAAAAAAAACTAAAATTTAATTTCATAACGAACAAAAATATCTCTAAAAGTTATCATCATTCAATTCTATTTGGACTCTCTGTTCAGTTAAAATGTAGTCAACATTCTAATATTTTAGTTTTATTTTATGGAAGCTAGTTTTTCATAATATATATTTTTAGTTTCAATTGTAATGTCTTATGGCAATGTAAATTAAAAAACAAAATAAAGTGGTAATATTAAAACACTTAACAAAATAAATATTATATTATTAAATTTTATGTAATATTTTTTAATTTATTTTTATGGCTATAGTTTCAAATGGAAAAAAGGAAGGAGATGCAATCACTTTTATTATACCTCAATTAATAGATTTATCACATATTATATGACATCTTTAGTAACAATCTATTTAATTTTAGAATATTTGATTAATCTATTACATGGCTTCAATCTCAATAAATAATCTTACAAAAATAACATATTAACCATTCAAATCTTAAAGTGACAAAATTATTATTTATTTATAATATTACAAAAAATAAATATATATATATATTTAATGCCATAAAAATTAATTTTTTAGGGAATATAATTTTTTGTATTTAAATCATTTAAAACAAATAATTAGTGAAATATTGTAATATAAATTTCTTTATATTAAATCTTAATTATTAACCATCTATGACCAATATATTGTTGGACATATGAAACTAAAAAAATTGAAATGTGACACCTTTTTATAATGCTGCATTCTTATTTAAATAAAATAAATAAATAAATAAAATCTTTATTTTAAAAAAAAAAATATTTTAAGAAAAAAATTAAATCTTTTCACATATCACTTTAACTTTTATACTAGATACAAGATAGAAGCAAAAACCACTACCAAAATATTATATGTTCACTAATTTATTTTAATAAAAGAAATAAAATTTTATATATATATATATATATATATATATATATAAAATTAAAATGAGATTTTATATCGTATAACTAATTTAATATTTACTCTTTTTATTTATTAAATATAAAAATACATGCAACAAGCGATATTTAAATATTTTTATTTATTAAATGAAAAAAAACACTCAAAACATACGACAAACATGAATTTTTCCAATCTTCACTCCCAAAGCAACCCTCACCAACGTGCACTAGAGTTCATATTACACATATAATAGAGCAAACTAAGCGATAAGCAGCTTAATTAATAGTGCAGTGGAAGCCTTTAGGAAAGTCTTTCGCACAGCCGATAAATGGGCTGACAGCGAGGGGAAGAATTATATTGAGCTCGGCAACCTTAGCCCTAATGGTTTCGCAAAGACACAATGCTACCTCCAACGACAAACCCCCATCCAGCAGAGGGCAGCACTTGTTTGCAGAGGGTTTTCCTATTTTAACGCCCACAAGACCTCCGAGTATGCCAACACAGCTTCCCAGCTTCAGAGCGTCGACTGGACATGCTGCCATTGTAATGGGTATGGTGGTTGCCACTTCAATCATAACAATGAAAACAAGTGCTAAACCCCTTGTCATCGTGACTAACTAAATTTGTAAGCTAGAACTATGAAAATAAATTGCAGCAAGGAAATGACGTTGCTGCAATTGTATGCTTGAAGAATTTGTAGGCGTGTGAGTGGGTATTTATAGGCCTCACAGCCCTCTTGATTTAGTTTGGGCTGATGGAACGACGTGCAAAGGTGGTATAAGTAGAGGCGCACAGGACGGATGCATGTGCCCATCACTATTTTTCTGAAATTTCTACAACAATTTCCAGATTTGGTGTGTCTAAACGAATGAATATAATTTCGGTGTATGTTTATAATGAAGCTTCCTAATTGAAAAAGCACGTTCGAAGCTTGGAAGTCCTCTACCGAACGCAAGAAAAAAGATCTTATAGAATTTAAAATTCAATCCACTAGCCAGCAAGCTCACACTTTTAAAGAAATTATATTTTTAGTTATTATAAATGAGGTCATTATAAAGATGCAAAATATTTTCGATTGGCAGATTTTATTTAATTAAAGTCTCTGGTTTCCATATGATAGATGCTGAAATCCATGTGCAAAATGGTGAATATAAGCTCAAGCAACTTGTTTTCATTAATTTCAATATTTTTAATATATTTAAAAAGAAAACAGATTTCCACCTATTACTAATTAGTTGAACTAGTGGATTGCATTAGCTCTGAAAAATAGAATGTACTATACAAGGTTACTTATAAATATGCCTCCCTGTAAAGATAATGGATATAACGATGGGAAACAACCATTATTCGGGGGGTGCGAATTGTGGATTTATACAATGTGTCATTCCCAGGTTAGACATTAAGTTTGGAGTTTGAGATATGTCTTAGTGTACGAAGCTTCATTTTAAAATCTCAAAACATGTCACCGTAATCAAATTAAAAAATAATGTGATTTGGAAGATGCTACAAAGAAAGACCCTAATTTTGCGGTAGTCCGAAAAGAGTTATCATTAAGCAAGAGATTGAAAACCTTCTAAGAAAGAAACCAACCTTTAAGAGAATGAAAACGTTCGGAGAAAGAAACCAACTCATCCCTCAAAGTCCTTATATAAGGCTACCAAGGGACACCAATTATGTTGTATGAGACACTAACAATTAAGAAAATTAATAAAGTTGTTGAGACTTTTTATGGAAATTCATAAGCGGTTTCTACAAAGAGAAAACATTTCATTCTTAAATAAGAATTATATTTGGAAGTTCCGAGAAAATCACTAACAACAAAGAAACCAAACACTTATTTATATTATATAAATCATGTTAAGCTGGACACTTATATTGTGTATAAGGCCCCTTTGTACAAACAAAAGAGGGTACATTAAAGAAAACAAAAATTATATATTGTTCAATACATTGTACAATTGTATCCCCCCTTTGATTTTAACATGTGACATGCATTATATTGTTCATAGGCCTTGAATATCAACCAAACTACTATAACATATGTTAAATTTGTACTAGGCAATGTCTTAATATAAATTATACAGTTTCATTTAGACATGGACATTTAATTTTGGTATACGGGTATTTAATTAATTTAGAGTTTTATTTTTAAAGATTTGGTAAAGGGAGAGTTTTTAACGAGGGTTGTTCCTTTTTACATATAACGAGAATAGAGGCCTCAAAGCTTGGATATAACAATAGATACTACCATAATATATTTTTTAGAAAATTGCTCAACAATAGTACATACACAACATAAACACAACAGATACAACACTACTATAGCTAATTTCCACAATTAAGCCCCCAAAAATGGTTTGAATACCAATAGTCCTCTTATAATCAAGACATGCAACTAAAACAATCGATCACATTGAAGGAGTACACTATAACAAGGGATAAAACCCTTATAGCCTTATGAGCCTCTATTGTTGCCATAATTTTTTGAAAATAAAATTCACAAGAGCACATGTGCAACATAAACACAAAAAATACAACACTACTATAGCTAATTTCCATATTTCAACCCCCAAAAGTAGTTTGAATAACAATAGGCCTTTTACAATGAAGACATGTGATTAACACAATCAATCACAATGAAGAAGAAGTACACTAAAACAAGTGATAAAACCCATCTAGCCTTATGAGCCTCCATTTCTACCATAATATTTTTTTATAAAAATTGCTCATCAATAGCATATGCAAAAAAAAAAAAAAAAACATAATAAATATGACACTACTATAGCTAATCTCCATAATTAGACCCTCAAAAGTGGTTTGAATACAAGTAGGCCTCTTATAATTAGGACATGTGACTAACACAATCGAACACAATGAAGGAGTACACTGTAATAAGGGATAAAACCCTTCTAGCCTTATGAGCCTCCATTGCTGCCATAGTATTATTTTTTTTCAAAATTGCTCAAGAATAGCACATGCATAACAAAAACACAATAAATATAACACTATTATAGCTAAATTCCATAAGTGAACCCCCAAAAGTGGTTTGAATACCAATAGGCCACTTATAATCAAGACATGTGGCTAACATAGTTGATCACAATGAAGAAGGAGAAAACTATAACAAGGGATAAGACCCTTCCAACCTTATGATCCTCCACTGGTGGCCCTAGTGGTCACATCCATCATGTGGATGGTGGAGTCAAGCAACTGGGTCATAAGAAAGGTTAAGAGGATGAAATGAGATTCAAAACCATTAGTAAATTTCTTACAAACAACCATTATTCAAATTAATTTGATTAATGGAACCATGAAGCAAGTTATCAAGACTTAACAAGACTCAATAATAGAATAAACATAAAATCACAAGTTTCCATCATTTACAAAATAGGTGCCATTAAAGCTTAGAGAAATTATATACAACACTACTTCAAATAAACACAACAACATATGATAATTATGAATAGGCATATGTTTCCCTTAAACTTAGATTCAAGGAAACTAATGGATCCAACATATTGAGTAATCAACGCTACTTGAATAACTTCCACATATTGAAAAGAGCAATTAAAACCAATTAACTTAATTGAGGGAAGCAATATTTCATATACAATCAAGTGAATATGCCTAAAAAATTACAATTGATCCAATAATGTTTAAATCAACACAATATATGTCAACAATTAAAGTTATTTGTTCATAGTCAAGTAAATAACTGAAACCATGTGCACAAAAGCAATGGCATTCAAATAAGCTTGGAATATTTATTCTGAGTCCACACAATTAAATATATCAATACTCAAATCAAATAAATTCAAGCATATATAATGTTATACCAATAATGGGTTCATTATCATGTAAATCCAATATATCACACAACCAAGCTATACCAAATAGCATATAATAAACCCACAATCAGCAAAATGGAAGCCCGCAAGTTTATGGCAATCATATCCTTGACAATAAACAAACTTACTTGAGATAAGTATTAAATCGCATCAATAAAATCACACACAAAGACAAACAACATGATCGTTCATATAAATAGGAATTTAAATCTAAAATGAATCTCAATGACTTCAATATGCACCTACAATGCTTCATGGCAACTTCCAAAAGACTATTTCATCAATACCCATAGCTAAATATGAAAAAATAATAAAATTACATCTCTAATAGAGAATACAGTAAGTAATGGTGTTGATGTGTGTATTTCAACACCTTTATCCCCTTCCATCAATTCCATATGATTAATTAGTAGCTAAGAACTCCCTTAACCCACTATAGATTATATTCTAGTTGTAAAAGATAGAATCCATGGGCTGACATAGTAAATTTATGTTTCCCATGATATTCAATATGTTTTAGTGAAAAAAATTAAAAAAAAATACAACCAAAAGCTTCCATAGTTTATCTCAAAAAACCCTACAAGGATTCTATGGATTCTACCCAAGAAAATGGTATCATCCACCTTAGGTTTTGGGTTGAGTAACAAAAACAAACAATGCCAAAGTTTTCACATAAATTTTCTCAATGGTTGATGTTTTTATGACCTAATACACTATAAGTCAACATGGTTTGACCTAATCCCTTCCTCGTCACCTCCCTCACCCCCCTACCATGCTCCATCTAGCTAAAACCTAGTCAAGCCCCCTCTCCAATAAATAAGCACGATGGTTCAAAACATCATCATGACCAAGTCAAGCATTAAAAAAAATAAGCAAAAGAAAGTCAGCAAGAGAGGATGGACTAAGTCCAAAATAACAAGACTTACACATTTTCAATCATTACTAACGAAATTGAATCAATCTCATCTAAGAATGTTGTCAAAAATTACTCAAAAATAAACATAAAAATGACTTCTAAAAAAAACCATTCAAAGAGACAATGAGCAATGATCAAATAATGTAGTAAATATCTATGTAAGTTATGAAGTCATAGATAGTCATAAAAGACATCCACATTCAGGGATCAAGTTCTACACAACACAATTTGAAGACTTGAAGCCAATGAAAAATAGTAAATAGTGATCAAAGGAATGATAAAAAAGCCAATAAATGAAAAAATGAAAAAATTAACTCAGTGTTTATTCATAGTAAGACTCGTGACTTATAATATCAAATATATCTCAATTTTAGTTCTCATAAATCTTCTTAGATTACTTGTCAACCTTTATCCCCATGCTATCAGAATCCACTATCTAGCCTATCTCATTTACCTATTCCTACAAACACATAATATGGCATAAATAGTATTTAAAAAAAGTACAATCATCCTAATTAAACATGAATTTCTTAACTTTATAGATTATTCTAATCATGGTATTTATGATTTAAAGCATGATAACTAAGTCATTAGGCATCTAATCTAAAATACATTATAAAATGTTAATCAATGATAAAAATAATAAAAATCATAATAATTGAATCATAATCCATATTTGAAGCACCAAATCAAAATGCCAACTAGCAATTGAACAAAATATGCCATAGTAATGTCTCTTATATCAATTGAAAATGCAACCACAGTTAGGTTATGACATCACATACTATAAAATACTTGTATTTATGAAAATAATATGCCATACACCACACACGTAATAAATAAGATATGTAAATAGTATAATCTAATAATAATGTCATGCTCAAGTCTTGATTTTTTCATTTTTTATTTTTGAATATCTTGAATGTTTTTTTATTCCTTGATTATATTTTATAATTATTTGACACATGAAATAGTGTTAACCATTTTTCTCATCAATGGGATTACCATGGGGATTACTTGTCTCAAATAGTGTAAGGATACTCTAATATAGACTATTGTGGATGAAAGATACCTAATGTGGGTATGTCCTAATTTTATAATAATCCACGTGTTATATAGTAACTATCATGATATCTTCTTATAAAATCAGATGTGTAATGGCTAAATCTAGAATGATTAGTGTAAATACTCAAATATGATTATATATAACATCTTAGTCTTGTAAAAATGTGATATTTACCATTCAGGGCTTTACCCTTTAGGCTATTGAAAGGTTTATTAATTTTTTTTAATAACATATATATATAATTCAAAAAAATTTAAATGATGTATTTGGCGTAATGAAGAGCATTAGGGTTTTGAGTGCAAAACTATCAGCAAAAAGTGAATTGATGATGGTAGCACTCCTGGATGGAGGAATTATGATTAGTTTGGACATCCATGCTAGAGCTAGGAGTCCTAAATATGTTGGTGATTCTCACCTCCTAACCAAAATAGGGTTCATCCCTATAGTCAAAATCTTAAGCAAATGCATATATTTATCAATCATAGATAAAGGGGAGGGATGGCAAGAGGAGCTCAATTCATTCTCCTTCCAGATATGAAGCTTCAAAGGTTTGTTTTCCAAAACCTTATTCCGACCAATAAGATGACTTATGCATGTGTCAAGGTGAAGTGAATCAACTAAAGTTAAATCAATAGGGTTCTATGGACCTGAAAATGAATGAGACAGTACAAGGATGGAGTATGCGATGGCTAGTCCCAAGCTTTTGGAGGCTTGGACATGGTCCAAAGGGATAAATCAGATAGATTAAGGGTGTTTACTAGTGGGAATATTTTCCGCATAAGTTGTGGGAGGATGAAAAACAAGTTCTCCTATGAAACCAATGAAGGATAACCATATTGTCATGTTTAATGAGTAATAGCTTGAATATATTTCTCATAGGGAAGAAAGGTTATCATCCCAGGGTCTGATTTGTAAATTTGAAGGGTTTGGAACAACTCTTCCAGCACTTCATTAATGGATCTCACCCCAATGGAAACCTCTAGTTGAAGGTAAAATAGATATACACTCATGTTCTAGAGGATTTTTTATTTTGATTTTTGATTTCATAAAAGATAAATAATTTGTATCTAAAGTCTATATTTGGGATTTGGACAACAATAATATTTTGATAAAACTATGACACGAAGATTTCAATATACAAAATAAAATTTTAAACATCCAACTAGTATGGATTAGTCTCCCAAACATTCCTTATCAGTTTTGGGATGATTTTTTTTTACATCCATTGGGAATACCATAGGGGAATTTTGGACCACTAATAAATTGATTGATGTTACGGGCATTCTACATATTCTCCTATATTGGTTTATGTTGATTTTTTCAAGGATCTTCCTAGTTAGTTGAAACTATGGGTTGGGGTAAAAATTTTGAATCAATGATTGGATTTTGAACGAATCGCTTTTAGGTGTCAGAGATGTTTCAAAATAGGGCATTTTATTAGTGACTTCCCAACCTTTAACTTCAAGAAAAAAATTTCATGGTGGAAGAAAGTAGAAAATTTATATTTTATGGTATTGAAGACAATAGTGACGGACTATATTTAATACCTAATACCCCTTTGGAAGTAGTGGAGTAGACCAAAAAAATGAGGTACTACATGTTGAGGTAATGACTAAGGAGGTGGGTGCTACTTTTTTATAAGATAAGATGAAAGGAAATGATAATAATAGACTAGATTTATCAGTTAAGACTCCTTTATAAGGACAAGGCTTGTCTGACTCATTAAAAACATAGAATAAGGTGGAATCTCTATAAATATCCATCGCTAGATTGTCAAATCTTGAGGAGGAAGGGCAATAAAAAATTGTAAATACTAAAAAGAAAAGAAAAGGTAAATAGGGTTTGAAACCAATGACAATATCTCTTAAATCTAACAAAGAAAATTTTCTAAGAGATTCTTAGTTTCTTTAATTATTGTTTTTTTTGGATGGAAGGGTAATAGTTCTTATTGATAATCTTGGCTTGGGAGGCCATTTTCTCATCGCTTTTTAGTTTTTATGTAGCTGTTTTTTATTCAACTTTTGTTTCTTGGATAGGGTCAAATCCCTGGTTTTGAAAATGAAGTTATAATCTACACTTACAACTAACATTAATTTATTTAGAAGTTGTGATCATTCAAGTCTATTTGGACTCTTTATTTAGTTGAGATGTAGTCCAACATGTTATAATACAAATAATTTACTGCAAATCAACATAGATAGTATTTTATATGTACTTTTAAGGAAGCTAGATTTTCATAACATATATTTTGAGTTTTAATTTTCATGTCTTCTATCAATGTAAAATGATAGTTCAAATTTAAGAGCAAAAATAAATAAATCATGATGTAATATTGACACATCTAATATATTTTTATGTCTATAATTTTAGGAAAGATTGCATCTTTTAAGGCCTATGTAACATTTGGGTTTTCAATCTATTTTTTAATAGGCATAGTTTTCAAATTGAAAAAGGATAGAGATGGAAACACTCTTATTATGTTTCAACTAATTTATCACATATTATGTGATGTTTTTAGTAATACTCATTCATTAATACTCTATTGAATGTATTACAACGCTTCACAATTTCACTGAATAATCTGACAAAAACAATATATTGATCATTCAAATTTTTGGTGGCAAAATTTGTCTCTATATTTAATATTTGAAAAAGTACATATGTAAGTGCATTTAACATCATAAAATTATTTGTTTTTGCAAGATATAATCCTTTATATTTAAACCACTTTTAAAAATAATTTAATGTACTATTATTATATAAAAATTTCTATAAAAAAATTTAGTTGTTAATTATCTATGACCATAATAATTTTGTGAAAAAAAAAACATAGAAAAAAAAATGACACCTTTCTATAATTCCATCATCATCATCATCATCATCATCATCATCATCATCATCATCATCATCATCATCATCATCATCATCATCATCATCATCATCATCATCATCATCATCATCATCATCATCATCATCATCATCATCATCATCATCATCATCATCATCATCATTCTTCCCACATATCACTTTAACATTTATACCGGATACAAGAATTTACTTCAATTAAAAAAAATAGATCTTCCCACATCTCACTGTAAACATGGAAGCGTCTCTTGAACTATTAAAATATTATTTATACAACTCACCCAAATTAGCTTTTATTTCGTATAAAGGAGCGAGTAATATAGAAATGTTTTTTTTATTAAATAAAAAGTACAGGCAAAACATACAACAAACTTTCATCCTCGTGGATTGTTACAAAACAATGAATTTGAATTTTTCCAATCTTCACTCCCAACTCAACCATTAGCAACACACACTCTTTAATATTAAGCATATAATAGACCAAACTAAGCCATAAGCAGCTTAATTAATAGTGCAGTGGAAGCCTTTAGGAAAGTCTTTCGCACAGCCGATAAATGGGTTCACAGCGAGGGGAAGAATTATATTGAGCTCGGCAACCTTAGCCCTAATGGTTTCGCACAGACACAATGCTACCTCCAACGACAAACCCCCATCCAGCAGAGGGCAGCACTTGTTTGCAGACGGTTTTCCTATTTTAACGCCCACAAGACCTCCGAGTATGTCAACACAGCTTCCCAGCTTCAGAGCGTCGACTGGACATGCTGCCATTGTAAAGGTTATGGTGGTTGCCACTTGAATCATAACAATGAAAACAAGTGCTAAACCCCTTGTCATCGTGGCTGACGAAATTTCTAAGCTAAAACTATGAAAATAAATTGCAGCAGGGAAATGACGTTGCTGCAATTGTATGCTTGAAGAATTTCTAGGCGTGTGAGTGGGTATTTACAGGCCTCACAGCCTTCTTTATTTAGGTTGGGCTGAGGGAACGACGTGCAAAGGTGGCATAACTAGAGCCGCACAGGACGGATGCATGTGCCCATCACTATTTTTCTGAAATTTCTACAACTATTTCCAGATTTGGTCGATCTAAATGAATGAATATAATTTCGCTGTATGTTTATAATAAAGCTTCCTAGTTGAAAAACTACGTTCGAAACTCTTCAACTAGGAAGTCGTCTACAGAATATGCACTTAATCGCAAGAAAAAAGATCTTATAGAATATAAAATTCAATCGACTAGCTGAAAGCTCACAGTTTTAAAGAAATTTTAATTTTAGTAATTATAATGACGCCATTATAAAGATGCAAAATATTTTCGAGTGGCGGATTTTATTTTACAAATTTACAGCTAAACCATTAAATTCTCTGGTTTGCATAGGATAGATGCTGAAATCCATTTGCAAAATGGTGAGTATAAGCTCAGGCAACTTGTTTTCATTAATTTCAATATTTTAAATATGTTTAAGTAGACAACAAATTTCCACCTATTATTAATTAGTTTAACTAGTGGATCGTATGAGCCCAATAAAATGGAATGTACTATACACGGTTACTTACAAATATGCCTCCTTATAAAGATAATGGATATAACGATGGGAAACAACCATTTTTCGGGGAATGTGAATTGTGCATGCATACAATGTGTCATTCCCATGTTAGATATTAAGTTTAGAGTACGAGATATGTCTTAGTGTATGAAGTTTTATTTTTAAAATCTGAAAATATGTCACCGTAATTTAGAATCAAATTAAAGTTCCCATCCAAAAGTTGCTAAGAGGTCATCATAAAGATAGAAAATAATGTGGTTTGTAAGATGTTATAAAGAAAGACATTACTTTTGTGGTAGTACCAAAATAGTTACTATTAAGTAAGAGATTCAAAAAATTTTATGAAAGAAACCAATTTCGAAAGAAAATTATCAATAGGTTAAGATTTTGAAATAATACTCAGGATTGATTCGTATTGATTGATTGAAATAATTAAAACTCAAACCATGCTTAAATAAGTCTCAACTTGGATTTAGAGTTGACATGCAAAATTCTAAAAAAACTATCGTTTAAAATAAAATTTCTAGTTTTAGCAGCTATTATTTTTAATAAGTCGCAAAACAATACTCAGCACTGATTCATATTGATTGCTTGAAACAATTACAACCCAAACTATGCTTAAATAAGCATCAACTCGGATTTAGAATTGACATGCAAAAATTCTAAAAAAACTATCGTCTAAAATAAAACTTCTACTTTTAGTAGCTATTATTTTTACTAAGTCACACATGGAAGCGTGTGTAGCTATAAAAATATCTCAAAATATTATAAACAATAAAATTATCCTATGGGACAAAATTCAACTGAAGTCAACTTTCGGTTCTAAAAATAGAAAAATCTAATAATTTTTTATTAAACTAAATTTTGGACCCTATTTTTCTGCATCAAAATACCTATTATAATTCCCTTGCATTGTGCTCACTATCTTCAGATCTAAAACCTGCACTATCTTATCATTTTCCTTTGGAACCTGCTGCTACCAATTTATTTCTTCATCTTCGTCACCTTCACAATCTTCTTTATGAAATTCATATAAATATGAAACGTTAAATACTAGAGATATATCAAAATTCCATGATAAACTCACCTCATATGCATTATCATTGATTTTCTTCACAATTTTTCATGGTTAATTTTTTTGTACTTCAACTTATTGTATGTGTTGTTTAGAAATCTCTCTTCCTTAAGTAATCTATTACCAACTCTCTTTCTTCAAATACCTTGGATCTTCTTCTGACATCTGCTGCTACTTTATATTTCTCATTACTTTCTTGCAACTTTATTCGTACTCCTTGTAACTATCGCATATGCTCTGCAAATACTTCTACATCATCACTAATTTGATCTACAATTAACAATTGTACCAAATCTAAAGTACCTATAGGATTTCTCCCATAAATAATTTGAAAAGGTGACTTTCCCGTTGATCTATTCAATGTACTATTATATGCAAACTCAGCTTGTAGTAAAGCCAAGTCCCATTGCTTTGGCTTCTCTCCCATTATGCATCTCAATAAATTTCTCAAGTTCTTATTCACAACTTTTATTTGACCATCTACTTGTAGGTGATATGCACTATTGAAATGTAGCTTAGTACCCATTTTCTTCCACAAAGTCCTCCAAAAATGACATAAAATTTTCATGTTCCTATCTAAATTAATAGTTTTTGAAATACCATGCAATGTCTCAATATCCATAAAAAATAATTATGCAACTCTAGTGGCATCATTAGTTTTTTACATGCAACGAAATGAACCATTTTTAAAAATCTATCCACAACAATAAAAATTGAATCATTACCTCTTTGTGTGTTTGGCAATCCCAACACAAAATTAATACTCAAATATATCCATGGCCCTCTTGGAATCAGTAATGACATGTAAAGTTCAATATTTTGTGCATGTCCTTTAGCTACCTGATATATTTTGCACCTTGAAAACATACATTGTGACATCTCTCTTCAACTTTGGTCAAAAAAGCTTTTTCTTCACCAAAGCTATTATCTTTGTCTTACCAAAATATCCAACCAAACTGCTACTATGTAATTCTCTTATTATATTGCCTCGTAGAGACCCAAATAGAATGTATAATTATTTCCCTTTACAAAGATAACCTTCTTTTATAAGATACACATCATGAATAATATCTACCCCACCTATTAGTGGATTCATGCACTATTCAATTATCTTGCCAAAATATAGATCAGTATCATATAATTCTTTGATAGCTTCAAATCCAACTAATTCACTCACCATAGTAGTTAATAACACTACCCTCTTAGTCAATGATTCAACTTTTTGATTTTATTTTCTTGGTTTATGTTTCAACACAAAATTATACCCCTGCAAGAAAGAATCCCACTTTATATTCCTACTATTCAACTTCTTTTATGTATTCAAATACTTCAAAGCCTCATGATCTATAAATAAGATAAAATTTTTAGGCACCAGGTAATGTCTTCAATGTCTTAATGCTTGTAGAATTATATAAAGTTCAATATCATAAGTAGAATACTTTGTTCTTACCTCATTCAATTTTTCACTGAAGTATGCTATTGGCTTTCTTTCTTGACTCAATACAACACAAATTCTCATAAAACAAACATCATAATCAACCCCAAACACTTTGTTAAAATTTGATAATACTAAAATTGGTCTTTCTATAATGTTCTTCTTTAAAATTTCAAAACTTTAGGTGGCTTCTCTAGTCCATGCAAATTCTTTCCTTCTCATGCAATCTATTATTGGTGCCACATTACTACTAAAATTTTTAATAATTTTATTGTAAAAAATTGCTAAACCATGGAAACTTTTTACCTCTATAATGCTTCCTAGAATAGGCCACTCAATAATTGTCTTTCTATTTTTCATATTTTTTCACACCATCTGTTGAAACTACAAATTCCAAAAATACCAAATTTTTCTTCATAAATTGACATTTCTTGAAATTTACATATAACTTCTCCTTGTTTTTAACAAATCCATTACCATTCTCAAATGTTGTAGGTGTTGATCTTTAGTTTTACTAAATATCAAAATACCATCAAAATAAATAACCATAAAATTACCAATATATTATCATAACACTATATTCATCACCCTCAAAAATATGCTACATGTATTAGATAATCTAAATGGCATCATCATCCACTCATATAAGTCATCCCTAGTCTTGAATGCAATTTTTCACTCATCTCTTTTATGAATTCGAATCTGATAATAATCACCCCTTAGATCAAACTTGGTAAAATATTTCACTCCTATATATACATTCATCATATCATCTAAATAAAGAATAAAAAACTTATACTTCATTGTGATTTTATTAATTGATCTACTATCCACATGCATTCTCCATGCTCCATCTTTCTTTAGAGTTAGTAATATTGGTGTCACACAAAATCATACTCTCCCTTATCACTTTCTTCCTTATCAATTCAATACCATATTTATTTAACTATTCATATTCTATTGGACTCATCTTATAAGCTACTTGATTGGGTAGAGCTGATCTTAAAACCAAATCAATGTGATGATGAATATCTCTCTTTTGTGGTAACCCATATGGTAACTTATTAGGTATAAAATATGCATACTCTTTTAACACTCTTGTTGCCTCTATTGGTATTAGCACCATTTATGTTTCTTCATTCTTTACTATTAGTGCATAAAAAAAACTTTCTGCCCTCATATCTTGAATAAATTCTTTAGTACAAAGAATATTTTCTATCTTCTCTTCCTCTTTAAGAGGTAATAAAACTAATTTTGTACCACCTTTTCAAAAAGTATATATATTTTTTAATCCATCATGAACTATTTTCCTATAAAATTTCCATGATCTCCCCAATAACACATGACATGCATCGATCATAATGACATCACACCATGTTTCATCATTATAACTCTTTCTTATAAGAAACTTTATTAAGCACCTTTTATCCACTGTAACTTCACTCCCTTTTTGAAACCGTGAAATCTAATAAAGATTATGATGTTTTTCACATTTCAAATTTAGTTTCTCAATCATTTCTTTAGAAACCATATTTTCATAACTACCACCATCCATAACTATATTGTATAATTTTCCACTTGAAGTACATCTTATTCAAAAAATATTTGATCACAACCATTCATCACTACCTTATTTATTCTACACTTGATCTTTTTTTGAAGAAATCATGGTTCTTCTCATCATGAGATTCTGTCCAACATCAGCTGGTGCAACTTCAGTATTCTAATCTTTTATTTTAGTTTCAACTAGATTTACTCTTAGGTGATCTTCTTGCCTTCTTTCTTGATCTTGATAGTGTAGACACTCAAATTCTCTATGGCCTTATTTTCCACATCTATAACAGACATAAGATCTATGTTGATTCAGAAACTATCCTCTAACAACACCATAACCTCATCCTCTCTGAAACCCTCATCCTCTTTATTGGAATTGAAACCATTACCTATTATCATCTTGCCTTTTTTCACCATGTGATGATTCACCTTTATTGGAATTAAATCCAACTATGGTGGTATTAAACCCACTTCATCCTCTTTTTAGAGGGGATCTAATTTTTTTTGGACCGAAAAATATTCTTCTAAAATTCCATCTATTTTATTTTACTTCTATCTTCAAAGCTAATTTCTAAACCTCCTCCATGTTGAGTATTAATATGCATGCTTAATTAATCTTCAATAGAAAATTTTAAACCATTTATATACCTTTCAACCATCTACTCTTTTGTTTCATCATGCTCCACTCCTATGGAAAGATTATAAAATTTATCTGTATAGTCCTGTATACTGTGATCTTTTTACCTCAAATTCTAAAATTTTCTATATAGCATTTGTGCATAATCCACATGAAAAAATTATTCCTTATCTTCTTCTCCATCTTTTTCAATGTATTATCTTCTCTTTACCTTTACTCTATCTCTCTTTCTATATATAATCCCACTAAATCATTTCATGACCTTTCGATTTCTTGCATACAAACTTTACCTTCTTATCTTCTCTCATAGTCTTCCACTTGAAGAACATCTCCATTATATTAATCTAATATATCAACTCCTTGAGTTTTAAATCACCTCTATAATCTAGGACATCAACCTTGATTCTTTTATTTCTTCCTTATAAATCCTGAATCATCATCTTTTTCATTGATGGTGGCTACTCTTATTTTTCTTCTTTCTGAATTTCTTCATCATTATCTGTGTCTTTTTCATCACCAACTTGTCTTCTTTGTTGATTAGTTATAACTTTTATTCTTTATTGAACTTGTCTTTGTAGCTCTTGTATAGTCTTGTTAATCTACAAAACATCTCCTTGTCTTCTCAACTTTCTTTACTCCTCCAAGATCTTAACTTGCTCTAATACTAGATAATGAACCCAAAAACTAACAAGAACAAAAAAAAATTATCAATAGGCCAAGATCTTGAAATAATACTTAGGATTTATTCATATTTATTTCTTAAAATAATTAAAACCCAATCTATGCATAAATAAGCTTCAACTTAGATTTAGAGTTGACATGCAAAAAAATTTAAAAACCTAACATCTAAAATAAAACTTGTATTTTTAATCTCTACTATTTTTAGTAAGTCATGAATGTAAGCGTGTGCAACTCTAAAAATATCCTAAAATATTATAAACACTAAAATTATTCTATGGGACAAAATTTAATTGATGTTGACTTTTTGTTCTAAAAATATATAATTTTTAAAAATAGAAAATCTTAAAAAAAATTATTGAATTGAATTTTTGGATCCTACCATTTTTGTATCAACAATCCTACTTGAATAACTTCCACATAGTAAAAGGGAATTCTAACCCACTAAAGCAATCAAGGGAAGCAATATTTCATATACAGTCAAGTGAATATGCTTTAAAAATATAATTAATCTAATAATGTTAAAATCAACACAATCCATGTCAACAATGAAATTTATGTGTACATAGTCAAGTAAATAATTGAAAGCATGTGCACAATAAAAACATCATCCAAATAAGCAAAAAATCCTTTTTCCAATTCCACACATTTAAATATATCAGTAGTCAAATTAAACATAGTCAAGCATATATCATGTTACAACTAGAATGGGCTTATTACCATGTAAATATAATATATCACACAAGCAATCTATACCAAATAGCTTATAGTAAATTCAAAATCAACTAAAAATAAATCCCACAAGTTTTTTACCATCATAACATTGATAATAAACAAATATACTTGATATAAGGATAAAATCACATCAAGAACATCACACACAAAAACCAACAATATGACCATTCATATAAATAAGAATCCAGATCGAGAATGAAGTCCAATGACTTTAATATGCACCTACAGTCCTTTATGGCAACATCCAAAAGACTATTCTAGCAACACCCATAAGTACATATTCAAAAAAAAAATTACTTCTATAATAGAGAATTTATTAAGTTATGGGGATGATGAGTGTATTCCAACATCTTTATCCCCTTCCATGTAGTCCCTATGGAGAATGAATAGTTAAGATCTCCCTTGATCTGTTGTAGGTTTCATTCCAGTTGCAAAATATAAAATCCATGAGATGACATAGTAAATTTATGTTTCCCATGATATCTACTAAGTGTCAATGAAAAAATTTTAAAAAAATATATACAACCAAAATCTTCCACAACTTAGCTAAAAAAACCCCATAAGGCTTCTATGGATTCTACCCAAGATAATGGTATCATAGACCTTAAGTTTTTGTCTAATTAATAAAACCAAATAATACCAAATTTTTCAAATGAATGTATTCAATGGTTGATGTTTTGATGACCTAATATTATGTAGGTCAACATAGTAACACATTAGTCACTCAACCAAAAATTAGGGATGAAGTTGTTTCATTAATTTCAATATTTTAAATGTATTTAAGTAGATAATGGGTTTCCACCTATTATTAATTAGTTTTACTAGTGGATCGTATGAGCTCTAAAAAAGTAGAATGTATTATACAAGGTTACTTACAAGTATGCCTCCTTATAAAGATAATGGATATAATGGTGGGAAATAACCATTTTTTAGGGGATGTGAATTGTGGATGTATACAATGTGTCATTCCCATGTTAGATATTAAGTTTAGAGTATGATATATTTCTTAATTTATGATGTTTTATTTTTAAAATTTGAAAATATGTAACTATAATTTAGAATCAAATTAGATTTCCTAGCTATAAGTTGATATGAGGTCACCATAAAGATATTAAATAACGTGGTTTGTAAGATGCTATAAAGACACTAACTTTGTGGTAGTACCAAAAGATTTACTATTAAGTAAGAGGTTGAAAACATTCCATGAAAGAAACCAATCTTCAAAAATAATGAAAAGCTTATAGAAAAGAAACTAACCTTGTGCCTCTAAGTCCTCATATAAGGCTAGGAAAGGACACCAATTATGCTGTGTGAGACATTAACAATTAAAAAATTAATAAATTTCATGAGACTCCTTATGAAAGTCCATAAGTGGTCTCTAAAAATATTTTCTATTTTTCTTATAATAACTCCATTTAGAAGTTATGAGGAAATGACTACCAAGAAAGAAACCAAATAGCTATTTATATTATATAAACTATGTCAAGCAAGATACTTATATGGTGTATAAGGCCCCTTTGTACAAAAAAAAGAGGGGACATTTAAAATAAATCCTTATATATTGTTCATTACATTGAACACTTGTATCCCCCTTTGATTTTAACATGTGATATGCACTATAATGTACGTAGGCCTTGAATATAAACCAAACTATTATAACATATGCTAAATTTATGCTAGGCAATGTCTTAAAATAAATTATAAAATTTTATCTAGATATGAATAATTAATTTTGTTAAATGGTTCTTTAATTATTTTGGAGTTTTCTTTAGATTTGGTAAAGTGAAGGTTTCTAACAAGGGCCCTTGCCTTTTACATATAATGAGAATAGAGGTCTAAAATCCTAGATATAACAATAGATACTACCATAATTTTTTTTTATAAAAATCTCAACAAAAACACATGTTCAACATAAAAATAAATAAATACAACACTAATATATCTAAATGCCACAATTAAATCCCCAAAAGTGGTTTGAAAACCAATTGGCCTCTTATAATGAAGACATGTTATTCACACACTAAATCACAATGAAGTAGTACACTATAACAAGGGATAAAACCCTTCCATCCTTATGAGTCTCCATTAGTGGCCCTAACCACCCCATTCATCATCTTTATGGTAGAGTCAAGTACTCAAGTCTTAGGAAATATTAAAAGTATGAAATTATATTCATAACCATTAGTATATTTCCTTATAAAAAATCATTACTCAAATTAATTTTATTAATAAAACCATAATGTAATTTATAAGACATAACAAGACTCAATATGAGAATAAATATAAAATTTTAAGTTTCCATCAATTAAAAAATAGGTTTCGTCAAAGCTTAAAGAAATTATATACAAGACTATTTAAAAAAAACACAACAACATGCGATAATTCTGAATAGTCATATGTTTTCTTTAAACTAAGAGTCAAGGAAATGAATGTATCTAACATCTTGAGTAATCAATCCTACTTGAATAACTTTTGCATAGTGAAAAGAGTGATTTTAACCCACTAAACCAATCGAGGGAAGCAATATTTCATATAGAGTCAAGTGAATATGCTTTAAAAAATATAATTAATCTAATAATGTTCAAATCAACACAATCCATGTCAACAATGAAAGTTATGTGCACATAGTCAAGTAAATAATTGAAACCATGTGCACAAAAACATCATCCAAATAAACCTTAAATCCATATTCTAAGTCCACACATTTAAACATATTGGTACTCAAATTAATACATAGTCAAGCGTATATGATGTTACAACTAGAATGGGTTCATTCCCATGTAAATAAAATATATCACAACCAATCTATACCAAATAGTTTATAGTAAATACACAATCAACTGAAAATAAAGCAAACAAGATTTTTACCATAATAACCTTGATAATAAATAAAATTACTCAAGCTAAGCATAAAATCACTACAATAACATCACACACAAAAACCAATAACATGACCATTGATACAAATATGCACCTGCAGTCCTTCGACTAAAATGAAGTCCATCAACATCAATATGCACCTACAGTCCTTCATGGCAACTTCCTAGAGACTATTCCAACAATACCCACAAGTAAATATCCTAAAAAAATAAAATTACTTCTACATTAGAGAATGCACTAAGTTATGGGGTTGAGGAGTGTATTCCAACACCTTTATCCCCTCCCATGTAGTCCCTAGGGATAATGAGTAGCTAATAACTCCCTTGACCCATTGTAGGTTGCATTCCAGTTGTAAAAGATAAAAGCCATGGGCTGACATAGTATCTTTATGTTTCTATTGATATCCACTAAGTTTTAATGAAAAAAATTATTTAAAAAAAATACAACCAAAAACTTCCACAACTTAGCTTAGAAAATCTGACAAGACTTTTATGGATTCTACCCAATATAATGTTATCATAGACCTTAGGTTCTTGGCTGAGTAACAAAACTAAATAATGCCAAAGTTTTCAAATGAATTTACTAAGTGGGTGAAGTTTTGATGACATAATATAATGTACATCAACATGGTAACATATTGGTCACTCAACCAAAAATTAGGAATGAGGCTGTCAATTTTTTCAGTAATCTTATTAATAATGTTAGAGTCTTAGATCTTGAAGCTCAAAATCATAACCTAAGTTTTATCCCTGAACTAGTCTCCTCTAAGTTGAATGTTAGATTAATGGCTCCCTTCACTTTGGAGGAAATTTTAACTATGGTAATTGATATGGAAAGGGCAAAGCACCAGGTGTTAAGAACTTGTGGTACCATTTCTCTTTACTTTGTTAGTATATTGGTTTCTATGGATGCATATGCTTTGTATGTCATCCCGTGAGAATTTTGTTTTATCTCACATTCATGGAAATTAGTATTTTATTGGATTAGACTTAGTATTTGAGTAAGTGTTGAGGCCAATGAAGGCATCCATGAATTGTATTAAATTGAGCTTGTTCCAAGGAGGTTTCCCCCTTGAAGAGGCCAATGATTCTACAATTCAGCTATTGTAATTCATTTTTTCTTATTTGATTTAATATATTGCTGATTTTCATAGTTTATTTCATGTATTTGTAATTATATGATAAATTATTCAAGAAAGATCCTCTCATTAGGGCTAGATGGTTTTCAAGAAGAATTTTTTTAGAAATTATGGGATTTGATGGGAGATGAAGTGTTATAAATGGTGGAAGAATTTAGGAGTAAAATTTTACTAGACCTCAATGTCACTTTTATATCACTCATTATAAAAGGAGATATGTAATAAATTTTTAGTTATTTTAGGCCTATCTCTTTGTGTAAAATGGTTTAGAAAATCATCTCTACATTAATGGCTGCAAAGCTTAGGTAGATAATAGATTCTTTGATTTTGGAAGACTAAGATGGGTTTGTCCTTAGAAGAAAAATTTGAGTTATAATCACCCATGAAATCATCCATTCACTATCCATTACTTTTTTAAAGGGTAAGATGATCAAACATGAAATTAGTAAAGTATATAATAGGGTTAACAAGTGCTTCTTGATCAAAATCATGGAAAAAATTAGGTTTGATAAAAGATGGTATAATTGGGTTTTCAACTACATTTTTAGCCCTAAATACTCTATCCTAGTCAGTAGAAGTCCAATAGGTTTATTTGAAATTCTAGGGGTATTATACAAGGTGATCCCCTCTCTCCCTTTCCTTTTATTCTATTGATAGAAGTTATGGGAAGGGCAATGAAATTTGACAAGGAAACTTCCTTGCTCCATGTCATTCAACCCACTGAAGGTATTGGAATTCTTACCCACCAATAATTTGTAGACGATACTTTCCTTTATGGCCAAGCATCAGTGGGTGAAGCTCAAATTTTAAAATCTATTTTGAATCGCTATGAGGTGGAATCTCGATAAATGGTTAACTCTAAAAAGTCTAAAATTTTATTCATAAACTATTTAAAACAAGAACAACAAGCTATTTCCTTAGTTTTAGGATTTAACATTGGTAGGTTGCCTTCTACATATCTCGGTGTTCTTCTCTTTCTTAGGATGATAAAAACAATTCATTGGGATGGATTGGTTAACTCTTTGAAATCCTAGTTGACTTCTTGGCAAGGTCAATATCTAATACTAGACAGATGAATCACACTCACTAAATTGGTCTTGACCTCCTTTCATATTTATTATCTTTCAGTGATTTAACCTCCTTGAAATATTATCAAATAACTCAATCAGATTATGAAATATATTTTGTGGCAAGGAGCATAGAATTAGAATAAAATACAATTATTGAAATGGGAAAGAGTGTTAAAAATCAAGAAAATTGGAGGAGATAGAGCCAACAATTTGATCCTTATAAATTAAACTCTTGGGGCCATGTTGGTCTAGGGAATGATATGCAAACCTAACTCCCTTTGGTGAAAATTACTAAGAAGTAAATATCTAGTATTATATAACCCCTAGAGTATGATTTATGTTACTAACCCACCCCCCCCCCCCCCCCCCACCCACCGCCAAAGGGTCACACTTTTATATTTTCTATTGAATTGTAGGTATATAATTGAGGAGCATGTCTCTTAGACAATTAAGAATGGAATAAAAGATAAATTTTAGGAGGACTCCTAGAATGGCCAAAATCCAATTACTAAGTAAGCTCATATGGCTGAACCCAAGCATATTTTATCCATAGCTTGGGGTACCCCAGTTGCCAACTATGTGGAACCTCAATAGGCTAATGGTTTGTCTTATTGGGGGTTGAAAATATTGGATGCTTTAGACATCCCAATAGTCGCAAAATTATCTAATTTCTTAAATAATAGGAAATGATTTCTAAATGAAAAGGAGGACAGTCTACATTAGATTGGTGCCAAATATGGGGTTTAAATTGTCAACCTTTGTTACCAAATGGTGGATTCTATGAATTATATGATATATTGGGAGTGTTTTCTATACTGAGACAAGATTGAGATTTAGAAAGCTAGTGCCTTTGCATGGATTGTTATTCAAAATCACATTATTACTAAAATGAAGCTAAATAAAATTGTTTTTTTTTTGACCATCATGGTGTTGCCTTTGTAAAAATAATTAAGAAAATACAAATCATCTTTTATATGACTTATCCTTTGTAACATGGTGTTGGGATTGGTTATGCTATAAACCAGAATGGTCTTGGGTCTAACCAGCTTCTTTTAACATCACATTTTCATGATGTCCAATTAGTGACTACAAAAACTTTCTTTTTGGCCTTTGTCAGATCATCCATGCCATCCTTATCTAGACTCTTTGGAAAGAAAAAATCCAATGTATTTTTGGGAGTAAAAAAATCAATTGTTGTGATTCTTAAATACCTTAAAATGTCACAGTCAAAGTAATTTCATCTCAGGTCAATAGGAGAAATGGTTTTCATTCAAGATGGGACATGAGAATGAGTGCAAAATAGAGACTTGTTTCCTTTTCACCTATTAATGGGTGAATATCAGTTTTGGTAAAAAAGTAATAAAGGATAAGATCTCTTGGACTCCTCCACCATCAAGGTTATTCAATTAGAATTGTGATGGTACTTTCATTACAAATTAAGGTGCATTTAGGGCTAGTTATATCATTTAAGATTGTTGTAGATCCTTGATTAGTGAAATGTCTATGAAACTTGTAGATAGCACTAACAACAAATTAGGAACATAATATTTAATCATTAGGATTGACCTTTCCATTCAGTATAATATCAACAAGCTTATGATTGAAGGAGATTCATAGATTATAATTTATGTGATTAAAAAAAAAGCTATAAAATCTTAGAAACTTGTAAATATCTTGTCTATTGTTTTGGCAAGGATGAATAACTTTGCTTCTATGGAATCTAAACATTGCTATTGAGAATTTAACATTGCTGTCAATTTCCTAGCCAATTGTGACATTGACCAACTTTAAACAAGTAATATGGACAATATATGTAAAACTTGGGAAGATTTTCCATCCTTAGCCTTCATTGATATGTGTTTTTAATTTATATTTCCTTTTAATTTGTTTTTTTAAAATTAAATAAATAAAAAAGGGGAAATCTTAGCTATTTCAAAATTTGTATTTTATACTAAGTTTTTATCTAGATTTTATTTGAAAATTTATTGGTTGGGGTAAATATTGTGTTAAACTTATTGCCTTAGTCATTTTTAATGATTGTCTCCATGACACAACTTCCGTCATTATTTTCAATATTGTGAACTCATTATCTTATCTGATAGTGCTCTCACAACATGTGTGTCTCATGTCCATTAAATTATGGTAACTGATTGCATTAATTTATAATGATTGAGCATAATTACCTTGTCCTAAATGGTTTTTTTAACCTTTTGAAGTTCTCTTTGGGATAAGATTTATTTTTTTCATAGTGATTTTGGCCTTTCACCATAGACCACAGGGTTGAACTCACACTGGATACTCTACAAGTCTATGGTGACACCTCTGTTTGGGAGATGGCTCTTGATGAAGGGATATCTAGAGAAAGACTTAAGAATAATTTTTGGGTGCCAAGTGAGAAACTATTCTAGGAAATTTCTTTTTTTGGGAAATGACTTCTTGGAGTAGGGTGTATACAACTGGGTTGACTTAGAAGTGGTAGATATGTTTGTCTCAAATCTTATGACTCTACTATCTGACATAGAGGTGGTTTTAAATTTGGTTTAATTTTTCATAAAGAATGTGGTGCCGATGTAGCCTTCTGGAGAACATTGAAAAATGTGAATTGGGTTTCCTACCCAAGCTTCCTTTCACTAACATGAATGGAATTTGTTTGGTCCTTGTTTCATATTTTTTAGCACTGGAAAATCATTTCATGCTTCTAGTATGTTTTGTTGAGGAATTCTATTAGAAGTCTGTGTTTCATAGTTTTTAGCACTGGAAACTCGTTTCATGCTTCTAGTATGTTTTATTGAGGAATTTCATTAGAAGGTTTATATCTATGATTCTTTGGATGGGAATTTTATATCCTTCCTACCCATGACTTACACCAAAATCCCAATCATGGAAAAGATATGATGGAAGGAGAGTAGACATAACAAAGAAATGGTGTAGGCAGTCAAATTGTTGGAAAAAATGTTGGCTTAGGGAGAGATTATAATTTTAGATGAAAATTATGGTTTTAGATGCCTCTTTTTGGTTTTTTCTCTTTTATTTTTATATTGGGTAGCCCTGAAGCATTTTTGGTTTTTTATCACTTTTTATTGGTATTTGGTTTTACCATGTTTATATTTTTTTATGTCTCACCACTCAGTTTGGCCTTACTGATTTATGTTTTTGGCCATGATTCTACATGTTGGCTAGTTTTTTGTTTCAACTTTTATGGCTAAGGACTAGCTAAAACCCCATATCAATCACACACACACACACACACACACACACATAGAGAGAGAGAGAGAGAGAGAGAGAGAGAGAGAGAGAGAGAGAGAGAGAGAGAGAGAGAGAGAGAGAGAGAGAGAGAGAGAGAGAGAGAGAGAGAGAGAGAGAGAGAGGATGAACTAAGTCCAAAATAACAAGACTTACCCATTTTCAATAATTTTTATAAATATTGAATCAAGCTCATCTAAGCACAAAAATAACTTCTAATAAAAAAACATTCAAAGAGACATTGACCAATGATCGAATAATGTAGTAAGTATTTAAGCAAGTGGTAAACTCATAAACAAACATAAAATACATCCAAATTTATAGTTCAAGTTCTACATAACATAAGTTAAATAATTAGAGACAATGAAAAATAGTAAACAATGATCAAAGGAATGATCAAGAAGCCAATAAATGAAAAAACTGAAAAAAAAATGCTCAATGTTAATTCACAGTAAGACCAGTGACTTATAATATCAAATAGATCTCAATTTTAGTTGTCATAAATCTTCTTAGAATACTTTTTAGCCATTATACCCATGTTGTCAGAATACACTATTGAGCCTATCTCTTTTACCTACTCCCAGAGACTAATAATATTGTATTAGGAGTATTTGAACAAAGTAAAATCATCACAATTAAACATGTAACTTCTAAACTTTATAGATTATTCTAATCCTGTTATATATAATTTTAAGCATGATAACTAAGTCATTAATCATCTAATTATAAAATCATATTAACTAAATCATAATTAACATTTGAATTAATAAATCAAAGTGCTAAATAGTAATAAAACAAAACATGCGATAGTAACATCTATTATATCAATTTAAAATGCAACCAGCATTAAGTTATGACATAACATACTATAAAACACATGTATTTATGAAAATAATATGTCATCTACCAAATATGTAATAAATAAGAAATGTAAATAGTATAATCTATTAATAATGTAATGATCAATTCTTGAATTTTTCTTTTTGAATATTTTGAATGTTTTGTTTTTCCTTGATTATCTTTTATAAATATTTGAGACATGAAATAGTGTTAACCATTTCTCTCATCAATGAGATTACCATGGGTAGTGCTTGTATCAAATAGTGCAATGATACTCTATTCTAAAATATTATGGATAAAATTTATCTAATGTGGGTGTGTCATAATATTATAATAATCTATGTGTTATATGGTAACTATCATGATATCTTCTCCTAGAATTAGGTATGTAATGGGTAACTCTAGAAGGCTTACTTTAAGTAATCAAATTAAATTATATATAGATTCTTAGTCTTGTAAACATGATATATACCAATCAGGGATCTACCCTTCAGTTGTAGACCCTCCTACTACTAAAATGTTCACATTTGCCATCTCATCATAGCTAAAGACTCATTGTATAAACTAGCCATATCATTAAGATGACCTAGGCTAGATGTACATTATAGAAATATTAAAATATTATTTATATCCTTAATTGTCCAATATAAACCTTCATTGATTTTTTTTATCATGTTAAACACTTGTATTTTTATAGACACACTAGCATCGATGCTACTGTCTAGTTTCATTATCAAGTAATTTTACCTCAAAAGTAATCGACATTAAAAAAAAATTAGAACATATGTGTTGGCCTATTTATACTATCTATCCATTCTTTGAGATATTTTCAAGAGGTGTGGTATAAATAAAAATCAAAGGCTACTCTTTATTGATTTAGTAAATACCAATCCATCACTTATTCAAGTTCATTTAGTTAATTGCACAACTAATTTTTACTACTTTATTCTTCCCTATTTTTATGTCACTCATAGTATGAGTCATATTATAGGTTTGAAGCATTTAAATAACATACCATGGAAAATATTTGTTGATTGATATTCTATATCATTGTATACCCTTGCATACAATGTATTTCACCCTTGTGCACACATAATCCAAAAGTTAAGGGGAAGATACACATATTTGGGGTCCTCCTTGGAGTATTGGATATGTAGGAAACACTCATTAATATAGGTTAATTTTAGATTATATCAACTTTATGAGCCAACTAACAATTTTTTGTCAAGGTGACATAGCCTAAGGTGAAGAATTAGGGTTTGTGTTATGCCTATCATACAAAACCTATGGGCACGATCTTGATACATGAACATAAATGATAAATAAGACCATAATAGGTACATATGGTCATTTTAAAATACAATGAATATTTATTATAGGAAATAAGCATCAATCCATGGACATAAGTGTCAATGCAAGCATCCACAGGTTGAAGGAAGTCTCAAAGACTCAAAGAATAATATTTATTAAGTCTGAGAATGGGATCCTAAGCATTAATCTACCTCTTTCCATACCTACATAGTTTAAAACTACCTTCACATATAAAAACTAGTTATGTATTATCTCTTCTTTTTGTTTCAATTATCATAATATTAATTGAAATTATACTTTCTATATTTCGTAAGTTTCTAGATTTCTTATATTGTGTTTTTTGAATTAATTTAATTGGCGTACTATAGAATAGTTTTGTTTATCCATTTGATTGGGATATTATACCCATTTAACCCACATAAATATTAAAAATGGTTAAACATTTGGTAAAATTGACCTCTAAGTCCTTATTATGCATACGAAATATTACTCTTGGGTTTTTAGTATCTTGATGTTTCAGATTGCTATTATTATTTTCAGATTTTATTTTTTCAATTATTCACCTCATTTATCCTCATTTATAATAATGGAAATTATTAATAACAAATATCATTTTAAATTGTAAGATAAATAAGCATTAATACATAATATAAATGTAAATAAAAATGTAATTGATGTATTTTTTATATTACATGAGATGAAATTAGTAAACATGATAAGGCTAATGCATCCACATCTAATGACAAAGAGAAATTAGATGGTTCCAATATAGATACATCCTCCATGGGCGCCATTATTAATTCAAATCAATTACTAGTTTTAATTCCTTCATCAATGTAACTAGTATTTCCATCCCCTTTGGTGAATTCTAAAATACCAAACATAAATCCTAATGGGTCTATTTTTAAAAATATTCTTTAAGTTATTGAAGATTTAGAATATAAGGTTACCAAAATTGAACAAAAATATTTCAACTAAAATCATGTTATTGATTCAAAACATGTATTACATAATCCTCTTGCACCTAATATATATTTTCACCATTTTATAACCAATTTTATTGCACCCAAGTTCAGATTTTATGATGGTAAGGATGATTCTGAAGAACATCTTTGGTCTTTCTATGAAGCATACCCCGGTAATGCTTAAAATGATAAAATTTTGATGAAATTATTTCTAGTGATGATAAAATACTATACTTTAAAATGGATTTATAACTTACCAATGTGATCAATGAAATACTTAAGACCTCCAAAAGATCACTTTATAGCACATTTCTCTATCTATATCACTAAAAAGAAATCATATAAACAAATTTATAACATCAAAAAAGGAACCAATTAACCTATTGATGAATATGTTCTGATTTAAAAAATAACATTGGCCAAAATGACAAATCTAATGGCAAATAAAGAACCTCAATTCTTATATTAAAAAAAATCTTTCTTGCACCATTACATGAGTCTATTGTCTTCAATAAGTTTAAATATTTTGATGGCTTATGCCATACTATCCAATATCATTAAGATAAAATTATTTAATTAAAAAAACATTAAGTATGCATCAAACACATTGATTACATATACTACCAATTTTGATACCAAACCAAGCTAAAAGATAAACCCTATATAAAGTTAAAAGGAAGCAACCAAAATAGTTAATATAATGTTATAGAAGACTAATCATCACATCTTATTTAATCCTCTTAAGACATAATTTACATTATTACCTAAATATTTAACTTAATTATTGTTATCAAGGGCAAGGGAATTAAACTAACTAACATTATTTGTAAACATAAAATAAATGTATGTGTCAAAAGGGAGATTTGAAAGAATCATGTAAGGGGGAGAGATAAGTGGGAAAGTGGAAAAACCTTTATAGGTAATTTCATGAAGAAGTTGAAATTAGACCATTTTTTGAATAGAATATATCTTTCATGGTCTCATTCACTGAGCTTATTATTTATACATCTCCATTTATTAATGATTACTTTCTATCACTTTTTTGTTTATTTTCTATCGTTTATACATCTCCTTCACAGATGAAGAGATAGTGACGATGTGGGAATATAGAAAGATAAGATAGTACCCATGTGTTGTATGATTTATAATAACATGAAGTGTGCTATAAATAAATATTTTATAATATGATATTTAACTAACATGTAAATCATACATGTGATATGACAATGTCTAACTAACATTATTTTGTCCAAAGCTTTAAATAGTTTTTGATCTCTACGATTAGTCAAATTTATAAACATTATTATAGATTAAAATTTCACCCTATGGGAGGATTATTCAAGACCTCTCAGCTTGAGTTATGCTATGGGATTGAATCTAACTTTTTTGTGACTTATATGTGAGTCAAACCCCTATATTTTTTCCTAGCTTCCAAAATACAACTTTGAGACTAATTCTACACCACTTTATTTGACATGGTAAAGGGAAAAAAAGTACTAATCTAAACAGACAACTTTGATTTGATGCACCAAACATGAAATCCATAGCTTGTTAAATATTCACTATGAAATATAAACTTACAATCTGATTATTCTACTATAAATAGCCCTTATCATACGATTGTTTCAATATGAAGGTTTAGATGATTGCAGGAGTATATATAGGATGATTAACCAAGAGGTGATAATAGAAAAAATAATGGTCTATAAATTCTATAAACAATAAAACAAAGTAGACCACGTCATATGACATGTGAAAGGAAACAAACTTTCATAATGCATGAAACATGAAGGACAAGTGCAAAGGATATGACTATCACTCAACACTCATCCAAGCAACATCCTCAAAATAACCCTTTTCAATATTGAAGTACAACATACAAATTGAATTCAATTTAATATTCAAGTAAAAGTCTCAATTTTCATAGGGCTATGACATAAATAATGTAAGGATCCATTTCAAAGCCAAAAATATTTGATTAAATAGAATAATGTGAAGAGAGGGAGAGTGGGACATAGTAGAGGAGTGATAAGTGTCAAGCATGAGAGAACCAGTTCTAAGGAAAACAAGTGTTGTGAAATAGTCTATCAGATATACCATGCCTTGCGTTGACCCCCTAAATATGCTCCATTCTCTCAAGTGGCATAGGAGTTACAATTTGGCTTGACACCTTAACTTCCTTCATGAAAACCACCCTTATTTGCATAGGGGAATTGACAAATGGGCCTTCCAGTCATGAATTAAAACTATACACCTTAAAATTAAATCATTAGACACTTTTTATTCCTTAATAAACCCATTTAACCTAACATTCCATGAATCATATGCATGGCGTCTCAAAAATTCTTCATCTCCTATGCCTAGTTTTGCACAAGTGGCTCCACACTCCAAATCTCCTTATTTACGTCATCTTATCTTAATGAATGGTCTTAAATTTTGTTTGAAGTCCTAAAATAAGCCATTTTGGTCCTTGTAATAACTCTCAAGAACTTGTTTTGCTCCTCAAGTCCTTATTAGGCCTATTTTTATTGTATCCCAATAATATGAAAAGATCCTTGGTTACATAGTTGTACATATGTTAAAATAAAAATTAAGGTATTTTTTAGTAACATTTATCCTCTTACATCTTCATGTTTAATTTCATATTTATACTTTGAGTGGAAGTGCATCTTTTTTTCTCTCTCTCTTAGATTAGGCCTTAATCACAAATCCTTTCATAGGACCACATTTTCTTGATATATATCTCAATTAACCATCATTAGTCCATAACCAACCTCCATCTAAATTTTATGATCTGGAGACCCTGTGTAAGTATGCAAACTAACAAATGACCTTATCGTTTAGTGTCATTATGAGCCTGTCTAAAATGGCCTTGAAAAATGGGCCTAATTAGATCACCTAAAGAATAACTTGTGTAATTTTTTTAAATTTTATATACTAATATAAGTACCAAATGACCTCATCCCATAATTGGGAATTTCTCCCCTTCTCAGAACACATGCAAAACACCAAAAAAAGTAAAAATAGGGTATTTGTACCAATACGTACAAGTGAAGTCATCACAAAAATATATGTGAGTAACCTAATTTAAGTAATAAATGATATAAAAAAGGTTTAAGGAGAAAATTATGTCATTAAATATGAATTTGAGTTCTTTTTCCCATGACTGGTCATTATTAGGGTTTAAGAGAGGCTTAAGACCTGTTTGGGTTCTTCATAATTGTTCATAAATAAAATATAATTCAATGACCTCCTTTAACATGAAAAACCTTAATATCATACCACTTAAACTATTTCAAATGGATTATAATCCCATGAAAAGTGTGATCAATGGTATGATCATCTTAAGTTATTCTTTGGGTTCTTTTCTTAGAGTTTCTCAAGCCCAAGAGAGGTCTACTTTGAGTTTCGGGTTTCAAATCACCTTCCAAATATATTGAGAGATTCATAAACATAAAATAAATCCCTATTAATGATACCAAATTTCATGTATATGTTCATTACCCCTATGTATGTAATTGGTAAACTGATCAGTGCACTTAGGGTTGAGAGCCTATCTTCTCTAAACTAGCTCTCAAGGGCTTTGTAGTAAAAAATGGATCTTGTGTCGCTCTTGTAGGTGCATGAAAAACTTTTTCATGTTTTTATGTTTTATAAATATCCTCCCATAAGGTATCTAAAATTTTATCATTCCTTTCAGTTCAATTGGACTCCTAAGTCTCTCGATTGTCCCTTGCCCAAGGAGTGATCAAGGTTTGAAAAAAAATATTGAGTACTTCTATTGTTTTTTTTTTTACCTCAGGGAGAACAAAAAATCATTTATCAATTCACTATCACCATTTATACCAAGTTTTAAATCATGGTTATTTCTATGTAACTCCCAACACTTTGATTTGATAATACTAGTTAGAGGCTTGATAGTGTGTGTAGGGTTTTGAAGCCTAGACTGAGTATTGACATTCTCACCTTTGTATTATAATTGATCAGTTAAATGAAGTGTTAAAAAAACTATGATGACATTCTCTATCCAAATTTACTCACTTTAGAGTTTAGATATTATATAGTCCTCACCTTCCTTCAATCAAGCAAAAAACTTTGAAGGACAGGTAGAGTTGTAGCTTGGGCTAACTATGTATGGATTTAAAAAATAGTTTTCTCAAATTGTAGACTTATATGGTCCATCTAAGGTATGTCTCAAAAAAATTTATATGATTTTTGTCTCGTCTCTTAGGCTTTAAGACCAACCTATGCTTGTATGGTCTTTAGGTGTTTCACTAAAGTTATGACTATTCCTTGATGCTCAATAGCTTCATCTTCATATTGATTACATACTAAAAGAAATTCAAATCATCTGGGGTTCAAATTATAATTTAATAAATCTTTATACACTTTGAATCTTCCTCCTAGGTTTAATACTAGTCCATCTTTCTAACAGCCTATAGGTGATTGGAAGTGTTGATTTCTAATCTCAAATAGGGTTCATTATCTTAAACGGTAAATGGTGAATATAACTTGATGTCAAATTAGAGATATTAGCTATTTAACTTCCTTTAATTTTTTTTTAACACCTCAAACCCTTTATCCACACCCCAACATGTCTCCACTTTATCTATGTATGTTTGCTAATTTGACTTGGTTGTAGATGGGCATCTCAGGATGAGCCTTGCATTGAGATGTTAATTATTCACTTTAACACTTCATGAATTCAAATTGGATGTATTATAATTTATCAAAAGTTCAGGATATCTAGTTTGGCTTCTCATAATCTATTTATATTTTCTCATACTTTGAAACATCCATGCTTACCGTATACCCTAACTATAGGTTTCTACTAGGATTATTTTACAGATAGACAAGGCCATTCTCTCAAGATATTTGATTTCCTGTATTTTCATGCTTATAAAAACAATTCAACCCTCCTTATTACTGCATCAAGGGTTCACATAGCTTAAGACAATAGCTTCTATCAATTTTAACACACTTGACTAGTCTTGTATGAACTATTGGTGTTGATTGACTATGTGCACACTTTTGAAAGAAACTATCTTATTTATAAACCATATAAATTAAATTAATTTTAATTTATAATATTTTACCTTTTATTCCTATTCAATATTCATGGAAACTTTTTACCAAACATTACTCACTCCTTCACACATGTCCTTTGGGTGTACACACTGTGTAAGGACTGTGGAGTCTTAATCATTGACACTAGAGTATATTGATGGTGTGTCATTATTTTGATGATATTTTTGAGTTTTAATGAGTTTTAACTTATATATCCATGTTATCCATACATTCTCAAGATGGATTTGGGTCCTTGAATACATGTTGATAGACTTGTAGTCCTGTAAGTGCTTGAGACACTTCATGAACTTGTTTAATATGTAAATTTGAACCATGTTCTAAAATTTTCAATAAACCAATAGATTAAAAGTTCCTCTATTTTTAATCAATGGTGTTAATTATTTTTATTCAAACCAAAATGAAGTTAAGACCTAGAAAGATCATCTAAATACCATAGAAGTCCCTTAAGAAGCAAGTCACTTAGAGATTATGGAGAAAGAAATACATTTAAAAAAGACAAACTAATTCCATATAGTTGAATAATTCTCAATGAGTGATCAGGTTTTATAAACCTATGACAGTAACCACCATGAATATAAAACCAAACATGTAATAAGATTCTCTAGATTAACATGTTCATCAAGCCATTATTCCTCCAAGTGAAGGCACCTCATAGAGATTATTTGGATTATGAAAACAAAATTAAATTTATATACATAAATTATAAAAATATCCCCCAGACCCATTCCTCTCAATCTATTTATTAATTGGAGTGGTAGTTACAAAAATAGACCACTCTTAAATAGATAGGCCATAGTGACATGCTGTCACTCTTAGCAAATTTTAATAAATAATATGAAATAATTATATAAAATAATTAAAATAATTTGAATCTTATGATGACCCTTAAAAATGGACAAAATTTTGTGCACTAACTCTCTCTTTCTTGGTTGTACCATCCACTTCAATTTTGCCTTTTTGAGCATATGAATGTAATGATAGAGGAGAAAATCTGTTTGGAATATCACCTAGACTTAAAAATTGGTAAAAAAATTGGAAATAATGTGAGGGAGATAAATATATTCTTATAAACCATTTCCAACTAACAACTGATTCTCCAAGGCTATACAAGTGCGCAAAAGTGTTTGAAAGTGTCATTTTTTCTATATGGGAGGTTGAAATGAAAATTTTGTTAGTCCTTGACTAATCTAAAAAATTTATAACCTCTCTATAACATTAGGTTGATTTTTAATCTTCTCTATAAATTATCTTCTTTAAGTGGTACTTCCCATTCCACTATATGGGTTAAAAGCTGGCCAGATTAATATTTTTTGTATTTGAGACTCAAATAAAGGTTAAATAATGAGATAATGAAATTAATGGATTTAAAATAACCCTTTTGATTAATTTTAAATATATTAAACCTTTTACCAAGTTTGAAACAACAAGACCTTGTAATTTACCTCTTGGACTAGACAAGTGTTCATAAGACCAGAAAGTTGGACAAGGCTAAGGAAGGGAAAAAATAATCATATGGTAATATTTAGGAACATTTTAGACAATAAGAAATCCCTATTAACACCCTATTACATTTTCAATTTTTTGGTGTTCACCTATTTTGACTTGGGGTTAAAATATGCTCAACAATTTGGTGATTCACAAGGGTAACATGCCTGCAATACTAATGGATTAATGTCCTTATCTTTCCATTGGTAAATGGGGTTAGTTTTAAATTTCAACTTGACACCTACCTTAGAAATTAATTTAAATTTAAATACAACAAGACAAACATCACACCAAACATGTGTCTAAAGATACTTAAGGAAAGAAACACATAAGGAAATCAAAACAAACACATGGACATGAAGCACTTAGGGAATTCAAAACCAAATCTAATATGTACAAAGATATAATTGACCTAAAAAACATGGATTCAAGTGTATCCAATTTACTTAGATACTCAATTATTCTAAATTTAGTTTTGCCAATTGAAAGGCATTTTGCTCTCTTGTCAAAGTTCCTCTTCACTTATGGATGCTGACATTCTAAGGTGAGCATAGATTTATTTCTTGTTTCTTCTAGGGACATTAGTTATACCCATATTATATCCATAAGATCATTATCTATCTTCTTGATTTGATGTGCTAATTTAAAGGATGGTAACTCATGTAAATTAGGTAACCTAACTTCTCTCCAATAGACAAGCATATAAGAAGAATAACAAATGACAAATTTGGGAGTGATCCTATCAGCTCAAAGGGATGTTTTAAACTTAGGACACCAATTTTTTTTATTTTCCTCTATATTTCTCTTCACAATTATTATTAAATTCTTTTTAGTGAACTTAGATATCCCATTACCTTGAGGGTAATAATTTGAACAGGTTCTCAAATAGATTCCATGTTGTAGAGCCCATTCCATTATTATCACTGTACTAAAACCCATGGCATTAGAATAAATTATAGTTGTAGGTAATCCAAACCTTGTCACCCTACTCTCATATAAATCCAAAAATCAATTTTCATTATTCTCCTTGAGATCCACTACCTATGCCAAGCTTATGAAATAGTTCATCATTGTAAGGACCCATTTTTGACCACTACTAGATGGAGGATTAATCATTCTAATAAAATAAACCTCTCATTACATAAATGGTTATGCAACCTAAATTGGATAAAGATTAAGGGATTCAAAATTATATTTTTTAACAAGTAAGAGCTTAACAATCTTTCTCAGAGGGAATAAAGGTTATCATCAGAAGGTGTAATTTGTAAATTTGAAGGGTTTTGGCCAACTCTATCCACATTTCATTCATGGATATCAACCAAATGGAAACCTCTAGTTGAAGGTAAGATAGATATGCACCCCTGTATTAGACAATTTTCTATTTTGATTTTTTAATTTGTATAAGATAAAGAAGTTGTATTCAGATACTATATTTTGAAATTCATCATAGTGTTTGAAATGGTAACTAGGGTTTGAAATTCATCATAGTGTCTCTTATATCTTTAAAAAAATTATGATAGATTCCTAGTTGCTTTAGTTATTGCTTTATTTTGACAGAAGAGAATTAGTAATTGTTTAGAATCTTTGCATGGAAGGCCATTTTCTCAACACCTTTTAGTTGTTCTATGGCTATTTTTGTATTCAACTTTTGTTTCTTAGACAACGTTAGGACCCTTATTTCTCACACACACACACACACGCACGCACGCACGCACGCACGCACGCACGCACGCACGCACGCATGCACACACACACACACACACACACACACACACACACACACACACACACACACACACACACACACACACACACACACACACACACACACACACACACACACACACACACACACACACACACACACACACACACACACACACACACACACACACACACAATTTAACATAGTAATGATGAAAGGAAAAAGTATAGATATCTCCAATAACATCTATTTTAAAATATTAGAATCAAATACAATGTAATATAGATTTATTTAAATTTATTATGAGAATTAAATGAAAATAAATCATACCTCTAGTTCATATTATAAAATATTTAAATATAATCTATTTGATAATCTTCTTTGTTTATATATTTCAAATCTATAATGTAAGAATATATCCCCCCAAAAAATATAAGCCACTATAAGTAACATAGAGAAATTAACATGTCAACAAATCTTACCCAAGGAAGTTATAATCTATGCTTACAACTAACAATAATTTATTGAAAAGTTGTGATCATTCAAGTTTATTTGGACTCTTTGTTTAGTTGAAATTGATTCCAACATTAGATAGTATTTTACATTTATTTTAAGGACACTTAATTTTTTTACATGAGTACTTAATTGTTGTAGAGTTTAATTTTTTTCAGATTTGGTAAGGTGAGAATAGAGCCCTGAAATACTACAGATAAAAATAGATAATACCATAATTTTTTTTATAAAAAAGAGGCTCAACAATAGTACATGTAAAACATAAATACAAAAAAAATAACACTACTATATCTAATTTCCATAATTAACCTTCAAAAGTTGTTTAAATACCAATAGGTCTCTTATAATCAATACATATGACTAACACAATTGATCATAATGAAGATGTAGTACACCATAATAAGGGATAAAACCCTCCTAGCCTCACTAGCCCCCATTGGTGGCCCTAGCCACCCCATCCATCATATGGATGGTGGAGTCAAGCATTTAGGTTATAAGAACTAGGTTAAGCTTATGAAATGAGATTTAAAACCATTCATAAATTTAATTACAAACAACCATTATTAAAATTGATTTCAATAATGGAACCATCAAGCAAGTTATCAAGACATAACAAGACTCAATAAGAGAATAAACATAAAAATTCAAGTTTCCATCATTTACAAAATAGGTTTCGTCAAAGCTTAAATTAATTATATAGATATAATAATTCAAGTAAAGACAAAATGTATGATATATATATATATATATATATATATATATATATATATATATATAAAATTTAACATAATAATGATTAATGGGAAAAAGTGTAGATGTTTAAATTAATATCTATTTTCAAATATTAGAATCAATTACAATATAAAGTAAATTTATTATGACACTGAAATAAAATTAAACCGTACCTCTAATTCATATTAGAAAATATTCTAATATACTCTATTTGATAATCTTATTTGTTTATGTATTTCAAATGTAAGAATATATACCACCAAAAAAAAAAGGGCCATTAAAAAAACATAGAGAATTTAACAAATCTTACCCAAGGAAGTTATAATCTACGCTTACAATTAGAATAAATTTATTTAAAAGTTGTGATCATTCAAGTCTATTTGGACTCTTTGTTTAGTTGAAATACAATCCAACATGTTATAATATAAAGCATTTACTACAAATCAACATTATATAGTATTTTAAATTTATTTTAAGGAAACTAGTTTATCAATAACATATATTTTCAGTTTCAATTTTCATGTCTTCTAGCAATGGAAAATGATAGTGCAAATTCAAGAGCAAAAATAAATAAATAAATAATGATGTAATATTGACACACCAAATACATTATTATATATGTAACTTTAAGAGAGATTACATCCTTTAAAGCCTGTATAACATGTGGGTTTTTAATCTATTTTTATTTTTTAAGTAATTATAGATTTCAAATTGAAAAACGATAGAGATGGAAGCACTCTTATTATACCTCAACTAATTTATCATATACTATGTGATGTTTTTAGTAATATTTTATTTCTTAATACTCTATTGAATATATTATAGAGTTTGACAATCTCACTGAACAATCCTACAAAAACAACACATTGATCATTCAAATCTTGAGTGACAATCACTCAAAATTGATCATTATATTTAATAATTGAAAAAGTAGATATCTAAGTGCATTTAACATCAGAAAATTATTTCTTTTTGTGAAATATAATGGTTTATACTTAAGTCACTTTTAGAAAGAATTAATGGACTATTATTATATAAAAATTTCTTTAATAAAATTTAATTACTATCTACTACCAAAATAATTTTGTTAAGAAGAAACATAGAAAACAAAGCATTGCACCTTTCTATAATTCCACTTCATAATTTTAGAAGATGAATAATAATAAATTAATTAAATAAATCAATCTTTATTTATTTATTTATATATATATATATAAAATCTTCCCTCTATTAGTAACAGAGAGTAATATTGAACTGTTTTTAGTTATTAAATAAAAAAATAGACGCAAAACATACAAGAAACTTTCGTCCTCGTGGATTGTTACATCACAACGAATTTGAATTTTTCCAATCTTCACTCCCAAATCAACCATTACCAACATACACTAGTTAATATCAAGCATATAATGGAGCAAACTAAGCGATAAGCAGCTTAATTAATAGTGCAGTGGAAGCCCTTACGAAAGTCTTTCGCACAGCCGATAAATGGGTTGACAGCGAGGGGAAGAATTATATTGAGGTCGGCAACCTTAGCCCTAATGGTTTCGCACAAACACAATGCTACCTCTAACGACAAACCCCCATCCACCAGAGGGCAGCACTTGTTTGCAGACGGTTTTCCTATTTTAACGCCCACAAGACCTCCGAGTATGTCAACACAGCTTCCCAGCTTCAGAGCGTCGACTGGACATGCTGCCATTGTAATGGGTATGGTGGTTGCCACTTGAATCATAACAATGAAAACAAGTGCTAAACCCCTTGTCATCGTGACTGACTAAATTTCTAAGCTAAAACTATGAAAATAAATTGCAGCAACGAAATGACGTTGCTGCATTTGTATGCTTGAACAATTTATAGGCTTGTGAATGGGTATTGATTTAGTTTGGGCTGAGGGAACGACGTGCAAAAGTGGCATGAGTAGAGCCGCACAGGACGGATGCATGTGCCCATCAATTTTTTTCTGTAATTTCTACAACTATTTCCAGATTTGGTCGGTCTAAATGAATGAAAATAATTTTGCTGTATGTTTATAATGAAGCTTCGTAGTTGAAGAACCATGTTCGAAGCTTGGAAGTCGTCTACAGAATATGCACTTAATCGCAAGAAAAAATATCTTATAGAATATAAATTTCAATCCACTAGCCAGCAAGCTCACAGTTTTAAAGAAATTTTAACTTTAATAATTATAAAGAGGTCATTATAAAGATGCAAAATATTACCGAGTGGCAAATTTTATTTTACAAACTAAAAGCTAAACCATTAAATTCTCTGGTGTGCATATGATAGATGCTGAAATCCATGTTCAAAATGGTGAGTATAAGCTCAGGCAACATGTTTTCATTAATTTCAATATTTTTAATATATTTTTGTAGAAAACAGACTTCCAACTATTACTAATTAGTTTAACTAGTGGATCGTATGAGCTCTAAAAAAATAGAATGTACTATACAAGGTTACTTATAAATATGCCTCTTTATAAAGCTAATGGATATAACAATGGCAAACAACCATTTTTCGGGGCATGCGAATTGTGGATGTATACAATGGTCATTCCCAGGATAGATATTAAGTTTAGAGTATGAGATATGTATTAGTGTATGAAGCTTTATTCTAAAATGTCAAAATATGTTACCGTAATCTAGAATCAAATTAAAGTTCCCAGGCAGAAGTGGATAAGAGGTCATCATAAAGATAGAAAATAATGTGGTTTGTAAGATGTTGCAAAGGAAGACCAATTTTGTGGTAGTCCAAAAAGAGTTACCATTAAGTAAGAGATTGAAAACCTTCCAAGAAAGAAACCAACCTTGAAAGAGAATGAAAACTTTTTGAGAAAGAAACCAACCTTGTGCCTTAAAATCTTTATATAAGGCTACCAAGGGACAACAATTATGTTGTGGGAGACACTAACATTTAATAAAAATTAATTAATTTCACGAGATTTCTTATGGATATCCGTAAGTGATCTATACACAGAGGAAATATTTTTTCTTATAACAACTCTATTTGGAAGTTCCAATGAAGTCACTACCAAAAAACAAACCAAAGTCCTATTTATATTATATAAACCATGTCAAGTAAGACATTTATATGGTGTATAAGGCCCTTTTGTACAAACAAAAGAGAGGACATTAAAAATAAAATAAAAAACTTATATATTGTTCAATACATTGTACAATTGTATCCCCTTGTTGATTTTAACATGTGACATGCACTATATTTACCATAGGCATTGAATATCAACCAAACTATTATAACGTATGCTAATTTTTTTTTTTTTGCAATGTCTTGAAATAAATTATAATGTTTCATGTACATAAGGACACATAATTTTCATGTATGGCTATTTAATTGTTGTAGAGTTTTATTTTTTTACATTTGGTAAAGTGAGGATTTTAACGAGGGCCCCTCCCTTTTATATATAACAGGAATAGAGGCCTAAAATCTTGGATATAACAATAGATATTGCCATAATAATTTATTTTAAAAAAAAAAATTGCTCAACATCAATACGTGGACAACATAAACACAACAAATACAACACTATTATAGCTAATTACGACAATTAAACACCAAATTTTTTTTTGAATACTAATAGGCCTCTTATAATCAATACATGCGACTAACACAATTGATCACAATGAAGGAGTACATTGTAACAACGGATAAAACCCTTCCAACCTTATGAGCCTCCATTGGTGGCCCTAGCCACCCCATCCATCATATGGATGGTGGATTCAATCATTCGAGTCAAAGGAACTAGGTTAAGAGTATGAAATATTTAAAACCATTGCTAAATTTCCTTACAAATAACAAATACTCAAATTAATTTTATTAATGTAACCATCAAGTAAGTTATCAAGAATTAAAAAAACTCAATAAGAGAATAAACATAAAATTTCAAGTTTCCGTTATTTACAAAATAGGTTCCATCAACGCTTAAAGTAATTATGTACAACACTACTTCAAATAAACACAACATATGATAATTCTAAATAGGCATAGGTTTCCATAAAGCTAAGATTCAATGAAACTAATTGATCCAACATCTTGAGTAAACAACCCTACTTGAATAACTTCCACAATCAAAAGGGCAATTTGAATTGTTTAACTCAATTGAGGAAAGAAATATTTCATATATAGTCAAGTGAATATGATTAAAAAAATACAATTTAGCCAATAATGTTAAAATCAACACAATCCATGTCAACAATAAAATTAATGTGTACATAGTCATTTAAATAACTAAAAACATGTACATAAAAAATACACCACCCAAATAAGCATCAAATCCTTATTCCAAGTCCACACATTTAAATATATCTATACTCAAATAAAACATAGTCAAGCATATATAATGTTTTAATGGGTTCATTACCATGTAAATCTAGTATATCACACAACCAAACTATACCAAGTAGCTTATAATAAACCCACAATCATCTAAAATGGAAGCCCGCAAGTTTCTAACCATCATAGACTTGACAATAAAAAATCCTACTTGAGCTAAGTATTAAATCACATCAAGAACGTCACACATAAAATTAAACATGACCCTTCATATAAATAATAATTTAGATCTAAGATGAAGTCCAACGACTTCAATATGCACCTATTGTCTTTCATGACAACTTCTAAAAGATTATTCCAACAACACCCACAAGTAAATATGTAAAATAATAAAATTACATCTAAAATAGAGATTTCAATTGCAATAGATATTGGAGTAGGTTATGGTGTTGATAATTATATTCCAACACCTTTATCCCCTTCAATGTAGTCCTTATGGAGAATGAGTAGCGAAGAACTCCCTTAACACACTGCAGGATGCATTCTAGCTGTAAAAGATATAAGCCATGGTCTGACATAGTAACTTTATGTTTCCCATGATATCCACTAAGTTTTAATGAAAAAATCAAAAAAGAAAATACAACCAAAAAAATCCATAGTTTAGCTCAAAAAACCCCAAAGTCTTGTATGGATTATACCCCAAAATATGGTATCATTGACCTTAAGTTTTGGGCCGAGTAACAAAAAAAAATAATGCCAATGTTTTCACATGAATTTACTCAATGATTGAAGTTTTGATGACCTAATAAAATTTATGTCAAAATGGTTTGAGCTAATCCCTTCCTCCCCTCCCCCGTAGCCCTACCCCCATCCTCCCATGTGGTTAAAACCTAGTCAAGTACCCTCTCCAATAAATACGCATAATGGTTTCAAACATCATCATGAGCAAATAAAGCATTAACAAAAAAAAGAAAGGAGGTCAGCAAGATTCGGTGGACTATGTCCAAAACAACAAGACTTACCCATTTTCAAGCATTATTAATAATAATAAATCAAGCTCATCTAAGAATGTTATAAAAAATTACTCAAAAATAAACATAAAAATGATGTCTGATAAAAAAACATTCAAAGAGATAGTGATCAATGATTGAATAATGTATTAAGTATCTATGAAAATAGTGAACTCATAAACAGTCATAAAAGACATCCACATTCAAGCTTCAAGTTCTACATAACACATGTCAAAGACTTGAAGACAATTAAAAGAAGTAAACAATGATCAAAGGAATGATCAAGAAGCCAATAAATGAAAAAAAATACTTAGCATTAATTCATAGTAAGACCAATGACTTATAAAATCAAATATATCTCAATTTTGTTTTTCATAAATTTTCTTATACTACTTGTTAACATTTATCCCCATTTTGTCAGAATCCATTATTGAGCCTATCTAATTTACCTATTCCTATAGACATATAATATATCTTTAGGAGTATTTGAACAAAGGACAATCATCATAATTAAACATGAAGTTTATAAATTTAGAGATTATTCCAATCATGTTAGTTATGATTTAAAGTATGATAAGTAAGTCATTTATCATCTAATCTAAATTACATCACAAAATGTCAATCAATGATATAAAAAAATTATAATAATTGAATCATAATCCACTTTTGAACTAGCAAATCAATGTGCCAATTAGAAATCAAACAAAACATGCCATAATAATGTCTATTATATCAATTTAAAATGCAACCATTGTTAGGTTATGACATCACATACTATAAAATACATGTATTTATGAAAAAAATATGCCATATAGCAGACATATAATAAATAAGATATATAAATAGTATAATCTACTAGTTATGTCATGCTGAAGTCTTGAATTTTTCTTTTTGAATATTTTGAATGTTTTTTTTTCCTTGATTATATTTTATAAATATTTGAGACATGAAATAGTGTTAACCATTTATCCCATCAATCGGATTACCATGGGTAGTGCTTATATCAAATAGTGTAAGGATACTCTATTGTGGACTATTGTGAATGAAAGATATCTAATGAAAGATAGATAATGACCTTGAAAACTATCAAGAACAAGAAAATTACCAATAGGACAAGATCTTCAAACAATAATTATAATTTATTCATATTTATTTATTGAAATAATTAGAAACCCAAAACATGCTGAAATAAGCCTCAACTCAGAAAATAGAGTTGACATGCAAAAACTATAAAGAAAACCTTTGAATCTTAAAAAAAAAAATCTACTTTTAGTAGCCACTACTTATAATAGGTTCCACATCTAAGCACATGTAGCTCTAAAAATTTACCTAAATATCTTAAATTTTAAAATTAGATTATGGGACAAGATTTAACTAAAGTTGTCATCTGGGTCTAAAAGTATACAATTTCTAGTAATAGAAAATTCCCAAAAAATATTAAAATCTAATTTCAAACTCTTAGATAATCACATTTGGCCTCTGAAAAATATCAAAATCAAATCTATGTAAATATAGAGGCTTAGAAAGGAATTGAACTTTATGATTTGGTCATTTTGGCATGTGGAAGAGCTCAATCAGAGCTACGGGTCAAAATTTATGGCCTGTATAAGGTTGGCCTATTTTTTATACATGATTCTCCTTTGGTTGAAAACAACTCAGCTCCTACAAGTTTTCCTAATTGTAATACTATAATTTTTCCTTTTCAATATTATTTAGATCCCATTCTATAATTTATGTGTTGTCTTCTTGCTACATCCCTTCCCACTAAACCAAATACCTGTTATAATTCCCTTACCTTGTGCTCATTGTCTTCATATCCTAAATCTACACTATTTTTTATTTCTTCTTCTTTGGAACCTACTACTCCCAATTTACTACTTCATCTTCACCATCTTCTCCATGGAATTCATATAAATATGAAACATTAAATACTAGAGATATATCAAAATTTTGTGGTAAACTCACCTCATAAGCATCGTCATTGATTTTCTTCACAATTTTGCATGGTCCAATTTTCTTATACTTTAGCTTATTGCATGTGCCTTTTATAAACCTATATTTTCTCAAATAAACCATTAAAAAATCTCCTTCTTCAAATACCTTATATCTTCTTCTAACATCTAATGCTACTTCATATTTCTCATTACTTTCTTATAACTTTCCTCTTACTTGTGCTTAAAATTGTTGCATATGCTCTGCAAATGCTTCTGCATCATCACTAATTCAATCTACAATTGGAAATTATATCAAATGTAAAATACCCATAGTATTTGTCCCATAAAAAAATTGAAAATGTGACTTTACTATTGATCTATTCAATAAACTATTATATACAAACTCAGCTTCTGGTAAAGCCAAGTCGCATTGCTTTGGCAGCTCTCCCATTATTCATCTCAATAAATTTTCCAATCTCTTATTCACAACTTCTATCTATCCATCTATTTGTAGCTTACTGAATTGTAGCTTACTACCCATCTTCTTCCAAAAATTCCTTCAAAAATAAATTAGAAATTTTATGAACCTACCTAAATTAATAGTTTTTGGAACACCCTGCAATCTCATAATATCCATAAAAATTAATTCTACAACTCTAGTGGCATCATTGGTTTTCTTACATGCAATAAAATCAACCATTTTAGAAAATCTATCTATATCAAAAATTGAATTGCTACATTTTTTTTGTTTGGTAATCCCAACACAAAATCCATACTGAAATCTATCCATGGTCCTCTTGGAACTAGTAATGACGTGTAAAGTCCAGTATTTTGTGCATGTTAATAGATTGTTACACTGCTCAACTACCTTGCTAAAATATGGATCAGTATCATATAATTATTTAATAGTATCAAATCCAACTACTTCACTCACTATAGTAGTTAATAATGCTACCCTCCTTCTCAATGCACCAGCTACCTAATTCTATTTTCTTGATCTATGTGTCAACACAAAAGTATACCCCTACAAGAAAGAAACCCACTTTCCATGCCTATTATTTAACTTATTTTGTGTATTCACATACTTTAAATCCTTATGATCTATAAATAGTATAAACTCCTTAGGCACCAAGTAATGCCTCCAATGTCTTATTACTTGTACAATTGCATAAAGTTCAACATCATAAGTGGAATAATTTTTTCTTACTTCATTCAACTTCTCATTGAAATATGCTATTGGCTTTCCTTCTTAACTCAAGACAACACCAATTCTCACAAATGAAGCATCAGGATAAATATAATTGGTTTTTATATAATCTTCTTCATCAAAATTTCAAAACTTTCTATGGCTGCTCTAGTCCATGCAAATTCCTTCCCCATCATGGAATCTATTATTGGTACCACAATACAGCTAAAATTTGTAATAAATTTTCTATAAAAATTTTCTAAACCATGGAAAATTCTTACCTCTATAGTGTTTTTAAGAATAGGCCACTCAACAATTGCCTTTATCTTTTTTTCATCCATTTTCATACCATCTATTAAAACTACAAATCTCAAAAATACCAAATTCTTTTACATAAACTTACACTTATTCATATTTGCATATAGCTTCTCCTTTCTTAATAAATCCATTACCATTCATAAATGATGTAAGTGTTCTTATTTAGTCTTATTGAATATCAAAATTTCATAAAAATAAATAACCATAAACTTATCAATATATTCTTATAGCATTGTATTCATCACCCTCATAAATATGTTAGGTGCATTAGAACATCTGAATGGCATCACCATCTAATAATATAAGCCATCCCTAGTCTTTAATGTAGTTTTTCACTCATCTCCTTCATGAATTTTAATATGATAATAACCACTCCTTAGATCAATCTTGGTAAAATATTTTTCTCCTACAAGTACATCCATCATATCATCTAAATGAGGTATAAGAAACCTATACATTATCATAATTTTATTTATTGCTCTACTATCCACACACATTCTCCATCCTCCATATTTATTTGGAGTTATCAATGCTGGTTTTGCACATGGACTCATACTATCCCTTATCACTTTCCTCCATAGCAATTCAGTAACTTATTTATTTGATTCTACATGTTTTATTAGACTCATCTTATAAGTTTCTTGATTGGGTCTATAATCAAATCAATATGATGCTGAATATCTCTCTTCTAGTGTAAACCATCTGGTAAATCATTAAGCATAACATTTAAACATTTTTTCAACAATCTTGTTGCTTCTAGTTGTATTGGCACCATTTCTATTTCTTCATTCTTTTCTACTAGTGCATAAAAACAACCTACTACCTTCATAACTTGGATAAATTCTCTAATAGAGAGCATGATTTCTATCTTCTCTTCCTCTTTAAAAAGTAAAAAAACTACCTTTATACCACATTTTAAAAAAGTATACGTGTTCTTTTATCTATCATAAACTACTTTCCTATCAAATTTCCATGGTGTCCTTAATAACACATGGCATGCATTCATCAGAATAACATCACTCTATATTTCTCATTATAAGTTTTTCCTATAGAAAACTTGATTAAGCACCTTTTATCCACTGTAACCTCATTCTAATTTTTAAACCATGAAATTTTATAAATATTAGGATGCTTTTCATAGTGCAAATTTAATTTCTCTATTATTTCTTTAGAAACCAAATTTTCACAACTACCACCATCTATAATTACTTTCAATGCCTTTCCACTCGAAGTACATCTTGTTTTAAAAATACTTGATTAGAGCCATGCATCACCACCTTCTTTATTATTCACTTGTTCCTTCCTTGAAGTGATTATGGTTCTTTTCATTATGAGATTCTCTCCATCATCTGCTAGTGTAACTTCAGTATTTTCCTCTTCTATTTCTACCTCAACTAGATTTACATTTGGGAGATATTCTTGCCTCCTTTCTTGATATTGATAGTGTGGACACTAAAATGCTATGTGCCCTTCTTCTCTACATATGTAACAAACATAAGATCTACACTGATTCAAAAACCTTCTTCTAGCACCATCGTAACCTCATCCTCTTTGAAACCCTCTTCCTCTTTACCGGTATTGAAACCCTTACCTGTTATCATCTCACCTTTCTACACCACATGATGATTTACCTTTATTGGCATCAAATCCACTTCTAGTTGTATTAAACCCACCTCATTCCCTTATTAGAGGGGATACACCTCTTTTCAGACTAATAGATGTCCTTCTAAAATTATATCCATTTTGTCTTTCTTCTACCTTCAAAGCTAATTGATAATCTTCCTCCATGTTAAGTATTTTATGCATGCTTAATTCATATTGAATAGAAATAATAAAACCATTTACATACCTTGCATCCATCTTCTCTTTTATTTCATCATGCTCCACTCATATGTAAATCTTATAAAATTCATTTGTATACTGTGATCTTTTTACCTCAAATTTTGAAATCTTCTATATAGGGTTTATGCATAATCCATAAGAAGAAATTTCTTCCTTAGTTTATTCTCCATCTTTTTTCATGAATTAATCTTCTCTTTACCTTTCCTCCATATCTCTTTCTGTAGGTGATCCCACCAAATCATTTCATGACCTTTCAATTTTTTGCATGCAAATTTTACCTTTTTACCTTTTCTCATAGTCTTCCACTTGAAGAATTTATCCATGCTATTCATCCAATATATCTACTCTTCTAGTTTTACACTACCTCCATAATCTAGAATATTAGCCTTAATTTTTTCATTTCTTCCTTCTAAATTTTGAACCATCCTCTCTTCTTTTGATGATGTGTGCTCTTGTTGTTCTTCTTGTTTTTAAACTTCTTCATCATGATCTGTGTCTTCCTCATCACCACCTTGTCTTCTCTACTAATTGGTGATAACCTTTGTCAATTGTTGAGCTTACCTCTATAGATCTTGTATAGTGTGGTTCATCTTTTCAACACTTCCTCATCTTATCATCATTATTTACTCCTCCAAGATTTGAGGCTACCTAGCTCTGATACCAGATAATGAATAGTCCAAGATCTTGAAACAATACTAAAAAATGATTCGTATTGATTTATTAAAATAATTAAAATACAACATATGCTTAAATAATCCTCAACTCATATTTTAAAGTTGACATGTAAAAACTTAAAAAAATTTAAGATCTAATAAAAAGTTTATTTTTAGTAGTAATTATTTATAGTAAGTTTTGCATGCAAGTGCACACAGCTCTAAAAATTGACCTAAATATCCTAAATGATAATATTATAATATGAGATGAAATTCAACTAAAGTTTTTGTCTAGTTCTAAAAATATACAATTTCTAAAAAATAGAAAATTCTCAAAAAAATCATTAAAAGCTAATTTCAAACCCTCAGATGATAACGTTTGGCCTCCAAAAAATATTTAAATCAAACCTAAGAAGATAGAGTGGCTTAGGGTAGAATCAAAATTTTTGAGAGAGTCATTTTAGTGCATGGAAGAGATCAAATAGAGTTATGGGTCAAAAGTTATGGCCTCCATAAGGTTGGACTATTTTTCTGCATTAGATTACCATGGGGAGTGCTTATATCAAATAGTGTAAGGATAATCTATTGTGGACTATTGTGAATGAAAGATATATAATGTGGGTATCTCCTAATCTTATAATAATCCATGCATTATATGTTAACTATCATGATATCTTCTCATAAAATCACGTGTGTTATGGGTAACTCTAGAAGGCTTAGTGTAAATACTCAAATCTAATTATATATAACATCTTAGTCTTGTAAATTTCATATATACCAATCATGGATCTACCATTTATTTATACACCCTCCTACTACTAAAATGTTTAATAATTTATATTTTAATCACATTTTATAATTATTAATTTGATTTATATATATTATTGAAAGTTTATAAAAATATATATGTAGTGTAATGGATAGTGCTAGGGTTTTGAGTGCCAAACTTTTATTAAAATGTTATTTTGTGATTACAATGCTTATATAAGGAAGAATTATAACTATTTTGGACAACCTTGCCAGAGATAAGAGTCCTAGTGATGTTGGTGGCTCTCACCTATCCACCAGAAATTGGGAGAGCCCTGCAATCAAAGGCTTAGGTGGAGCCATATCTTTACCAATCATAGAGTATGGGATGGATGGAAAGAGGATCCCATTTCAAAGGTTTATTGGCCAGAACATTGATCCATCCAATAAGATGACTTATGCATGTAGTGTCCAACTAAATCAACTAAAGCCAAGTCTGAAGGGTTCTGTGAACCTAGCAATGAATGAGATAGTAGGAGGATAGAGTCATGGGATTGTAAATACCATGCTTTTGGAGGTTTTGACATGGTATAAAGCCATAGATTAGATAGATATAGGGTGTTTATTAGGAGGAAGATATTTTTCATAAATTATGGAAGGACAAAAAATAAGCTCTCCTATGAAACCAATAAAGGATACCCATATTGTATTTTTCAATGAGTAAGAGCTTGAAGATATTTTTGAGAGGGAAGAAAGTTATCATTTGAGGTTCTGATTTATAAATTTGAATGGTTTTGGCAAACTCTACCTGCACTTCATTAATAGATCTGAACCCAATGGCAACCTATGGTTGAAGGTAAAATAGATATACACCCCTATTCTAGAGTGTTTTCTATTTTGATTTCATAGAAGATAAAAAAGTTGTAATCAAATACTCTATTTGGGAGTGTGATAACCATAATCTTCTGGTAAAATCCTCACACAAAGATTTCAATGCATAAACTAAAATTTTTAACTTCAAAATAATATGAATTAGGCTCCTAAACCTTCCTTATTAGTTTTGGGGTGATTTTTTATTGACTTCTATTGGGAATACCGTAAGAAAATTTTAGACCACTAATAAATTAACTGATGTTAAGAGCATTACACATATTCCCACATATTAGTTTATATTGATTTTTACAAAGATCTTCCAACTTAGTTGAAGTTGAGGGTTGGGGGAAAAAGTCAGATTCAATGCTTACATTTTGATTTCTTCCCTTTTAGGTATCAGAGATGTTTCAAAATATGGAATCTTATTAATGACTACCCAAGATTTAATTTCAAAACACCTTTTTCATGGTGGAACAAAGTAAAAATTGCATATTTTATGGTAGTGAAAAAGATAGTGAGAAATTATATTTAATACCTAAAGTCCATTTGGAAGTAGTGGACTAGACCCAAAAAAATTAGGTACTATGTGTTGAGGCAAAATTGAGTGCTACTATTTTACAAGAGAAGATGAACGGCAATGTTCATAATAGACTAGATTTATTAGTTCATACTCCTTTATAAGGACAAGGATTTTTTGAATCTTTTCAAACACAAAATCAAGTGGAATATATGGAAATATCCATCCCTATATTATCAAATCCTGAGGATGAAGGAGAATAGAAAATTATAAATACTAGAAAGAAAAGAAAAGGTAAATAGGGTCTGAAACTCATGACAATGTCTCTTAGATGTAACAAATAAATTTAGGAGAGATTCTTAGTTGCTTTAGTTATTAATTTGTTTTGATGGAAGGTTAATATTTCTTGTTGGGAATATTGGCTTGGAAGGTCATTTTATCACCATGTTTTAGTTGTTCTATGGCTATTTTTGTATTCAACTTTTGTTTCCTAGACAGGACTGGGTCCCTAGTTTAAAAACCTACTTTTAATATTAATATGTATATGTATATTTATATGTATATGTATACATATACATATAAATGTGTGTGTTTGTGTGTGTGTGTGTGTGTGTGTGTGTGTGTGTGTGTGTGTGTGTGTGTGTGTGTGTGTGTGTGTGTGTGTGTGTGTGTGTGTGTGTGTGTGTGTGTGTGTGTGTGTGTGTGTGTGTGTGTGTGTGAATTAAATGTTAGAATCAATTACGATATGAAGTAAATTTATTTAAATTTCTTATGTGACTTAAATAAAAATAAACCATACCTCTAGTTCATGTTATAAAATATTCAAATATAGTCTATTTGATAATATTCTTTGTTTATGTATTTCAAATCTATAATCTAAGAATATATACCCAAAAATAATATAAGCCAGTAAAAATAATATAGAGAAATTAACATGTTAAAAAATATTACCTAAAGAAGTTATAATCTATGCTTACAATTTAAAGTTGTGATCTTTCAAGTTCATTTGGATTGTTTGTTTAGTTTAAATTCAGTACACCATGTTATAATACAAAGCATTTACTGTAAATGAACATTAGATAGAATTTTACATTTATTTTAAAGAAGCTAGTTTTTCATAACATATATTTTTAGTTTCAATTTTCATTTGTTCTAGCAAAGGAAAATCATAGTTCAAATTTAATAGAATAAATAAATAAATCGTGATGTAATATTGAGACACTTAATACATTTTTATATCTATTATTTTAAGGAAGATTATCTTTTAAGGCATATGTAACATTTGAGTTTTTAATCTATTTTAAATAGGTATAGTTTTCAAATTGAAAAATGATAGAGATGGAGGCACTCTTATCATGCCTCAACTAATTTATCATATATTATGTGATGTTTTTAGTAATAATCTATTAATTAATACTCTATATTGAATGTATTATATAGATTCACAATCTCACTGAATAATCTGACAAAAACAACACATTGATCATTCAAATCTTTAATGATAAAATTGTTCTTTATATTTAATATTTGAAAACGTAAATATGTAAGTGAATTTAACATCATTTTTTTTTGGGTGATATAATCCTTTATATTTAAGTCACTTTAAATAATTAATGGAATCTTATTATATAAAAATTTCCATAATAAAATTTAGTTATTCATTATCTACGTCCAAAATAATTTTATGAATATGTAACATAGAAAACAAAGCATGACACCTTTATATAATTCCACTTTCTAAATTTAGAAGAAGAACTAATAATAATAATAATAATAATAATAATAATAATAATAATAATAATAATAATAATAATAATAATAATAATAATAATAATAATAATAATAATAATAATAATAATAATATATTCATCAAGAAAAAAGAATTAAATCTTCCCACATATCACTTTAACTTTTATACTAGACACAATAATTTATTCCAATTAAAAAATTATTAAGTTATAACCTATTAACTTCTCTTCAACTATTAAAATATTTTTAGATGAAGGATCATATGATGGGGAAAATCCCCTAAATTCATCTCACAAGAGACAAAGAGTAAGAATATTTGATTTCTACCATTTTTTAAATGACATTTCTAGTCTTGTTATCTTGAGGCGAGGAAACATTTTAAGGCTTTTCAATATAATAGTTCCTATACATAATCAATGGACGCAGTGAGGACATGAACAAAGTGAAATCTAATAATTTGTGTATCGGTGAGTAAGCAAAGCACCTAGGATAGGGGTTGTTCTTTAAGAATTTATTTCCATACTTGAGGCATTTATACCCATCATCCAAAATGTATAATTTAGATCTTGTTTAGAGGCATATCTCACTGCTCCTTCTAGCCTATTCATGCCATTATTATGGCCAGTTCTTCATTACAATGTAAGAAGTGAAAATGAAATACATTCAACTATCAAGAAAGCAATTAACAATGTATTTTAAAGATAGTAAGGAGATCATTATAGGATTAGTTGAGGAATTTGTCTTGGGCTTAGAGCATGATTCCATGGATATGTAAAAGAAGAGCCCATTTTATGAGCATTACAAAGTTTAAGTGAGACATCTGATTCACCATTCATAAAAAAATGCCATGTCTTTCTTTCCCTCCAAATATCTTTCCTTGGCCATGTGTAGAAGCATCACTTGTGGTGAATTAAAAAGTTGGGAAATAGGCAAATAAAAACCATTACATTAAACTTATTTCATATAAGAGAAACATAAATTATTCCTTTTTACTCTCTACTTTTTTATGCAATTATTTTGAGATATGAAAATTCTTAGAGAGGTAAATAAGCAAAATTTGGGGTTTATCATTAATAGAGCCCCCAACTATGTTTGACAACACTAGATCCACCATGCAATACTAGGTTATGACCACTCACATATTTTAATTCTTCCTATACCAATTAAAATGATGCCTTTACCATATCCTTTACATTAAAATTCACCCCATTCAATTTGGCTCTACTGTGAAAAAACCCCTATACCTTTTCCTTTTACACCTATATAATCTCTTTGTAGTGATGCATAGAAAAATTTGTCATAATCCCTAAAGGATAAATGTTAATCACCCTTATTTCATACTTCCCCATCTCGCCTATGTCATTTTTTGTTACACCATAGGAGAAAAGACCAACTCCAACTAATAACCCTATATTACTTATGAGCCAATCATAATGTGCACCTCATGTTTAATTCCATGTATTATTTGTGAACCAATCATACGAAATGATATAACAAAGATTTGAGAGATAGTCATAGGGAAGGAGAGGAGAAACAAGGATGGTGGCATGACTTGACATCACCTCCTTCATGACTTTAATGGGGAAATCACTTAACTCCTATAGTGAAATTACCATTAAGAAGGGATTACAATCACTATTTGAATGTGACATCCTCTTCAATAAAAAACAATATATAGGGGGGATTTTCTATCTACTACTACCATGTATTAATTTTTTTCCTATGTGTTACTTCAAGTTGTCCATCTATCTTCAAATTTTCACTTGACTATCCATCTCACAATAGCTACATCATTTCACATTTTAAATTTCTTATTAATTAATAATAGTTATAACATTATTTATTAAAAATATTAATATATATATTACACATAACAATATAATATTTAATAAAAATAAGATATTATTATTATTAAACATCTTATTATACATATATAAAATAGTAATAATAATATATTATATCATTAATAATAATGAATAATATGGATAGGCTTATTCAGCATGCATTATCAACATAGCGCATGTGTCGCCTCCATTGGGTCCACCTTGGTCAGCATTGAACATGATGGTCATTTCCAACCTAGCGTGACAAATCTCAAACCATCTAACATTGTTAGTTAAGCCAGTCACTTCACTTTCCATCCTCACTAACCTAATTACCACTCACCACTAAGGAATTATTCAAAAGATTCATTATATAAGCAAATCAGAATCTTTTTTAAATTGGACTTAATTTCTATTTTACTCCTATCTTTTACACTAATGAAAATTAAACAAATCCATGTTATTCATCAAAAAATTCTCTCTCTCTCTCTCTCTCTCTCTCTCTCTCTCTCTCTCTCTCTCTCTCTCTCTCTCTCTCTCTCTCTCTCTCTCTCTCTCTCACACACACACACACACACACACACACACACACACACACACACTTTTGTCTCTCTATTTTAGACATACTATATTGGTGCATATGGTTGCATCATGATGCAATATGAATGTCGATGTAGAGGAATCATAAATTGAGAGAAAAACTCATCAATTGGCAATTGATCCAAGATGGAAGGGAAAGTTGGTAGGTTTAATTTTCAAGCAATATGTTTACCTCTTGGATTGTGTCAAGTTAGGAAACTCATTATGTGTTTTGAGCACCACTTCCATTCCTTATAGAATGATGTAGAGCTCAATAGATGTTTATGTTGTGGCATTTAGTTATCAATTTTGAATATTTTTTTATTTGTCTGGTAAGATTTTGGAGGATTGTGATTAAAAAAATAGCTAACGATGCTGAGATGACTAAGGTAGAGTATCTCTTGCCTAATATCAATGAAGGCAATAGCGATAATTAGTTGTTTGTCTATGGCTACTTAACTGGTGGCATGGTTGCAGATAGTGTGTTTTCCCTTTGTTTCTACTGATATTGATTAATTTTACCTATAATTTCATTTTGGTGAATTAAAAAAATAAAATTTCTTGTCTATAAATGTAACACCTATAGATCATATTTTGATATAAATGTTAACATCAATATCTGGTATTTCCACTAAAAACTCCTAAAGGCCTACTAGATACTTCATATAGTAAGTGAGCTACATATGCCTTTTCCTTGATTTTTTTTCTCTTTTATCTTCTATGTTATTTGAAATTTATTTTATTTGTAATTATAAGTCTACAAGTAATGATTTCTGAAAAATATATAATTAAATTCAAGGTGAAATTTAATGAATTTCCTATATGTAAATGTATGTAGATTCCTTGATTTTTTTTTAGAGAATGTAAGTTTTTCTTTGGTCATGTTTATTCTTCAAAAGAAGTGTTGAGACAAGATTCTTTATTCTACACAAATCTGTAGATGACTATATGTCATTAACTTATATAGGCTTCGAGTATGGCCAAAAAATAATTCATACAAATGATATATACTATCGTTAACTTTTACAGGTTTTGAGTTTGGCCGAAAAATAGTACATATCAATAGTATATATCTTAATTTGTTCATATAATGTTGAATGAACATATATCATGGGTGAATGGATCACTGAATATACTTTGTTTCTTCTTGTTCTTTATTGTTTAATTAAAATGCTATAAACGGAGCATATTATATACATCTATAAGCAAAGCATATTGTACACATCCATGGAGAATATTGAATATATAATGTAATTGCATAAATTAATCCTATTACAAGAAGTCCTCTTCTAATTACTTTCTACTGATATAGTTTAATTCAAATCAGTTGTCCATTTACATCATGATTTATTTTATACAACTATTTATTTTATTTTATTGTTTCATTTCAATTAAACACACATAATATAAATAAAGTAATATATTTTAACTATATAATATATTAAATTAATATTTATCAAATATAATCAAAAGGTAAATACATTTCTTCCAACTTTCCTTACCCCTTTGGAGCAACTGCTAATTTATACATCTCGTCCAAATAAGTTTTTATTTCGTATAACTAATTTAATACTTGTTATAACATCTACTCGTAACGGAACGAGTAATATTGAACTGTTTTTATTTATTAAATGAAAAAAATACAGGCAAAACATACAACAAACTTTCACTATGAACTGTTACATCACAATGAATTTGAATTTTTCCAATCTTCACTCCCAAATCAACCATTACCAACATACACTACTTAATTTAAGCATATAATAGAGCAAACTATGCGATAAGCAGCTTAATTAATAGTGCAGTGGAAGCCCTTAGGAAAGTCTTTCGCACAGCCGATAAATGGGTTGACAGCGAGGGGAAGAATTATATTAATGTCGGCAACCTTAGCCCTAATGGTTTCGCACAGACACAATGCTACCTCCAACGACAAACCCCCATCCAGCAGAGGGCAGCACTTGTTTGCAGACGGTTTTCCTATTTTAACGCCCACAAGACCTCCGAGTATGTCAACACAGCTTCCCAGCTTCAGAGCGTCGACTGGACATGCTGCCATTGTAAAGGTTATGGTGGTTGCCACTTGAATCATAACAATGAAAACAAGTGCTAAACCCCTTGTCATCGTGGCTGACGAAATTTCTAAGCTAAAACTATGAAAATAAATTGCAGCAAGGAAATGACGTTGCTGCAATTGTATGCTTGAACAATTTAAGTAGCCCTCTTGATTTACTTTGGGCTGAGGGAACGACGTGCAAAGGTGGCATAAGTAGAGCCGCACAGGACGGATGCATGTGGCCATCACTATTTTTGTGAAATTTCTACAATTATATACAGATTTGGTCGGTCTAAATGAATGAATATAATTTTGCTGTATGTTTATAATGAAGCTTCTTAGATGGAGAACCACGTTCGAAGCTTGAAAGTCGTCTACAGAATATCCACTTAATCGCAAGAAAATACACCTTATAGAATATAATATTCAATCCACTAGCCAGCAAGCTCACAGTATTAAAGAAATTATAATTTTAGTAATTATAATGAAGCCTTTATAAAGATGCGAAATATTTTCGAGTGGCATATTTTATTTTACAAACTAACAGCTAAACCATTAAATTCTCTGATTTGCATACGATAGATTCTGAAATCCATGTGCAAAACGGTGAGTATAAGATCAGGCAACTTGCTTTCATTAATATCAATAATTTTAATATATTTAAGTAGAAAACAAATTTCCTCCTATTACTAATTAGTTTATGTAGTGGATCGTATGAGCTCTGAAAAAATAGAATGTACTATACAAGGTTACTTATAAATATGCCTCTTTATAAACATAATGGATATAACGATGGGAAACAACCATTTTTCCGGGGATGCGAATTGTGGATGTATACAATGTGTCATTCCTAGGTTAGATATTGAGTTTAGAGTATGAGATATGTCTTAGTGTATGAAGTTTTATCTTCAATTCTCAAAATACGTTACCGTAATCTAGAATCAAATTAGAGTTCCCAGCCAGAAGATGATAAGAGGTCATCATAAAGATAGAAAATAATATTGGAAAATGCTAATTATTTACAGCTGGACTGTCAGAAGATTTGATATGCTATTTTTCTTGCTCTGTTTTTATTTCTGTCAGTTAGTTGGGTGAAATCTCTTCGGTGATTTCCCTTGTCTTTTTGGATTGCCTTGCACTCCAAGAAAACATTTACGGCTGTTGGTTGTTGTATTCTCCAAAGATATCATTCGACATTTTGATTATGGTGGTTTTTGGTAGTATTTTTGGCTGTAGCAAAAGCTGTGTAAGTAGAAATCCCCAACTCAAGTCTGGGTGGTTTTTACAAGGAGAAAAATCTTCAGAACAGGGTTGTTTTATGAATGAATGCAAGTTTTATGTATTGCTGTTGCTGCTGTTAAATTTTAGAGTTTTATTTCCCTTTGTGCAATCTGTTATTCTTCCATCATCTGGTATCAGAGCCAGGTTTAATGGCTTTCTACTTCTGGTGCATCCCTTGTCAATGTGCAAAGCCCTGTTTTCACAGGCAAAAATTATGAGTATTGGTCTTTAACTATGAAAGCCCTGTTTAGGTCTCAAGACATTTGGGAAATAGTGGAAAATGGCTATGTGGAACCAGCAAACCAGGCAGCATATAATGCTCTTACACAAGCAGAGAAGGATGTCTTGAAGGATCAACGGAAGAAAGATGGGAAGGCACTATTTTACATTCATCAAGCAATGCATGAAAGCATACTCCCAAGAGTTGCAGCAGCTAAGCAAGCAAAGGAGGCATGGGACATATTGCAGATTGCTTATCAAGGTATGGATAAGGTAAAGACTGCCAAGTTACAGCTCCTTAGAAGAGATTTTGAAAACTTGTCAATGAAAGACTCAGATTCAGTAGAATCTTTCTTTGCTCATGTTGTTGGTCTGATTAATCAAATCAAGTCTCATGGAGAGGTCATAGAGGATAGGAGAGTTGTTGAGAAGGTACTTAGGAGTCTTCCTTCTAAGTTTGACCCTTTAGTTGTTGCTTTGGAGGAAACCAAAGATTTGAGCCAGTTTAGTGTTGATGAGCTTAATGCATCTCTTATCAATCATGAATATAGACTAAACAGATCACACATTTCATTAGAGAATGCATTTTCATCACAGTTATCTATAAACCGTGGAAGAGGCCGGGGAAGGTTTAGTCCTAGAGGTAGAGGGAGAAGTTCTCCTAGAGGTGGACGTAATAGCAGTCCATCAAATATTGGTGGAAGAGGTCAAAATCAAAATTTTAGTCACCCAAGTGGCCAGAGATTTGACAAATCACATATTCAATGTTATTATTGTAAGAAGTTTGGGCATTTTGCTTATGAATGCAAAAAAAAAACAATATGACCAGCAGAAGCAAAGTACAAATCAGTCAAGTAGCACATCCACAGGCACTATGTTCATTGCATGCACTGAAATTGCTGAAACAATTTCTACAAACTCTCCATTTGAGTGTAATTTGGTCCAAGAAAGCCCATGTGATATATGGTATTTAGACTCTGGTTGTAGTAATCACATGACAGGTAATAGAGATTTGTTTTCTAGCTTGGATGAATCAGTTCAAACTAATGTCACACTTGGCAACAACAATAAAGTCAATGTTTTGGGTAAAGGTGAAGTTAATATTTTAACCAAAAGGGGGGAGCTGAAAGTTATGCCTGATGTATATTATGTTACTGGTTTAAAACACAACTTAATGAGCATTGGACAGTTGGTACAAAAGGGCTATAGAGTGTATATGGAAAACAATGAGTGTGTAATTATGGACAAGTTTCCAAGCAATCAGATCATAGCCAAGGTGAAGATGACTAATAACCGTATGTTTCCACTTAGAATAAGGCCAGACATAAAAGGAAAAACAGCTCAAGCTGTTCATGAAACAAAAAATGTAAATACTGGAGCAGCCTTTAATGTAGAAAATACAGAGTCAGCAGTAGCCATAGATAGCTCCAGAATAGTTCAGCCCAACTCTATAGAAGAAAAGGATTGTTGTGTAGAAACTCAAGAAGCTTTTCAATCAGTGGTAAAAGATGAGTCATGGCTATGGCATTTTAGATTTGGTCATTTGAATTTTGGAGGGCTAAAGCTACTATATATGAAAAACATGGTGAAAGGTTTGCCACTAATTGAAAAACCGGAAAGAGTTTGTGAAGGATGTATCATGGGAAAACAACATAGAGAATCATTTCCAATTGGCAAGTCAAACAGAGCTAAAGCACCACTTGAGATTGTGCATTCAGACATTTGTGGGCAAATGCAAACACCGTCTATAGGAGGCTGCACTTATTTTCTTACATTTATTGATGATTTCACAAGAAAAACATGGGTATATTTTCTAAAACACAAGTCTGATACTTTTTCTTATTTTCAGCAATTCAAGGCACTTGTGGAGAAGCAAAGTGGCCACTACATCAAGGTTCTAAGGACAGATAGAGGCGGTGAATACATATCCAATGAGTTTCTAAATTTTTGTAAATCTCATGGCATACACAAGCAATTTACAGCCCGCTATTCACCTCAACAAAACGGTGTTGCGGAGAGGAAGAACCGAACCATTATGGAGATGGCTCGTAGTATGATGGCAGCCAAACATTTACCTAATGAATATTGGGCTGAGGCAGTAGCAACTGCTGTTTACATCATGAATAGATGCCCAACAAAGAGTGTGAAGAACAAAATCCCTCAAGAGGCTTGGACAGGTAGGAAACATAGTGTTTCTCATTTGAAGGTATTTGGTTGTGTTGCATATGCACATATTCCAGATGAGTTGAGGAAGAAGTTAGATAATAAGGGACAAAAATGTATATTTGTTGGCTATTCGGAGGATACAAAGGCATATAAATTGTTTGATCCTATCAATAGGAAGGTTATAATCAGCCGTGATGTTCAGTTTGTGGAGGACGAAGCATGGGATGGAAGCATAGAGAGGACTGTCAAAATTGCAGCTGTTGTTCCACATGTTAACATGGTAGATGAAGTGTTTCCAACACCAACTATAACTCAAACTCTAGTCCCTTCCACTCCCGGGACAATGCCACAAGTTGTAGCTCAAGCCACACCTTCATTCACACCAAGGAGATCTTCAAGATTGATGTCCACACCAACAGAGCAGCAAACTCTTTCTAGCAGTCCAAATAGTTCCTCATCTCCTGACCCAACTCTATCAAGCATGATGCCACGAAAAACAAGGAGTCTAAGTGAGTTGTATAATGTTGATACTACAAATTCATTTTCTGCTTTTGCCTTATTTTCTCATATAGATGACCCATTAACATTTGAAGAGGCTGTGAGTAGTGATATATGGGCACAAGCCATGGATGAAGAGATTGAATCCATCGAGAAGAATCAAACATGGGAGTTGGTAGACTTGCCTGAAGGCAAAGATGTAATTAGTGTCAAATGGATCTATAAGACTAAACAAGATGCTGATGGAAATGTTCAAAAGCATAAAGCAAGGTTAGTTGCTAGGGGCTTCACACAAAAGCCTGGTATAGACTTCAATGAGACATTTTCTCCTGTTGCTCGGTTGGACACGGTTAGGACTGTTCTAGCTATTGCTGCTCACAAAAAGTGGCCCGTATACCAAATGGATGTGAAGTCGGCATTTCTAAATGGATATTTAGAGGAGGAAGTATATGTGGAACAGCCACAAGGCTATGAGATACCTAGTCATGAAGACAAGGTGTATAGGTTGAAGAAGGCACTTTATGGATTAAAGCAAGCTCCTAGAGCTTGGTACAGCCGCATTGACTCCTATCTCATTCAAAATAGTTTTCAAAGAAGTGGTTGTGAGCCAACATTGTACATCAAAGTCAATGAACAAGGTAACATTTTAATTGTTTGCTTGTATGTGGATGATTTAATTTTTACCGGCGACCTTGGCATAGATTCGTTCAAATCAAAGATGAAGAGTGAATTTGAAATGACCGATTTGGGGCTTATGAGGTATTTTTTGGGCATTGAAGTCCATCAATCCAATGATGGTATATTTATTTCTCAATCTAAATATGCAAATGAAGTCTTGAAGAGATTCAATATGGCAAAGTGCAATGCAGCCCCAACACCGGTTATGACAGGATTGAGACTAAGCAAGGACGATGATGGAGCATGTGTGGATTCTACACTGTTCAAGAGGCTGGTTGGAAGCCTTATGTACTTAACAGCAACAAGGCCGGATATTATGTACGGTGTAAGTTTGATTTCAAGGTTTATGGAGTCTCCAAAAGACTCACATTGGCAGGCTGGTAAGAGAATATTGAGGTATGTGAGTGGTACAAAGGACTTTGGCATACTTTATTCCACTTTAGATGATTTTAGTCTTATTGGGTTCACCGATAGTGATTGTGGAGGTAGCTTAGATGATAGAAAAAGCACTTCTGGGTATGCATTTCTTTTTGGCACAGGTGTTGTGTCATGGGCGTCAAAGAAACAACCCATTGTGACTCTTTCTTCAGCTGAAGCTGAGTATGTGGCAGCCACTAATGCCGCGTGTCAAGCCATTTGGATGCGGAGGATGTTGAAAGATTTGATGCATGAGGAAGAGGAAGCCACTACAATATTCTGTGATAACAATTCAGCCATAGCACTGTCCAAAAATCATGTATTCCACAAGAGAACGAAACACATTGATACAAGGTATCACTTTATTAGAGAGCTTGTAAATAACAAAGAAATTTGTCTTGCTTTTTGCAGCTCTGAAGATCAGTTGGCTGACATCTTCACAAAACCATTGGCTAAAGACACATTTCAATACTTGCGAAGTGGCTTAGGAGTTTTTGATTTTTCTCAAGTTTGCAGTTCTGAAAATCTGTTCTTAGATAGCTCTGGAAGTGCTGCAGCAACTTTTGGACAAGTTTGATGCAATTTTTTGATGATCTCCAGCTGTTCATAATTGAGGGGGAGTATTGGAAAATGCTAATTATTTACAGCTGGACTATCAGAAGATTTGATATGCTATTTTTCTTGCTCTGTTTTTATTTCTGTCAGTTAGTTGGGTGAAATCTCTTCGGTGATTTCCCTTGTCTTTTTGGATTGCCTTGCACTCCAAGAAAACATTTACGGCTGTTGGTTGTTGTATTCTCCAAAGATATCATTCGACATTTTGATTATGGTGGTTTTTGGTAGTATTTTTGGCTGTAGCAAAAGCTGTGTAAGTAGAAATCCCCAACTCAAGTCTGGGTGGTTTTTACAAGGAGAAAAATCTTCAGAACAGGGTTGTTTTATGAATGAATGCAAGTTTTATGTATTGCTGTTGCTGCTGTTAAATTTTAGAGTTTTATTTCCCTTTGTGCAATCTGTTATTCTTCCATCATCAGCCATTAAACCTGGCTCTGATACCAGATGATACTATACAAGGTTACTTATAAATATGCCTCTTTATAAACATAATGGATATAACGATGGGAAACAACCATTTTTCCGGGGATGCGAATTGTGGATGTATACAATGTGTCATTCCTAGGTTAGATATTGAGTTTAGAGTATGAGATATGTCTTAGTGTATGAAGTTTTATCTTCAATTCTCAAAATACGTTACCGTAATCTAGAATCAAATTAGAGTTCCCAGCCAGAAGATGATAAGAGGTCATCATAAAGATAGAAAATAATGTGGCTTGTAAGATGTTACAAAGAAGGACACCAATTTTGTGGTAGTCCCAAAAAAAAACTTAGCATTAAGTAAGAGAATGAAAACCTTCCAAGAAAGAAACCAGCCTTGCAAGAGAATGAAAACCTTCCAAGAAAGAAACCAACCTCGGGCCTCAAAGTCCTTATCTAATGCTACCAAGGGATGCCAATTACGTTTTATGAGACACTAACAATTAAAAAACAATAATAAATTTTACGAGACTCCTTATGGAAGTCCATAAGTGGTGTCTACAAAGCAAAAAAAAAATTCTTATAACAACTGTATTTGGATGTTATGAGGAAATCACTACCAAGAAAGAAACGAAACACCTATTTATATTATATTAACCATGTCAAGAAAGAAACTTATATGGTGTATAACGCCCCATTGTAAAAACAAAAGAGGAGACATTTTTTAACAAAAAAATCCTTATATATTGTTCAATACATTATACAATTATATACCCCCTTTGATTTTAACATGTGGCATGTACTATATTGTACATAGGCTTGAATATCAACCAAACTACTATAAGGTATGCTAAGTTTGTGTTAGGAAATGTCTTAAAATAAATATTATAGTTTCATCTAGATATGTAAAGTTAATTTTGGTATATGGGTTTTTAATTGTTGTAGAGTTTTATTTATTTTAGATTTGGTAAAGTAGTGATTTTAATGAGGGCCCTTCCTCTTTACATATAATGAGAATAGAGACCTGAAAGGCTAGATATAAAAATAGATACTACCATAATGTTTCCTAAAAAAATTACTCAACAATAGCACATGTGCAACAAAAACACAACAAATAGAAAACTACTATAGCTAATTTCCACAATTAAACCATAAAAAGTGGTTTGAATACCAATAAGCCTCTTATAATCAAGACATACAACTAACACAATTGATCATAATTAATAAGAAGTACACCGTAACAAGGGATAAAACCCTTTTAGCCTTATGAGCCTCCATTGGTGGCCCTAGCCACCACATCCATCATATGGATGGTGGAGTTAAAACTTCGGGTAATAGGAACTATGTTAAGATTATGAAATGAGATTCAAAACCGTTGAAAATTTTCCTTACAAACAACTAGTATTATTATTGATTTTATTGATGAAACCATCAATCAAGTTATCAAGACTTAACAAAGCTTAGTAAGAGAAAAAATATAAAACTTCAAGTTTTCATTATTTACAAAAACGTTCCATCAAATCTTAAAGAAATTATATACAACATTATTTCAAATATACACAATAACATATGATAGTTTTGAATAGTCATATATTTTGGTTAAACTAATATTCAAGGAAACCAATTGATCCAACATCTTGAGTAAGCAACCCTACTTGAATAACTTACACATAGTCAAAAGGGCAATTCAAACCCATTAACTCAATTGATGGAAGCAATATTGCACATACAATCAAGTGAGTATGCTTTAACAAATATAATTTACCCAATAATGTTCAAATCAATGCAATCCATGTCAATAATGAAATATATGTCTACATAGTCAAGTAAATAACTAAAAAAATGTGCACACAAACAACATCATCCAAATAAGCCTCAAATCCTTATTCCATGTTCACACAATTAAATAATATATCAATACTTAAATAAAACATAGTCAAGCATATATCATGTTGTAATTAGAATGGGTTCACTAGCATGTAAATCCAATATGTCACACAACCAAGCTATACAAAATAGCTTATAATAAACCCACAATCAACTAAAATGAAAGCTCACAAGTTTCTAACCATTATAGCCTTGACAACAAACAGATTTACTCATACTAAGTATTAAATCACATCAAGAACATTAAACATAAAAAAAAGACAACATGACCATTCATATAAATAGGATTTAGATCTAAAATTAAGTCTAATGACTTCTATATGCATCTATAGTCCTTCATGGTAACTTTCAAAAGACTATTCCAGCAATACCCACAAGTAAATATGCAAAAATAATAAATTTAATTCTGCAATAGAGAATACATTAAGTTATGGGGTTTATTATTATATTCCAACACCTTTATCCCCTTCAATGCAATCCCTATGGTGGATGAGTAGCTAATAACTACCTTAACACACTGTAGGATGCATTCTAGCTGTAAAAAATAGAACCCATGGGCTGACATAGTAACTTTATGATTGCCATAATATCCACTAAGTTTCAATGAAAAAAATTAAAAAAAGAATACAACTAAAAACTTCCATTGTTTAGATCAAAAAACTCCAAAAGGCTTCTTTGGATTCTACCCAGTAAAATGTTATCATCGACATTAAGTTATGGGTTGAGTAACAAAATAATATAATGCCAAAGTTTTAACTTTAACTTACTAAATTGTTGAAGTTTTGATGACCTAATACAATGTAGGACAACATGGTTTCACTTAATCCCTTCCTCCACTCCTCCCCCCCACCCCCACCCCACCGACACCCCCACCCTGCTCTACCCCATGAGGTTAAAATCTAGTCAAGTCCGATCTCTAATAAACAAGCATGATGGTTCCAAACATCATCATGACCAAATAAAGCATTAAAAAAAAACTAATAGGAGGTTAGCAAGAGAGGATGGACTATGTCAAAAAAAACAATACTTTCCCATTTTCAATCATTACTAACAACACTCAATCAAGCTCATCTAAGAATGTTATAAAAAATTACTTAGAAATAAACATAAAAATGACTTTTAACAAATAAACTATTTAAAGAGACAATAAGCAATGATCAAATAATTTAGTGAGTGTCTATGTAAGTGGTGAACTCATAACCAGTCATAAAAGACATCGACATTTAGGGTTCAAGTTATACATAACACATGTAAAATACTTGAAGACAATGAAAAATAGTAAACAATGATCAAAGGAATGGTCAAGAAGACAATAAATGAGAAAATGAAAAAAATATACGTAGTGTTAATTCACAGTAAGACTAATAACTTATAATATCAAATATATCACAATTTTAGCTGTCATAAATCTTCTTATACTACTTGTTAACCTTTATCCCCATGTTTTCATAATCCACTAGCGAGTCAATCTCATTTACCTATTCCTACAAACACATAATATGCAATTAAGAGTATTTGAGCAAAGGACAATCATCATAATTAAACACATAATTTATAAACTTTAGAGATTAATCAAATCATTTTATTTATGATTTGAAGCATGATAACTAAGTCATTAATCACATAAAGTAAAATGCATCACAAAATATTAATCAATGATTAAAAAATATCATAATAATTAAATCATAATCGACTTTTGAAATAACAAATTAAAGTGCCAACTAGTAGTCAAACAAAACATCCATTGTAATGTCCATTATATCAATTGAAAATGCAACCACATTTAGGTTATGACATCACTATATTAAATATATGTATCTATGAAAAGAATATGCTATGTACCAAACATGTAATAAATAAGATATGAAAATTGTATAATATACTAATAATGTCATGCTCAAGTATTGAATTTTTCTTTATTTTTTTAAATTTTTTTGAATAATTTGAATGTTTTGTTTTTCCTTGATTATATTTTATAAATATTTGAGATGATAATTAGTTTTAACCATTGCTATCATCAATGGGATTACAATGGGAAGTGATTGTATCAAACAATGTAAGGATACTCTATTGTGGACTATTATGAATGAAAGATACCTAATGTGGGTATGGAATAATTTTATAATAATCCATGTGTTATATGGTAACTATCATGAAATATTCTCATAAAATCAAGTGTGTAATGGGTAAATCTAGAAGGATTAGCGTAAATACTCAAATCTAATTATATATATCATCTTAGTTTAGTAAATGTGATATATACCAATCATATATCTACCCTTTAGTTATAAACCCTCTTGCTACTAAAATGTTTAATAATTTATGTTTTAATAATATTTAATAATTATTAATTTTATTTATATATATTATTCAAACTTTATAAAAATATATATGCAGTGTAATGAAGAGTACTAGGGTTTTGATTACCAAAATTTTAGCAGAAGGTGAATTGATGATGGAAATGCTCCTATAAGGAGCAACTGTGATTAGTTTCGATAGACATGCTAGATGTAGGAGTCCTTGTGATGTTGGTGGCTCTCACGTATAGAATAAAATAAGGGAAATCCTGGTCATCAAAGGCCTAGGTGGAGGTATATATTTACCAATCAAAGAGTAGGGGGAGGAATGGAAAGAGGAGCCTATTTCATTCTCCTTCTAGATATGAAGATCAAATTTTCATTTTTCAAACCCTTGATGCATCCCATAAGATGATTTATGTGTGTAGGGGCTAAATTAATTAGCTAAATCCAAGTCTATAGGGTTATGTGGGCCTTATGGTGCATGAGATAGTAGGAGGATGGAGTCATAGGGTTGTTAATCCCATGCTTTCTGAGGCTTGTACATGGCCCAAAGATGGAAATTAGATAGATACAGGGTGTTTACTAGGGGAAGATCTTTTTCATAGGTTATGGAAGGACAAAAAATAAGCTCTCCTATGAAACCAATAAAGGGTACCCATATTATCTTTTCCAACGAGTAATAACTTGAAGATATTTCAGAGAGGGAAGAAAGGTTATTATCTCAAGGTATAATTTGTAAATTTTTAGGGTTTTTGGCAACTCATCCTGCACTTCATTAATGGATTTAAACCTAATGGTAACCTTTGGTTGAAGGTAAGAAGATATTCACCCCTATTCTAGAGTGTTTTCTATTTTGATTTTTGAATTTTTAGAAGATAAAGAAGTTGTATTCAAAGAATCTATTTGGGAGTGGGATAACCATACTCTTCTGGTAAAATCTTGACACCAACATTTCAATGCACAAACTAAAATTTTCAACTTCAAAATGCTATGGATTAAGCTCCCAAACCTTCCTTATTAGTCTTAGGATGATTTTTTGTTTACTTCCATTAGGAATACCATAGGGAAATTTCGGACCACTAATAAATTAATTGATGTCATGGACATTCCACATATGCCTGTATATTGCATTATGTTGATCTTCTGAAGGATCTTCTATCTTATATGGAGCTGAGGGTTGTTGGAAAAAGACAAATTCACTGCTTAGGTTTTGATGTAATCCCTTTTACATGTCAGATATGTTTCAAAATAGGTTATCAATGACTACCTAAGCTTTAAGTTCAAGAAAACTTTTTTATGGTGGAAGAAAGTAGAAATTGAATATTTTATGGTAGTGAGAAAGATAGTTTGGGACTATATTTAATACCTAAGACCCCTTTGGAAGTAGTAGAGTAAACCCCAAAATTTGAGGTAATACATGTTGAGGCAATGAATAAGGAGGTGGGTGCTCCTGTGTTACAATAGAAGATGAATTTAAATACTAATAATACACTAGATTTATTAGTTCATACTCCTTTAGAAGGACAAATATTTTTTGAATTATTGTAAAAACAAAATCAGGAGGAATCTCTAGAAATACCCATCCCCATATTGTCAAATCTTAAGGAGGAAGGAGAATAGAAAATTATATATACTAGAAAGAAAAAAAGGGTAAATAAGGTTTGAAACCTATGACAATATCTCTTGGATATAAAAAAGAAAATTTTATTAGACATTATTAGTTACTTTAGTTATTGGTTTGTTTTGATGGAAGTGCAGTAGTTCCTGTTGAGAATATCGATCTGAAAGGCCATTTTCTCACCATTTTTTAGTTATTCTATGACTATTTTTGTACTCAACTTTTGTTTCTTAATCATTATTAAGTTAAATTACACACACACACACACACACACACACACACACACACACACACACACACACACACACACACACACACACACACACACACACACACACACACACACACACACACACACACACACACACACACACACACACACACACACACACACACACACACACACACACACACAGAGAGTTGAACACAATAATGATTAATGGAATAGAGTATAGATGTGTCCAATAACATCTATTTCTAAATATTAGAATCAATTACAATATAAAGTAAATTTATTATGAGACATAAATAAAAATAAACCATATCTCTAGTTCATATTAGAAAATATTGAAATATAATATATTTGATAATATTATTTTTATAAGAATTTGAAATCTATCATGTAAGAATATATACCCAAGGAAAAGATAATCCATTAAAAGTAACATAGAGAAATTAACATTTCAACAAATCTTACCCAAGGAACTTATAATCTACACTTACAAATAGCATAAATTTACTTAAAAGTTGTAATCATTCAAGTTTATTTGGAATCTTTGTTTAGTTGAAATGGAGTCCAAAATGTTATAATACAAAGTAATTACTGCAAATCAACACTAGATAGTATTTTACATTTTTTTAAAGGAAACTAGTTTCTCAAAACATACATTTTTAGTTTCAATTTTCATGTCATCTAGCAATGGAAAATGATGGTTCAAATATAAGCAAAAAAAAAAATAATTCATTGTGTAATATTGACATACCTAATACATTTTTATATCTATAATTTTAAGCAAGATTGCATCTTTTAAGGCCTATGTAACATGTGGGTTTTCAATCTATTTATTTATAGCTATAGTTTTCATATCAAAAAAATGACAGAGATGGAAGAACTCTTATTATGCCTCAACTAATATATCACCTACTATGTAATTTTTTTATTAATACTATACTCATTAATACTCTATTTATTTTATTATAGAGCTTAACAATCTCACTAAATAATTTAACAAAAACAACACATTGATCTTTCAAATCTTTAGTGACAAAATTGGTCTCCATATTTTTATATTTGAAAAAAAAATATGTAAGTGAATTTATCATGATAAAATTACTTGTTTTTGGGTGATATAACCCTTTATATTTAAGTCACTTTAAAAAAATATTAATAAAATTTAGTTTTTAATTATCTACGACCAAAATAATTTTATAAATAGAAAACATACAAAACAAAGCATGATACGTTTCTATAATTCCACTTTCTAAATTTAGAATAATAATAATAATAATAATAATAATAATAATAATAATAATAATAATAATAATAATAATAATAATAATAATAATAATAATAATAATAATAATAATAATAAGAATAATAATAATAATAATGATGCTAATAATAATAATAATAATAATAATAATAATAATAATAATAATAATAACAACAACAATAATAATAATAATAATAATAATAATAATAATAATAATAATAATAATAAATCTTTATTTTTTAAAATATATTGCATGAGAAAAAGAATTAAATCTTCTGACATATCACTTTAAATTTTATACCAAGTAGAATAATTTACTCCAATTAAAAATATTTATTAAGATATAACATGGTAGCTTCTCTTCAACTATTAAATATCATTAGCAAGAGGATTGTACAATGGGGTAAAGAACATAGATTCATCTCACAAGAGAGAAAAAAAATATTCAATTTCCACTATTTTTGAAATAACATTTGTATCCTAGTTGTCTTGAGGTGACAAAACAATTTAAGGATTTTCAATATAATAATTTTTGCACACATTGAATAGACGCAGTGAAAACATGAACAAAGCCAGCTCTAAGAATTTATGTACTAGTGAGTAAGTAAGGCACCTGGGATAGGGATTGGTCTTTAATAATTTATTTCCATACATAAGCAATTTATACCCATCATCCAAAATGTTTAATTTAGATCTTACTGAGATGCATATCTCACTGCTCCTTCAAGCCTCTTCATGCCATATTCTAGTCACTTTTGCATTACAATGTCAGAGGTAAAAATGAAATATATTCAAAAATCAAGAAAGTAATTAAAACTACATTTTATTTATGGTAAGGAGATTATTAGATGATCAATTGAGGAATCTTTGTTGGGTTTAGAGCATGGTTCCCTAGATATGTAGAAGGAGAGCCCATTTTATGATCATTGCAAAGCAATTGACACATATGATTCACCATTCATACAAAAAAGGTCATGTTTTCTTCCCCTCAAAATATCTATCCTTGGTCCTATGTATAAGTACCACTTTTGGTGAATTAAGATGTTGGGAAATAGGGAAATCAAAAGCATTACATTAAACTTATTTCATATCATAAAAAAAAAAATCTTCCTTTTTACTCTCTACTTTGTTTGTGTGGTTATTTCAAGACAATGAAATGAAAAATCTTAGAGGGCTAAACCAAAAAAAATTGAGGTTTATCATTGATATAGCTTGCAACTATGGTTGACAACACTAGATCCACCATCTAGTACTAGGTTATGCCTACTCACATATTTTGATTCTTTGCCTAACAAGTACAAATTTGCCTCTACCATATCCTTTACTTTCAAAGTCACCCTGTTTAAGTTGGATCCTTATGAAAAAACCTCTCCACCTTAGCCTTTTGCTCCATTATAATATCTTATTAGTGATGCATAGAAAAATATGTTACAAGCCCCAAAGTATAAATATTGTTCACCCTTATTTTATACTTCCCTAGCTTAGCTATTCCATTTTCAGTTAGGCCATAGTTTTAAGGAGCAACTACACTTAATAAACCAACAATATCGGTGATGTTGATTATATAACCTTTCATATGAGGAATCATAATGTGCACCATGTGTTTAATCCCATGCACTACTCACGAACTGATAGTACAAAATGATATAATAGAGAGGTGAGATATAGCCAAAGGGAAGGAGAGGAAAAACAAGAATGGTAACTTGACTTGACTTCACATCCTAGATGGTTTTAACAAGAATGTCACTTGACTCTTAGGAAATTACCATTAAGCAGGGAATACAATAACTATTTGAATGTGATGGCCCCTTCAACGAAAGACTATATGTAAGTAGGATTGCCCATCTACTACTACCACCTGTTAATTTTTTTCCTACGTGTTACCTACTTCAAATTGTCCATCTATCTTTCAACTGTCACTTGACTATCCCTCTCATAATAGCTACTTCATTTCACATTTTGAATTTTTTATTAATTAATAATAAATATAAATTTTTTTATTAAAATTATTAATATATATTACACATAAAAATATTATATTTAATAAAAATATGATACTGTTTTATTATTATATATCTTTAAATTATACATTCTATTATACATATATTTAAAGTAGTAGTAGTAGTAGTAGTAGTAGTAGTAGTAGTAGTAGTAGCAGTAGCAGTAGCAGTAGCAGTAGCAGTAGTAGTCATAGTCGTAGATGTAGTTATAGTCTTAGTAATAGTAGTAGTAGTAGTAGTAGTAGTAGTAGTAGTAGTAGTAGTAGTAGTAGTAGTAGTAGTAGTATTAGTAGTATTAGTAGTAGTAGTAGTCATAGTAGTCGTAGTAGTAGTAGTAGTAGTAGTAGTAGTAGTAGTAGTAATGATGATGTTGATAATAATAATAATAATATATTTTTATATTATATAATAATAATTAATATATTAATATTATAGTATATTATTAATAGTAATAAATATTATGGATGAGCTTATTCAACATGCACTACAGACATAGTGCATGTGTCACCTCTATTAGGCCCACCTTAGTTAGCATTAAACTTGATGGTCATCGCCAACTCAACTTGATAAATCTCAACCCATCTAAAAATCATCAGTTAATCTAGTCACACTACTTTTCATCCTTACTAACCCAATCACCACTCACCACTAAGGAGTTGTTCATACATTTCACTATATAAGCAAATTGAAATCTCTTTTGAAATGGACTTTATTTCTATTTGAATATGATCTTTTACACTACTGAACACTAAATAATTTTGTATTATTCATCAAAAAATTCTTGCTCACTCTTATTTCTCTCCCTTTTTTTCTCTCTCTTTTAAACATGCTACATTAGTGCATATGGTTGCATCATTCATGATGAAATCTGAATTTTTATGTAGATGAATCACCAATTGAGAGAAAAAATCATCAACTAGAAATCAATCTTAGGTGGAAGGGAAAGATGGTAGGTTTAATTTTCAATCAGTAGATTCACCCATTGCATTGTGTCGACCTAGGAAGCTCACTAGGTATTCAGAGCACCACCTCCATTACATATAAAATAATGTAGAGCTCAACATAAGTTTATGTTGTGGCATTTAGGTAGTAGTTTTTTATATTTTTTTATTTGTCTGGTGAGAATTAGGAGGATTATGATGAAAAAATAGCAAATGATTCTGAGATGGCTAAGGAAAAGGATCTCCTGCCTGATATTGATGAAGGAAATTTTGATAATTAGTTGGCTCTCTATGTCTTGTTAACTGGCAACATGGTTGTAGATAGTGTATTTTCCCTTTATTTCTACTAATATTGATAAATTTTACCAATAATTTAATTTTGGTGTGTTAAAATAATAAACTTGATTGTTTGTAAATATAGCACCTATAGATCAAGTTTTGATATAGATCTTAACATCAATATCTAGTATATCTACTACAAACTCATGTAGGCCTACTTGATGCCTTATATATTAAGTGAACTATATATGCCTTTTCCTTTATTTTTTTTGCTCTTTTATCTATTGTACTATTTGAAATTTATTTTATTTATAATTATAAGTCTTCAATTTATAGTTTCTAAAAAATATATAATGAAATCTATGTTCAAAATTGTGAGTACAAGCTCAGGCAAATTTTTTTCATTAATTTCAATATTTTTAATATATTTAAGTACGAAACAAATTTCCACCTATTACTAATTAGTTTAAGTAGTGGATCATATGAGCTCTAAAAAATAGAATGTACTATACAAGGTTATTTATAAATATGCCTCTTCATAAAGATAATGGATATAATGATGGGAAACAACCATTTTTCAGGGGATGCAAATTGTGGATGTATACAATGTGTCATTTATAGGTTAGATATTAAGTTTAGAGTATGAGACATGTCTTAGTGTATGAAGATTTATTTTAAAATCTCAAAATATATTACCATAATCTAGAATCAAATTAGAGTTCCCAGCCAGAAGTTCATATGGGGTCATCATAAAGATATAAATTAATGTGGTTTATAAAATGTGACAAAGAAAGATACCAATTTTGTGGTAGTTTGAAAAGAGTTACCATTAAGTAAGAGATTGAAAACCTTCCAAGAAAAAAACCAACAATGTGTCTCAAATTTCTTATAGAAGGTACCAAGGGCCACCAATTATGTCTAAATTAGTCAACATCAATATCCATGATCAGCTCAAGCCCTAGATTATGGCATTACAACAACAAGACAAAGAAAGATAGATGAATGCTCTTGAAACATTAGCTATGTATATTGAAACCCCTACTCCTCAAGTGACAAAATCATTATATGGTGTTATGTTTGATCCAAAAACATCTGGATTGTAAAGATTCATTGACAAGAAAGCCTTGGTTGGAAGAGAAGAATTCACTTTTCATAAAGTAGAACCATTTGTCAACTTGACTCCTATTGAAGCGTAGAGATTATATGAAAACTAAATCTTTGAGGAAAATGTGTTTGAATTAACTCAAGCACAATCATCTTAGTTATAGGCTTATATAAAAGGCCCATAGAAGCAAAGGGACAATCTACAATAGTAGAAGGATAATTTGGAAAGGCAAGTTATTTTTTCAGTTCCTAATGTCATGACCTAGATGTTTGAATCATCTTTAAATGATATGTTTGACTCCTTAAAGTTAATAAATGTGAGACAAAATATATTATCCCATCATGAAGTATCAGCCAATGGCTTAGTCACCCAATGGTAAAACTCAAAGGACAAAGTAATAAAATTGGTTAACATCTTGGTATAGGATAAAATCCCTAGTTTCAAGACTATCATCTTAGCTCACTTGAACATAGCCATGGGATTGATCATAGACAAGATCAAGGGTTTAAGTACATGTTCCAAGAGCTTGGAAAGCCTCCTTGAAGGTGAAAATGTGATATTAGATAGGATAGAATAATTCCTTGGGACCATGAATGCTCAATAAATAATGCTCAACCCCATGGGTCTCATAATAGATGATGAATTCAATCACAAGATAACCCTCATCATGTAGGAGGTAAAGATAAATAGACAAGGTAAGTCTGGTATTGACAACTCTAGGATCAGGGATATGATCCTAATAAAAAAAGAAAATATTACTGAGGAAAGGTTAATTAAATAAGCCTTGGAAAGAAATGATAGGGACATTGGAGACATAGCTGATCAAGAAGATGAGTTCTTATTTGAACCCATAGTTAATTTGAAACTTATTGATGAATAAGATTAGAAGGAAGTAAGACTTATTCAATAGAAATAAGGGACTTAATCAACATAGGTTCCACAAGTTAGTTATGAATATTATTTCACAGAGATTTGTAATATTAAAATAGAATATTATTTTGTAAAGGCATGTGTAACTTTTAAGCATATTTACTTTTAGGTCAGTCTATTTTGGAAAGTCTAGTGTATTCTAGAACTTTGGTAGAAAATGAAAACTATCCTTATACTTATACACTAGTAATTTGATATTACTAACTAAAAATACTCCCTTGCATTATATGAGAGGGAATATTGTCAATTGTAAGAGGAGGGAGTTTTTGAGTTAAAAACTAGTGTAAACTTTCAGTAACTAATACAAGTAGAGAATTTTGAAACTATATTCTGATTTTGTTTATGAGAATTTTTTTATGGCTTCTCTCTCACTTGTCTATTCTAAATTCTATATTTGAATAGTTCTTGTAGAATCTTAGTGTGTACCTTTGAATGCAAAATTGTTAATTTGTGCTTATGATAGGATAATTGAAGGTTCTCTAGTTTACTTCATTTTATTTACTCTACATTTGTATATGTATGTCAACTATCTACTTATAGGGGTAAATATTTAAAGTAAGATTTGCATTTATTTGAATTATTTCCAAATTCCTTAAAAGTTTGCCTAATGAGTGGTAAGATTAGAGCTTAAGATGTTTCATATGATACATTGGTTTTAAGTACATGCCTCGATAATATTTGAACCTTGTCATGATATCTGGAATGACGATAAACAATAACATATTTTCTCTATGCCCTACCCTTCCTTTTGCTTATTTTTTAAGCAATTCACTTTATATTAAAGCTTCATTGAATATGTCCATCTTAGTTTAGCTTTAGACTTAGAATTAAGCATAATTCACTTTAATTAACATAGATCATCTTCTTATTTATAAAGATTTATAGGCCATGGCGGCTTCCAACCACTAAGTAATATAAATATTGTGAAACAATAATTTATTCTACCTCTTTTCCATTATATATAACAAAATTTTCACAAACTACAACTCATGCTCTAAATTCTAAAATGAGAAGTGTTTCTTAAACACTCTGAGCACCTTTTTTATTTTTATTTTTTACTTAGACTGGGGGGAAACTGTTACCAAAAAACCCCTAGGTGCCCACCGAGTAAACTTTTTAATGTGACCGGCGGCACGGATGAGTCGGTGCGCCCTCCAGCTCCACGGGGTTAGGGGGGACTTGAACACTTGACCTGTAGAGCACGGCAGAAATACATAACCAACTGAACTAGGCCCCCAACCCAAGTCTCTTTGAGCACCTTGAGATACATATTTATGCATCAATAAAATTGTATTTGAAATGTTGTATGACTATATTCCCTTCAGGTTTATGGGGGAATATCTTCTTCTTGTTGAGAAAGAAGTTGTAGGAGTTTTTGAGATGTTAATTCTCTAATTTTCACTTGTGACTCTTTCAGGTCACTATTTTACCTAATCTTGTGATTTTAGACCATGTGGGTAGCAAATCTTGAATTATAAATTAAATTTCAGATTAATGTTTATAAGTTGATTATAATTATCATGATATTGTACATCCTTGATTAGATTGATGTTATTCTCTTTGTCATAGAGCATGTTATTTTGAAGAGTTCTTTTTGTACCTTTCATCAGAAGTGAGTGCGTTATAGGATCTATGGAACATATTGTCAATCTAGGGGTTGATATAAACTTTTAACTTGTTATGTGATAGCCAAGCAAACAAAGAGACATTATCTCTCATATTCCCTTATAAGGTTGTAATGACAAGGTGATCCTTGACCTTAGTATGTTAGGTTAATTTTGACATTATTTCCTTTTAACTATGAACATAACACTATATGTTAAGCTATGAAATATAATACTAGCTATATTTGGATAGTGGTAACTTAATACTATTACAGAGTGATTGTATGATTTTTCTTATATGTATGTTGGTACATATTAAATTACTTAGCATATAGTATTGCTTTCTATGATCTATTACCATAGAATTTTGATTCACTAAATAATATGCACTTTTTGGAGATCATTAGGTCGTGGAGACTTAAGGGATGAGTAGTAAATTAGGAATGTGAGTATTAAACAATAGGAGTGGATCCTACTTAGTATCATATTGACTTGGTGCATATTGATTTTGGATCCCATAAACAGACTTGTTGAATCGAAGATTTGAAAAATAAACTTGTCAAATTCAGTCATATGGACATATACATGTATACAATGGAATGTTTATTTATTAATTTTGTATACATTGTAAATGTATTATTTATAGTTCTTATTAATAATCATACTTGTCAGGAGATCTATGGAGTAATATAAATATTGACATGTTACACTTATTATGGGTTACATAGAGTGGATATGGTATTAACTTTCACAAATTAGTCTTGCCAGGTTCCTTAAACACTTTTATTCAAAATGAGGAAAACACTCTCTAGATTAGAGATATGTGCAAAGCAGTTGGAAGGTTTTGTGGAACTCTCCTTAACCATTTTTTTGGCTTTTATGATGATCTCATGTGTTTATTTTCGAAAGTTAGTGAAACTTTCAACGAGATATGTGGGACACTTCAAGGTAATAAAAGTGGTTAGTCCTATAATATATAAGATTGTCTTGATGGTTATGGACCTTGAGGTGGCCATGATAGAATAAAAAATACTAAATAATACTCGTAACTGTGTTTGTTTCATAGGGAGATGTCATAGATCAGTGTCTTGTGGGACTGATACTTTAGATATAATACAACTTGAAAGAACTATGATGAGTTATATAGGTAATTTATATTTATTTACTTAATTTGATATTTTATACCGTGTTATTGCCTTCCTAAATAATGTTTTTAATTCAAAACTTATGTTTGAATAAGAGTCATCAAGGATGACAACTAGCTTGAGAGGTGAAGGTTATTAAATCCCAAATCCTCACCAGGCAAACTCACCAGATTATCCATGGATATATAGTGTTGACAAGTTTAGATTTGACTATTTTTAACTAAGATGTATAAGATATATGTTGATATGGGGTAGCGGGATATTTCTTAGATATATGATTGTACATGATTGATTTAGTATTAATAGACAATAGTATGCATATTTACATTTTGAGTATATTGATGTATTATTTTATATATATTTTATTCTATATGTTTATCATGTTGATATGATGTAACTACATAATTTTTGTGAGGTGATGTAGGAGAACCTATCCCTCATTGCATACCAAAAGGAAAACATCATCAAAGAGGTTGATGTAGATAGAGATGTCATTGGATGATAGAGAAACCAATCTGTACCCTGTACACACCATAGAAAGTTAGTAAATGTTAGATGCATAATGAGTGGTTAGCATAAAAATGTTTTGATACCATTTAGATTAAATAGTCATTTTAACTATGATTTTATAGCATAGATATTAGTTTTATGGAATTGTCTTGCATGACTTTTGTGTTAGTTGAGGTTTATGCTTGGTTGATTTTATCTTGTATGATTGCATTTATGACCATTAATGTTTTGAAGATTAGTATAAATTGATTAAAATCAGATTTTTTGATTAATCCATCATGGCATTAGGAGTGATAATTAAATTCATGAATTTACTAATATTTCTAATTAATATTAAAATGTATAAAAATAATTAGAAATTATGTTTTAACAGAAAAGTGAAAAAAAGAGAAATAAAATAAAAATAATGATTAAAAAATTGGACAAATAAATTTAAAAGGGAATAAAACAAAAAGAAAGAAAATAATTAATAAAAATTAACAAAATAAAACAAAATGATAAAATCTAAAAATAAAGCTACACTCTTCTAACTTTAATGGAGATGATGAAAGAAAAGGATCATGAATAAAATAAAAGGATAAGAAGAGGGGTACAAAAAATAGAAGAGAAGGGAATGGAAATGAGGAAGTAAAGGAAATAATCAAATTAAGGGGTTTTAAAGGTAAGGTTTGTCTTTAATTATTTGGATAATTATTGGATTTGTTTCTAATTGAATGTCCCATTATTTATGAAATCGAATACATATACATGACAACTTCCATATAAGTGATTGAACTATTGAATATGTGGACGATAGGCAAATACTATTAATTATAGTGACTTGTTTAATTGTTATAATTTACATTATAACCACTGTCTTGTATATTATGAGTCATACAATATAACTATAATGTTTGAGAAACTATATTTAAGAGGAATATAGTGTATGTAACATAGTTATATAAATGTAGCCATATGTTCTACCTATAAATAGTTATTTTTACATACAAATATATTTATATATGTGATTATTTTATCTATCTCATTCCTATAAATCTATTCTATGTTAATTACTCTAAATATATATGTTTTATATTAAACTATTTATACATTTAAATATATAACCATTTATAAACTAGTGATCTATAAATATGTTTTAAACAATAGATTTACCTATATGAGTAGGGATTGTTGTATCCCACATTTATAAAACATTTATATATATCATTACAAATAGATTTAAGCTAATTATATAATAATCATGTTAATGATTTGAGTAAATAGTAATAGATTCATCAATGGATGATCTAGAATAGACTTATAGTCAACGATGACTAGATTATATATAGTATAATTATAGTAATGTGTGGCTTAGTGGCATTTCTAGTTCTAGATATAAATCACACTCAACATATTAATTTTTTGGGTATTGACCTGGGTCTATTAAAAGACCAAACAGTGATATCAAACAAATATTTATAGTTGTATGTAGATTCTATCCATATTGACCAGTGTCGTAATCGATGACATACAACATGGATGGCATTGGATGTTTGGATAATTTTGTGGTTTTGCCATGCACTTAGGCATCACCTCATTTAAGATTTTATTAATAAAATATAATCTATTAATATAATTATTATTATGACATTCAATAAATAGTAATCTTAGAGTTGACACTAAGTCATTGAACTTAAAATATATTAGCATATTTATTAATTAAATTAATAGTAATTTTGAAAGAGTAAAATATTACCATCATTCCATCTTCTCTTTTTTCTGATCAAATCATTAATTGATTTCATAGTGAGATTTCAAATTTATGTTTCTATACTTAGCTTTGTCCAGATATATTTTCTTAGAGAAATAAAGAATATGCACACAATTGTACTTATATTTAGGTGAAGATGATGATGGCATTTACCTTGAGTAATTTCCTAACAGTTTAGCTTATTATAAAGATGTCATTTTTATCTCCTTCCTTGGCTCCAATCTATTGTCTATATCCTCAAGGTAAGGGTTTCATCTTCCTCTTATGCCATTAAACTATTTACAGGTGCAAACTTTTCAAGTTTAAGGGACATTTTTGATGAATATTTGATTGTTTAATATCTAGGCTCCATTTGATGGTATAGGCATTAACACTCCATAAAAGAAGCCTTGGACTTGAATAATTGTTTGATTAATATTTCTCAAGTTTTCGTGGTCCAAAAAATTAGATGAATGATTTTAGAAATGACCTATGTGAGTAATTTTTGGCTGAAGTTTTTGAATCATCTTATGTGCTTAATCTAATCATTGAATGTGTTATTAAATTAAATTTATTACAATTTACATATATTATGATTTGGGGATAACATTGGATAGTTCTTGTTATGTTGGCCTAAGTTTGTGAATTTTCATCATAAAATTCATAGACTTATACAAAATCCCCAAAACTAATTTAGGATAATTATGAGATTCTAAGTGATATTTTTTTTACAATTGTTGAATAACCTCACAAAAATATCTTAAATAATATTAATATATGTAGGTGTTAATATATCTAATAGTGAGAACATGTACAGAGGGATGTCTTCGAGTATAATCACTAGGGGGTGAATCAATGATGTAAGATAATATAATTGAATTCCCAATACTTAAACATTCATCACATTCAATCATGATAGATATAAATTAACCATTTCAATGAATATAAAAATATCAAGCACATAACATATGATATACATGGGAAACCTTCATGGAGGATAAAATACACTAAACCTTGTAAGATGGACTATAGTCCTAAAATAAGAAGATCTAACATTTAGAATAGAACCAATTGACCAAGGAACACTCACCCTTTAATTTAGTGAGACACCCATACCATAAGGAAGAAATAACCCCTAGGAAACCAACCACCCACTCAACTACCTTGATATGATCACCACCTCTTATATAATGTTTATTAAACCTGATGATGGAATTATCTTAATTTAACTCTTATTCACGATTAAATATTTATTAAATATCATTTATTTCTTACTTTCTCAATATTCCTCTTCTAGGATCATTAGGTCCAATGACCTGTGTGTCCTCTTGCATCAACTTGATTAGATAAACATGACTGATCCTCTTTGCTCTTTGATGGTCCTAAATGACATGTACCTTCTCTTTTAAAAGTTATTTCCTTCACATATAACCACACTCTTATATACCTCTCAATACATTTACATGGATCTCATATCCTTCACAAATCTCTTTCTCATCTACACACTTGCTCAATCTCTCAAATAGGCCAAATATGCCTTATACTTATACCACTTTCTTAGTCTAACCCATATTGGTCAGCCAAGACACTTAACATACCTTTCTTAACTTTAAAATATGTCCCCATACACATTACATGTAATAATTACACAATCCTTAGGTTAGCCAATACCTCATTATCCCTAAACCACCATTAGGTCTTGGTGATACCTAAAACAATTAGGATTCCATACTCATATGTTACAACTTTAACTCCTTGGGCCACTTTCAACTTATAATAAATATTAAAACACTTTTAAAATATCTCCAATATACCCTTTATAACTCATTTATTGTTTTATTCCATCTGGAACACCAACTCAACACTCGAACCTACCAATTAGGTCTCCTTGTTCTTTAGGCCTTCAAACATAGAAAACATACTCTCAAACTTCTGAAGCAAAAAATAAAATATTTCACATATACATATGATTATATCACATAAATTAAATATTTATGACCTATACAAAACCTCCATATTCCTTAGACATTCCAACGTAAGCTCTAAGCACTTAAATTAACTCTCTCAAAATGATCACTTAGACTAGTCATATATCATCAAAATATAGTTAAGATATTTTGACTCTCTAAAAATTAATATGGGAAAAATAAGATATAAAATACCTTATCAATAAAATTTGAGACTTACTTGACATATTCATATTCATTTTTTCCCTAAAATCTACTTAGAACACCTTCAACTTATCTCAGCAACATGGTCACTCAAACTGCCAATGTCTTCACTAAACATAGTCATCTTCTAAGCCTTTGTTCAAAATAAATATGGATTGGTAAATAATCCATAATTCACATATATTTTCCCCATGCAGTATAGAACACTCTTAAATAGTTATATCATCTTTAAAAATCAAAATACCATCAATAAATCTTCAATTACCCTTCTCTGGTTACTTGCAGAACATGGTTAAACACACAATAAAATTTAGAGCTCAATATGTTTGATAGTACAAATATTTAAGCCTTATAACTAATGTATCTATATTTTAATTTAAGTATTATTCAAATTTTACTTTCACACCATCAATAATTTTTTGATGGATCAAAATATATTCATAACGTACTATGGACTAGTTTTTCCTTTGTTAAATTCAAATACCGACGGTCATTAGTTAATGCAAAATTATCTGACACTTATATTTATCTTGTGATCCATAAAATATTTATAAAATATTATCTATTGATCCCCTTTTTATTTTAATATATTTAAATCTCATCATTCACCATTGATCTTTCGTTCTCACCTCTAAGATTATGTCACTTGGTAGCCCCATGTGCCTTCTGCTCACCCTACAATCACTCTTCAATAATTTTTCTCCACTTCATAGCCCTGTGTTACTTTTAAGTATTATATTGAATTATTGACTTAATAAAAAACATTTATCTTTCTCTTCATGGTTTAACATTCTCCATATATCTTTAATCTTCTTGATCAAACACACACTATTGATCTGCTTATTAGATCTCTCTGATTATGACACATGTCTTCATTCCATTCATTCTCAGAATCTTTAACTTAATGACTTTGATATCACCATTGGTATATATATGATAAGTATACTTATCTTTGTTATATCCTTACATATTTATATTAATCACTCACCATATATCTTTGTCACCCAATTAAATACTCACTGTAGATCTTCGATATCATAGAATTGGCTATGTATGGGATCTTAGTGAACTCTATCTAAGAATCTAACTTTGCACCTTAATTAATTTTGCTACGCTCCATGTCCAGACCTAAAAATTTAACCATATGATCTCATCACATAGGGTAATATCATACATATATCAATCTACTCTTTTAACCTTCACATATGTGAATTCTGATGTCATCAATCTACTCACTTATCCTTATCTATCAAGATGACTACTTGAACTTAAACCTTCATATGACTACTTTTATTAATTAATTTCACTTAATAAATCACTCCAATAAATCATAACACCCCATAACATATTTAAAACATGTCCACACCATCAATATCATCCACAATTACCTCACTAAGTCAACCACTAAATAACCATGCAAGAACACTTAAGCACATTAAATCACACTTTGGCATTGTCATTCTAGCACACATGACACCTCATCAACATCTTTGGCCACATTCAAGACATCATGGACAAAATTACAACAATATACCCCTTTGTCATTTATTTTTAACACAAATACAAATATTATGCTTAGACTTTATCTCTTTCTTCAAGCACTTTCTCACCCTTTGACATAATGACAAAATGGGCTTAACTCCTAATACTATGGACTTGAAATGATTTTAAGGACCAATAATAGGAAAGGAAAACCATATGAGAGATGATAAAAACTCCCCATAACATTTTTCATACCTCTTCTTACTTTGAGCTTCTCAAACATTCTCCATGAATAACTCTTCTTTGATCAAAATTTGTTCTATGAAGATGAAACATATAAGATCTCAAAAACTTCTTGAAATCACCTTGAAAACATTAAGAGGGACTACACATATTTAGTCCTTTATAAGTATCTAATTTAGTACCCCCTAACTCCATGCTCTATTTGAAAAGCATCTTCAATAATTATTCTTAATGAACTAGGTCTGCCAGTAACTCTTCAATAATATGGATCTCAAAACAATTACCCTTTATCCTCTAAAAGACATCATGGTTTAATACATTTTTCAAATCACTCTCATGAAATTATCTCATCTTTATAACAGTTTGAAATCCATCATAGACACAACTTGTCATATACAAAAATCTAAGACCTTCTTCATGATACAAACAATATGACAACACATTCTCCTCATACTCTATACCAACCTTGCCTTCGATCTTCGTCATTTTGACCAATCAATTTAAGAAATAGAAATTGACATGTTCTTAACTTCATAACCAAAAAATTTGAACACACCTTGACCATACTAGAACAATATCAACACACCTTTCTTATGCAAATAAAACATTTTGACAACTCACCATCATAACACTTTGAAGTAGTTTCATAAAACTCATTGCTACCCCTTAACCAAACACATATTCTCATGACCTTTCTTGTCCTATATTATCAACCAAAAATAAAATAGCATCCACTATGTTTCCTATTGCTAACAAGTGTCTCCTTGAAGCCTAGAGAGAGAGACCCCTAACCCACAATGTCCTAGAGCAATGTGAAACTAGGAGTTGCCCACAACTCCTCATATTCTCTCTCCTAAAATAACTTTAATTAATTATTCTTATTCTTTTTTTCTTGACTAAATCAACTTGTTTATTTTATTTATCACTTTCTTTTTGTTCTAGGATGGTATTGACAATACATGGAGAACATAAAAAGTCTTGGCATACCTTTTCACTTGAAGTATCGATCTGACATTTCAAAACATCAACACTTGACATTGTCAATTGATATTCCCTGTAGGAAGTTTTCTCAACAACATCAATTTGTTTACTTAAGTTTATATATAACTTAGGACAAGTTTAAAATACCTTCATCTCTTTAGTGAGCTTTGTATCTTTATTCTAAACATGAGCAAATAATGAGCAACCTTGTCATTATTCAACCTGGGTAGCATCTTCTACCATGGAAAATAGTCCACTTGGACCTACATACTGATAATGGAATATACTTTCCAGTTTTGGTTTCCATATTTTAACTTTCCTTCTACCTTGCACTCTAGGAGCCTAAAATGACTTATTCTAACTTGATGTCCCTTATTTATATAACATAACAATGTGATCAATTCCTAGATAATTGAAGTAAATCAATCTTATTGATGGAAACTCAGCTTGCCTTACCTTATTAGGATAAAATGTTGTAATGTGTCATATGTCATGACAACTATAACACTCACTTTGACTCATAACACTTGATTGATGATTCCATTAATAGTTATAAGAAAATTCATTCATGGAAGGTCTTTTACACTCTCTATCCTTATGGCCAAATTGATTACAAGTGTAGTAGTAACAATTAAAGTTTGCATATCTCATTATATTTGGTTATCTAATTTGATTTTTCTTCCTTCTATTAACAACTTTATTTCTTGACTGATTTTTTATCTTTAAAATCTAGTTGTTCTTGTACATAAAAAAATTCAAGTCATCACAGAGTATTATTATTTTGTTCTTCTATGTATCCAAGACCAGTTCTATCACTTGCATATTTTAGAATACTCATAATGTTATCTAGATTAGTTGATCCTTTTTCAAACATCACAAATTAATTCACTTGATTTGAAGTTTTTTCCAAATCATCTCTTAAAGAACAAATCTTAGTTACAGACCTTAAACATTCAACATCTTTGGCCTTCAAGTTTGAATTCAAAGTCTCTAAATGATCAATAAGAATCTTGATTGTATTTTTATACTCTTTGAAGTCTTCCACTATTCTTTCCTTAAACACACTAAATTGCACCTCATAGTCCATTATTTGAGACTTTAACTTCTTGGTTTTCTTCTTCTCAATCTTCAAATCTTTAAGGGAATTCATCAACATAGTTTTAATATTTACCTTGTCTTCTTCATCATCTTTATCACCTAAAAAACTTCTAAACCATGTAGATTATTCTTGATATGAGTAGCTACCTTCTTCAACCATGAAGAGAGCTTCATCTTCAGCAGGACCATCATAGTCATGATCATTCTCATAATCATTGCCATCATTCTCATAAGATGAGTTTCAATATCACTTGGTATAGAAACTCCTCTTGTCCTTGTAAACTTTTTTTTTACATTATACCTTTTGAAACTATTCTTTCTCTTATCAAACCTAAATTTCTTCTTGTCATTATCATGATTTTCTTCATTATCATTTGAGGATACTTTTTGGCAAAGTGGCATTTCTCTCCACAATTGAAACATTTGAAGGGAAGTTTACCCTTAAACTTACCTAAACCTATTTTAAATTTTCTTGTTAATAGAGATATTAGTTCATTATCATCAATATCATAAATATCGTCATCCTTGAACTTCTTCTTTAGCTTCTTTTCTACATTGAAAGATGCTTCTTTATTTAGTGGTTTTTCTTTATTAACTCTCATCTCATAGGAAAAAAGAATTCCATGCAATTCATCTATATTCATTTTGGTAAGATTATGACTTTTTTCTATATCAAAAACCTTTGATTCAAATTTAAAATTGAGAGACCTTAATACCTTCTGCACTACAATGCCTTCTTCAACAACTTTTCCCATGCCTTTGATCATGTTCACTACCTCATTAACTCTTACAAGATAGGAATGCACAATATACTCTTCATTCATTTTGAGAATTTCAAATTACCTTTGATAGGTTTATATTTTGACTAAGTTTACTTTTGAATCTCCTTCATATATGAGATACAATTTGTCCCAAAAATCTTTGGAAAACATGCAATGGATTAACTTGGTGAACTCAACCTATGAAAGAGAAAAAATGATATCATTCATAGCTTTGTAATTTTTCTCACTTAACTTCTTGTCTAAAATACTAGTTGGAATAGTAGGTAGTGCAGACTAACCATCCAAAATACATTGCCAAGTGTCAAAACCTAAGGAAATGATGTATATCTTCATTCTTAAACCCAAAAATCATAATTTGATCCACTGAACAATAGATATTGATTAATAAAGAAACCTTAAGAACTTGTCACTGTACCTAAGATGACCTTCAAGTGGTTAAACTTGTATGAAAGGTCCTTCTTTGATACCATTTATTAGACATACAATCACTAGAGGGTAAATCAATGATGCAAGATAATCCAATTCAATTGTTAATTCTTAAACATTCAACACATACAATCATGATGCATACAAATTAACCATTTTAATACATATCAAGATCAAATACATAACACATGATATATGTGGGAAACCCTCTTGGGGGATAAAACCCAGTGAACCCTACAAGATGGATAATAATCTTAAAATAACAAGATCCAACATTTAAACTAGTACCAACTGATAAAGGAATACCCATCCCACAAGGAGGAACCAACCCCCTAGGCAACCAATCACCCACTCAACTACCTTTATCTAATCACCACCTTTGATCTAATGTCTTCTACACCTGATGATGGACTTCTCTTTCTTTCACTCTTCTTCACCCTTTAATATTTATCAAATAACCTCTAGGGCTTAGTTACTCAATCTACCTCTTTTAAGCTCCTTAGGTCCACTGACCTATGTGTCCTCCTGTATCAAATTGATCAGATAAATATGATTGATCCTATTTGCTCTTTGATGGTCCCAAATGACATGTACCTTTTATGTTAAAATTTATTTCCTTCACTTAGCACCACACTTTGATCTACCTCTTAAGACATCCACACACATAAAACCTATCTCCAACAAACTAACTCCCTTATGGATCCATGCCACCTATAACACCAACTCAACACCTGAACACACCAATTAGGTCTCCTCATTTGTTTTTAAAGACAAAATGCATAGTCTCATAATTCTTAAGAAAAAACTCAAATATTTCACATAGCCATATTATTAGATCACATGTGTGAAACCTTAAGTACCTTTGAAATAACTCTATGTGAATTAGGCATTCCAAGATAGGCTTTAATCACTCAAATCAACTCTCTCAAAATGACCACTCAGACTGGTCATATATAGTCAAAATAAAATCAAGCTATTTTGACTCTCCATAATTGAATATGGGAAACATAAGATCTGAAATACCTTATCATGAAAATTTTATACTTTCGTAACATATTAATATTAATTTTTTCCCTCAATTCTACTTAGATCACCTTTGACTTACCTCAACAAGATGGTCACTAAAACTATCATTATATTCAATAAACATAATCAACGTCTAAGCCTTTGTTCATATTGAGTATGGATTGGTCAAACCTCCATAATTTACATATATGGTCCTGATAGAGTATATAACATTCTTAAATATTTATATCATATTGAAACATCAAAATCCATCAAGAAATCTTCAATTACCCTTCTCAGGTTACTTGCAAAATATGGTCAACACATAGTCAACTTTGGAGCTCAATATCTTTGACTGTACAGATAGTCAAACCTTATAAATAATGTATATGGATTTGTATTGAATTTATCTTGAACTTTTCCTTTTATACCATCAATGAATTTATCCTAGTTAAAAAGATATTCATAAAATACTACAGACTTGTTTTTCCTTTGTTAAATTCAAATACCAATGGTCACTACTTAGTGAAAAATCATTTGAAACTTGTATTTATATTGTTATCCATAAAATTTTTATAAAATTATATGTATATATATATATATATATATCCTCATGAGTTTCGTATCTTTAAATCTCATCACTTTCAATTGATCTTTGATCCTTGCTTTGTTGCTTGATACTATTGCATGCCTTTTGTGGACCCTACAATCAGTCTTCAATGATATATGACACTTGGTAGCCTCACATGCCTTCTAATAATTATATTGAATTATTGAATTAATACACACCATTTTTGTTTCTCTACATGGTTTAACACACTCTATCTATATTTGATCTTCTTGATCAAACAAACATTGTTGACCTGTTTGCTAGATCTCTATGATTGTGACACATGTCTTCATCATGTTCATTCTTAGTATATTTGACTTATTGATTTTAATCTACCCATTTGTATCTATCTAAAAAGTATAATCCTCAATATTAGATCCTTATCTAGTTAGATTAATTTCTTGTCATAGATCTTCATCGCTTGATTAAATGTTCACCATAGATCTTTGATATCACAAAAATTGTAAAAGTATGTGAACTCTATCTAAGAAGCCAAATTTTCACCTTAGTAAATTTTTATATGATTCATGTCCAAACCTAAAAATTGAACCATATGATCTCCTCGAATAGGGGAATCTATCCATATATTGAGCTATAATTGAAAATTTCACATGTGTGAATGTTGATGTCATCAATCTGCTCACTCAACCTTATATGTCAAGATGACTACTTGAACCTAGACCATTATATGAATGATATGATTAATTAATTTAAATTATAAAATCACTCCAATTACTCATAACACCCCATAGGGTGTTAATAATATGTCCATATCATCAATATTATCCATTAGTTACCTCACTAAGTCAGCCACTGAAGAACCATGCAAGAACACTAAAGAAAATTGAAGCACACATTGTTATTTTAATTATATCACACATGAAACATCATTAAAATATTTTTTCACCTTGGATAAACCTTTGAAAAACCTATATCAGGGTGTATTCTTTTAGTTATAATTCCACAGGTAGATTATAAACTATGTTAAAGATTTAGATATAAGTAAGTTAGTGAATCCATGCATTTAAATTCATAATAAATGACTATTATTGGTTTAAAGTATCCTATATTTATTATCTGTTGAGATTTATTTTTCCATATATACACATGGATTCAAGTATGTAGCATAATTTTGTATTTGAAATGGCTGTGTTGGGTCATATACCAAAGCTTGTAGTCAGAAGTATGATTTTATCAAGTCATCAGGGGTCTGGAGTGCTAAAACCATAACCATATTGAATAGTCTTCTTTAAAATAGAACAAAATATCTAAATATATATCATAATGTATTTATGATTTTTTGTTCTCTATAAAATATTGACTTTCTATTAGTTATATGTATTCAGTATTGAATATTTATGTGTAGTACATATTATGAGAGTACTGATATGTATAAATGATTGGTTATATATAGCATATAATGGTGCATCAGATGTGCTCTTAATAATTTATATTTATTAGATGATAATGTGCATTTTAAACCTATTGGTATATTGAGATGGTGTAATCTCATACTTACTTCATTATTACTATGCATGTGGATTGTTTGATTCTTGAAATCCTAAGTTCGCTTATGTGTATTTATGTAGTTCTGAAATATAAGAGTATGGGATATCATAATATACCATAGTATAAATTTATGTTATATCTAGATGGTACATAATGTAATTATTATATTTAGGCCCACATCTATGTTTAATAATTAAATATATAGGTGTTGGCTATTACTATGAATAATATATTTTGTGATAGTTAGTAGAACTTAATGTATACGTGCATATAGATTTTGAGAGTTCAATTAATGCTATGATAATATGTTATTTTGTTCCATAAAAAATATGACTTGCTTATTTAAATTTATTTACTTAAAAATGAGCTTATGTTTCATGTATTTAAGACTAATTTATATGATTGATTGTGAAAAACTAGTATTTATTTTTTAGAATATTAGACCATGGTAATATAGGTTATCATAGGGTGTATTATATTTGAAAACTAATTGTGGTAGATAAAATCTCTAGTCAAATATGTATTTACCTAGGTGGTATAAAATATAATCATTATTTCTAGTATGGGATAGAAAATATTATAAGATTCATTCATACATTTTACATAATAAATGTATGCTTTGGTTATTCCTATGTTTAGCATGTTATATGATGTGCTTACTAGTAGGATGTAAATTAAATTAATCTTGTGGTTGAATTTTATTTGACCACTCAACATTACTAAGACTAAGTAAAGAGTGAAATAGACTTCTCTAGCTTACTATTATCATAATGATAGTCGAATGAAGTGGTGTGTATGAATTTGATTGATCTATAAATAATAATTATTTATTATTCATAAAACTTTAGGCCAAATTATGTTAAGTGAGACATTATTATTTCATGAGTATGATTTACATGCTTGTGTAATATCTTACAATAGAATGGTTTTATATGATACATTGCATGTTTAGTTTAGAAATCATACAACACACAGGTACTTGCTTATATTTCTAGATTATTATGCTATCACTATCTACTCATCCATGAAGGTAGGGACATTCTCAGATGGGATTATCACATGGGATCATTATTCTATGGTTGGTGTGGAAAAGTGCTCAAATGATGCTCTCCCTCTCGATAGTAGTACTACTTTATGAGATGACACTTGAGATTGCCACATATACTTGAGTTTACGAACTATGCTCTGAGGGAACCATATATATTATATATACATTATATTTTATTATACATATTATTGAATATTTTCATGAAGATTTTTAATTTCTTATTATTTTCCATTGATAGTGGTGATTGTAGACTTGTATCAGTCATGACTGAATTAATATAATTACTTTTTATATTTGTATTACGATGTGCTCCAATGATATTAGAGATCAATAATATGTGATTTATTATATGTGTTTTCTATTATCATTCTTTAAGTATTGCATATGTTCTCTATAGATTCTTTTAGTGTAATCTATCTTTGGTATATGCGTTTAATTAAAAAAAATGTTATCCCCAATGGTGTTGTTGCATTGGTGATCCTAAAAATTCATTACATGACCATTTAATTTCATCCATAAAATTTTAATTTATTTATTTGATCTTTCAGATGTATTTATTATAAAATACTAATACCTTTCAACCACTCAATCAACTCCTCTAGTTGTAAACTATCCCCATACATTTAAATTATCCCCTTGATTCCTTAGTTCCTTCCTTTTTTTATCTCCCTCTCACCTTTGTATTTAGCATGTGATAATTGAAGTCAATTCTTCTATTTTCCTCTATAATTTTTGCATAATTCTATACATTTATGCAATTCATACTCATACTCTTGAATTATTTCACATCTTTTACTCAATCATATAATTTCCTCCAAAAATATAATTTCAAAAACCAATAAAAATATATAAATATATTACCTTGAAGATTCAAACTTACTCTAATACCAAATGTCAATCCGAGAACTAGCAAAGCAAAATAATTGTAATAGGTACAACCCAATATTTTATCAAAAAATAATCTTTATTTATTCTTTATGAATAATTAGAATCATTAAATAAGACTATTTAAAAAAAATTCATCTAAAATCCAAAGTTTATATTCAAAGTTAAAAAATCTAAATAAATAAATTAAAACTACTTCGAAAAAATTGCATGTAACTTTTGGGTGTTAATAAATTATTTTTAATAAATTTTTATTACAGGTTTCATAAAAACTATTCTCAGTAAAATTTTCATGTGAGATCCAATAGTTTTAAAAATATCCATTTATCCTATATGCACTAATGTCAAACTAATGGACACATTTAATATCAATTTCTTGTCTTATTACAAAAATGTCATATTTCAAAAATTAGAAAATTCTTGAGAAATATAATGAAAATACATTTTTAGACTCTTATATGGTCACATATGGAATCCTAAATGTTTATAAAATGACCCAAATTAGATATGATAAGATGTAGATGCATTATTGTTTTTGATATATATTTTTTGGCATGCACAAGAGATCAAATAGACATATAGATCAAATGTTATGGCCTTAACAAGAGATTTATCTTCACAAATTTCCAACTACCACCAAGGTTAGATATCCTTCCTACACACATTGTAAACATAAAAAAAATTTAAAACAAGGAATATCTTAATATGTTAAAGAATAACACAATAAAATATGAGGGCATTACACACATACAAACATATGAAATGTGACAAAATATCTCAATTTTAAGGAAATTACCTTAAATCTATCAAAAATAGATTGATTTATAATTTTTATCACGAAATGTATCCATAACCACCCATTTATGGGGAAAACAAAAAAAATAGTTGTGTTGTTCTGTCAAATTAAAATTTTATGCGATAACCATAGAATTAAAACATAAATGTATCCCCAATATAATGACTACAAAAATCTTCCCTATGGAAGACTAATATGGTGGAACTTCTGTATTATGTTCTACCATGGGTGTCACATCTAATAATAAGAATAATGAAACATCAAGTTAATAGAAATACACGAATTGTCTAAAATCCATAAGGGAATTTTTTGATTAACATGAAGTCATTATAATTATAAAGATCATAATGTCAAAATTATCGGAAGGTTTAGACTATTCTCATATTTTTGATGCACATGGAAAGAACATCACAAATAAGGATTAATGTAATATCCCTAAATAAGCTAATACAAAATATGAGTGGCATTACATCTCCCTTAATTTCACTTTCCATAAACATTAACCTAAGTTATTCATTGTTCTTCACTTTGTTCTCTCTCTGTCTCTCTCTCTCTCTCTCTCTCTCTCTCTCTCTCTCTCTCTCTCTCTCTCTCTCTCTCTCTCTCTCTCTCTCTCTCTCTCTCTCTCTCTCTCTCTCTCTCTCTCTCTCTCTCTCTCTCTCTCTCTCTCTCTAAATATAAAAATTATTTTGATTCATAGTATTCAGTTTTTTTAAGTGATCAAGGTATTGAAGAAAGTTTTCCTAACACAACCAAGCACAGAGCATTTTAAGTCTAAAATGTAATATATTTAACAATTGTTTTAGGTATGTGGAAAGAGAGTTGTCTCTCTCAATACTAAGTGAATAATAAACCTTATGCAGCAAAAAACATAGGTTAATGTTTATTCAAAGTGAATTGAAGGGAGATTCAATGTCAATCATATTTTGTATTATGTTGTTATATTTTTGAGATTAGCATTATTGGAATAGAATATATGGAGGATTAGTTTCAACTTGGAATAATGGAGGGAATTTCTTTATGATCATTGCAACTCTTCAGATTTGACATCTAGGTGACAAGTTGGGGTCAGTATCTGTAGGTGAAGGATATGTATCATTGGTTGAAGTAAGGAGTATGTGTAAAAGCTATATTAGGGGTATAAAATGATGAAGTTATGTCAAATTTTGATATCTAGATGCCTTTACTAAGGTCTAAAGTTATTATTAAGAAAGGATGTCTGAACCATTAACTAGAAACTAAAAAGAGTCATTATTGGAAGAGTCTAAAGATCTAGTCTTGGATCATATCTGACCTTTCCTATATATTTTTATGTCATAACACTATGTAGGTTTGATGGTTTCATGCTTAGTCTTTTTGCCCTTCATGGATAAACCTCAAAAAGCTAGATGAATTGATTTGAAGGTAAGATTGACATCCAACCTTGTGATAGAGGAATTCTCATTCCCACTTTTTTTTTGTTAAAGATAAAGATTTTGTTTTCAATTAAATTATTTTGGATATGGAATAATCATGTTCTCGTGGTTAAGCCCGAACATCCAAATTTTAACCCTTGTATATAAATTTTCAACACAAAATATAATTGGATTCAACTACCTAACCTTCCTCTTTAATTTTGGTATATTATTGTGTTTACTGCCATAGGAAATTATATTGGGGAATTTTGGAAGGTTGACATTAAAATTTAAAAAATGAAGAATTCTACTTTCTACCACATGTTAGTAAATGTAGATATATCTAAGGAGATCCATGTATAGGTGGAGTCAAAAGATAGGGATAGACCTTGGATTCATACTCTAGACTTTTAAGTAGTACCTTTTAGATGTTGAATATGTTTTTATATTAGTCGTGTAGTATCTTTTTTGTGTTAGAAAAGAAAATTGGTATTCTTGATTTTGACAAAGGCTCAGTGATTCTTAATCCTTTAAAAAAATATTCATTCTACCATATATCAGGTTTTCGAAATGTATTCTCTCCAGATGTTGTCTAAAAATATTGTTTTTAGATGCTACACTTGAATGTGAGTGTTTTTTTTTTAATTTTCCATGTTTGTTTTATATAGATTTCTCTAAAATTGTATACCTTTAATAAAAAATGTGATTATTTATTTATTTATCCATAACTCTATGTTATCAACATAATTAAGTAATATGATAAATGAGAAATGTTTAACATAAATAAATGAAGAAACTATGAGGTGAACTATTTGTTATAAATTTAGACCATATTCATTAACAATAAAAGGAAATTGATAATACCGATGTTTAAACAATAGTAGTGATAACATAATGGCTTAAGTATAAAATAATACATTTATACAACAGATAAAATGTTTCACATTTTTAAAAAATATTTTGAATATAATGCAAAAAATTATATTTGTGCATCATTACTAACTCTCCAAGCTCTTAGTCAACAAAAAAATTCAAAATAATAAAAAATACATTGGAGTTTCAACTATTTCTATTTTCATTAATTAATGTGATGGTTATAATAATTATTAGTTTTATATTATCAAATGATGAAAATCTTGATGGATTCAAGTAACTTGACTGAACATAAAAAACGTGAAAATTTATTTTTCCAGAATATATTATAACAAGCAATTAGTTTGGATAATTGATAAGAGATTTGCCTCTCTTAAATCCATGTGAGGTAGTTAATTGATAATGGACATATAGGATTTTAAACATTACATTTGGGTGTAGATATGAGGTGGGATATTCAGTGCAAAAATTAATCAACATTAACTTTATATATTTTATTTACACTTTTAACGTGAATTTTGTATGTTAAATACCTTCATCATGCATCATCCATTTCTCACACATGGATTTTCAACAAACAACACAAATATTGTCTCTAAGACTTGTGATCATTTAAGATAATTTGGAGTGTCTACTTATTTAGAATGCATTCCACTTTATTATATTAATAATCATGTAATATATTTTTTATAAAAAATATCTGAGAGATATTAAAATAAATATGACAAAAAAATATTAGTATATTATTTTTTAATCTAAAAATTATCAGTATTCTTACTGTTAAATAATAATAGCTCAATGTAATCGAACAGCTTCTCCTAAAGCAACTAATCATAAAAAAATGTAATTCTACAAGATAATAAAATGACCAACAATTTTCAATGAGTGACAAAAGAGTTGTCTCTCATAAATGCTTGGGTGGAAATTCATTTCACATAGACATATAAGATTTACTTTGGTACATACATATTATTCTAAATTGAATCATCCTTTCTATCATGATTTTTTATTTCAAAATCTAAATATTTTGATTAAAATCATTGCCATCCTGAAAAAAATCTAATTTAATTTTGTATATTTCCTTTCATGTTGTGAGCATCAGACATGGTTCAATCAAGCTCATATGGGATGCATATACTAGTGAAAAACGAGTAGTCCCAACTAACCATGGAATCAAAAACAATAAAACCATGTTGTAAAAACTACCTTGCTTCAACAAACCTGAAGTCATGTAATCTTTTATGAAACTTCCACCTAAAGAGACATTATTTTGTCAATATTCCATCTAAGCATATTTCTATGATAGAAATTATGGCTAAACATTGGCCACCATCTTCCATGAAACTTATACTCCATGAACCACATTTAACTACTTAATAGGGCCCCATAAATAGAGGGTCATATTGGAATACTGGACCTCCAACCTTATGTTGTTCTCTATTTTATATACTTTGGTCCACATACCCTTGTCTTCCATAGTTTCTAAATCAACTGGTATAGATATTTCAATTGATTTAAAGGGCTGAAACTTATCTTCAATTATAATAACATCAAATGGTTCTACCATTGGTATTTATATTTGTATATTATATTCCCTAGAGATAGTTTTAATAGGGTTTTCCAAAATTGAATCCAACACCCTCTCATTTGGAGTGACTGGATCATCCTTAAAATCACCCTCTAGGTGAGGAGAAACTACAAGGTCATCATTTTAAGTATAAATCTTATGCTCATATGAAAATTAATAGAAAACATCCCTCTCAAAATTAGTGGAATTAATAGTGAGGCAAGTATAGTAAAAGTATGTCCACTATAAAGTTTCCCTCTTTATTCTAAGGTTATTTCAGTCTTTGGTCAAAAGGCCTATGTTAAATAAAATATAAAAATGAAATACGGGGCCTTAATAATCAATGGGTTAGGACCATTTTTCTAGGAATAACTACAAAAATAAATTATGAATAATTTCATAGAATCACAATAATAGATATAAACAGAGATGCAGAAAAAACAAAAATAAAATGCACAACAAGAAGACTAAATATAATGTGGTTCACCTAATGTGGGCTAAATCCACCAAGAAAAACTTACTCAAATTTTATTACAAGCCATGAGAGTACAAAACCACTCTAAAATAAATCTTCTCACAATTACAATGCACCAATATTATTTGGAGCTACACTCAATAAACCCTTTTGAATTTGCACGTAAATTCACACACCCTATTCTTCCTTCTCAAAACCTTCATTCTCATGATGTAGTACCAATTAAAAATCCATCAATACATAATACATCAATAAAGTGATATTAAAAAACAATGGGTACCAAAACCAAGGGTGAAATCAACCCAAAACGGTTTCCCGTTAAAAGGGGTCCAAAATTTTTTTGGGGGCTACCACCCCTAAATCTCGATCAAAAAAACATATAGAGTGTAAAATACATTTAAATGTACAATATATGAAAAACACATTGTAATTTAGAAATAGGCTCCACAACACAACAATTTCCCACCTGGATACTGATTTCCTCTAAGTATGCTTCTCAACCCTTCATTATCAACTATGAAGGCCAATCAAAATTGAACATAGCTTCAGTTTCTCCCTTCTGAATACCTTGGTCATCATTTCTACAAGATTATAACTAGTATGAATCTTCTCTATCTTTAATTTCTCTTCCTCCAAAGTTGTCCTATTAAAATGATACCTTAACTATATATGCTTCATCCTAGAGTGGAAAGCGAAGTTCTTTGCTAGATGTATAACACTCTGACTATCATTATATAAATCTATTTCTTCTTGCTTATGCCTCAACTCTTAAAGAATTTTTTATAACCAAATAATTTATTTTCTTGTCTCTGTGGCATCAATATACTTAGCCTCTGTCGTTGAAAAAGCCACAAGTTTCTATAGTTATGAAATCTAACTCATTGCTATGTCACCTATAGTAAATACATATCCTGTTGTATTCTTCCTACTGTCTAAATATCTAGCCATATGTAAGTCTACATAACCATGAAAAAAATACACCATAGCTTAAAATTATCCCCATGGTCCCTCTTAAATATTGAAGGATCCCCTTCACCACCCTCCAGTGTTCTCTACTTGGATCATTCATGTACCTACTTACTGCTCCCATTTCATGGAAAATATTTGGCCTAGTGCATACAATGACATAAATCAATCTACCAAAAAATGACGAGTAGGGTACATGTGACATATAGATTCTCTCCTCCTCTATCTTGGGACACTACACCTTTGCTAACTTGAAATGAACTACCAAAAGAGTCTTAATTGGTTTAGCATCCTATATACTAAACCTCTCCAAAACATTTTTGCTGTACTCTTCCTAGGATAAATTCATCTTTTACTCCTTCCTATCCCAAGTTATTCTCATACCAAGGATCTGTTTTGATGCTCCCAAATCTGTCATAGCAAAAGAATTACTAAGTTGTTCTTTGAGTACCTTTATTTCCTACATGTTCTTACCTACAACCAACATATCATCCACATAAAGACAAATGATAATGTAATCACCATCATCAAGTTTCTTGATATATATGAAATGGTCTAAATGACACCTAGAGTATCCCTGTTCCATCATAAAAATGTCAAGTTTAATGTACCATTTTTATGGATCTTGTTTCAGGCCATACAAGCTCTTCTTCAGTTTGCACACCATGTTTTTCTTCCCTATGACCTCATATCCCTGTGGCTGCTCCATATAAAAGTCCTTCAAATCACCATGAAGGAACATAGTCTTCACATATAACTTCACTAGGTGCAATTATTCTACTGGCACTATCCCAAGAATAGTACTAATAGAATCCATCTTTACCACTAGGAAAAACATCTCATCGAAATCAATTCCCTTCTTCTATGTAAATCTCTTTACCACCAACTAAGCCTTGTACCTTTTCTTGCCTCCATCATCTTTTTTAACTCTATACACCCACTTGTTCTTCAATACTCTCTTACCTTCAAGTGGGGTTTCCAAATCCCAATTTTAATTTTCCATGAGAAACTAATGCTTCTCATCCATAGTTTGCTCCCATTTCTTCCTAACATTTACCTACATTGCTTCTTCAAAGCACTTTGGCTCTCCATTGTCAGTTAGTAATAAATAATTAAGAGATGTAGAAAAATGTTTAGGTTCCCTTCTTACCCTATAAGACCTTCTCACCATAGGAGTTTGGGGTTCTTATGGAGTAGGCACCTGAACTAGTTCTTTGGGTACTTTATCATCTGTAATGTCCTCAAGTACTATGTACTCTTTTCTAGAGTCTTCTTTTTGATCCTATAATTGTTATTTATACATGAATTTTTCATTAAAAAAAACATCCCTAGACCTAAATTTTTTTATGTCCTTAAGACTCCAAATCCAAAAACCAAAGTCAACCTCACCATAACCAATAAAGGTGCATTTTTTAGACTTAGCCTCTAACTTGGTCCTATCATTTTTATCAATTTAAAGGAAGGCTTCACAACCAAATATTCTAAGAAATGAAAAATCAACCTTCTTACTAGACCAAGCTTCCTCAGGTGTGCCTCCATCCAAAGTAGATGAAGGACCTCTATTTATTAGATATACATTTATGTTTACTGCTTCCATAACTACAGAGGTAGTCCTGCATGCAACCTCATGATCCTATCATGTTCTATGATAGTCCTATTCATCCTTTGTGATAGTCTATTCTATTATAGAGTTCTTGGAACCGTCCTCTATCTGTGAATTTTATTCCTTTAATAGTAATAAAAAAATGCAATGCTACAATATTCCCCACCATTATTTGACCTAAACCATTTTAAATTAAGACCTATTTCATTCTAAACCAAGTATTTCCATCTTTTAAATGTATCAAACACATCATATTCTCTCCTAATTCCATACACCCAAACTTTCCTAGTTGTATCATTAAGAAAAGTGACATAATAAGATGACCCACCAATAGAAGATACTTAAGTTGGCCTCCATACATCTAAATGAACCAGATCAACCTTATTGTCCTTCCTCATAGGTCCAACCTTAAGAAACTTTACCCTTTTCTATTTTACATACACACAGTCTTCACACAAATCTAATTTAGATCCTTTCAATCTAGGTAATTGATCCTTCAAAATTTGCATACCCTTTTGGCTCATGTGACTGATTCTATTATGCCACAAAGTTACATATACATCTACAACAACTAAATTTCAATAATTAGCACTACATGATAAATATAGGGTACCAAACTTCTTACCTCTTACTATCACAAGAGCACCCTTCATCACCTTTCAAGAATCTACTGTGAATGTCACCATACAACCTTCACTACCTATCTATCCTACGGATACCAAATTTCAACTCAAATTAGTCACTTTCCTGACATCCTTCAGTAGCCAAGTGTTCCCATTATGCATCTTGATTTGAACACTTCCTTTTCCCACTATGCTATAAGGCTCATCATCACCAAGGTAAACATGTCCAAAATTACCTTAAACATAATCAATAAAATAATGCCTATATGGTGTAGTATGAAAAGAATTCCCTAAATCTAAAACCCAAGACTCAAAAATATTATCAATGGAGATAATTAATGCATCCTAAGAAACATTACCTATTACCACATTAACATACTTGGTGCCTAATTGATTTATGTTTTTGTTGTGAAGAGACCAACAATCCTTCTTTGCATGTCTAGTCTTTCCATAGTGCCAACATACCATCATGGCCCTTTATTTTGACCTTCTAGGACCATTTTATTTTCCATGCATTCCTTTTCCTCTAAACTTTTGTCTCCCTCTACTCTCTACCGCCAAAGCATCACCTAAATTAGAAGTCTTCCAAGAGTTTTTTTGTTGTATTTCCTCATTAAGGATTACTCAATTGACATCTTCAAACTTCAACTTGGCATTATTAGAGATAAAGCTACTCACGACCATTACTAGGCTATTTCAACTCTCTGGTAAGGAACACAAAATAATTAAATCCCTAAATTCATCATCAAAATATATTTTTATAGAATTCAACATACTCATAACCATATTTAATTCATTCAGATGATCAACAACTAAACCTTTTTCATATATCTTCATATTAAATAAAATTTTCATTAAAATATTTTATTAGAAGTAGAGTGTTTCTCATATAACTTCCCTAATGGATTCATGAGACCTTCTATGGTCTTCTCCTATGATATATTAAATGTGACAAAAGATGTGAGGCATAACCTAATAGCCCTAAGTGATATCCTATAAAGTATCTCTCAAGCCTCATCTATCATACTCACTAGTTGTTTTACTTTTTCTCCTAGCAAAGCATGGAGGTCCTTCTAATAGAGGTAATCATCCATCTGCATCTTCCATAGACCAAATTTCTATTCATTAAAATTTTCAACCTTTGATTTTTGAACATCATCCATAGCTCCCACTTGAACTAATAACCCTTCCAATGATTCAACACTTTAACAAATACAACCTGAAGCTTTGATACCATTTGTTAGAAATAAAGAAAGAAATCAATGCAGAATAATTTCGTCGAATCAAAATAATAGATATAAATAAAGATGTAGAAAGAATATAAATAAAATGCATAACAAGAAGACTGGATATAATTTGGTTAACTCAATGTGGGCTACATCCACCAAGAAACACTTGCTCAAATTTTATTACAAGCCACAAGAGTAAAAACCACTCTCTAATCAATCTTCTCACAATTATAATGCACCAATATTTTTTGGATTTGAACTCAATAAACCCTCCTAAACTCACACTTGAATTCACACACCCTATTCTTCCTTCTCAAAACCCTCATTCTCTTAATGTATTACCAATGAAAAATCCATCAATACATAATACATCAACAAAGCAGTATTAAAAAATAAGGGGTACCAAAACCATGCAAAAAATAAACCTAAAATGGTTTCCCATTAAAAGGGGTCCATAAAAATATATAGAGTATATAGTACATTTAAAATGTACAGTATTTGAAAAACACATTGTAGTTTATAAATAGGCTCCATAACACAACACATTAGTGGTCACCTGCTTATAGGATATATTTTACAGGAAGATCCTTTGAGGTGTTAACATTGACCAGTGTTCTAGCAAAGGCATTATGACAAAATGCAATAGATTTAGGGTGCATTTTCAAACACTTACCTAGGGAGTTGCCTATCAATTTAAAATTAGATGTATAATAAAATGAGAATGGAAGGTGTGGTATTCAACTTCAAATTAGTCTTTCATTTAGAGATTATTTGATGAGGTTAAAGTAGGGGGACTAGGTTTTATGATCAAAGGATGGTGATTCAAAATCCATAATTTATTTTTATTCAATTCCTTGTCAATGCAACAAAAAATAACAATAAAAATTCCCTTGGTGTTAGGATAAATTTTGAATTTACCTTGAAGAAGAGGTTACCAGTGCTTTGAGATCCGTGCATGGAGATCTTATATTTTTTCATGGATATTTCCAAACCTATAATTAATGTCATTGGATGAAAAAAATTATTCATGAGTGAGCACTTGCTTTGTATCCTCCTCATCAAAATTCACAAAATAGTTGAATAAGTAGGGTTAATAGACTTTAGAGATGATCTTACTAGTTTGTTAAAGGCAAACTTAGAAAAAGATCTATATTTTTAACTCTTCTAGTGTTCCACCATGGATTCGAACCCCTTCAATTTAAAATGCTATCAATAGTGAGATAGATATTTAGGTCCAACTTTGTATTGTCAACAATAGGGTTAACAATTGTTTCCACCATGTGGTGCATATTTATAGACATTACCTTGGTTGAGCATGTCCATTCAATGATGTGGCCATTAGGGGCAGGGGAAATATTTGTTATTCTATATTTTGGTTGTGTCAAGATCCATACCCTAAGGCCTTAGACATCTAAAGGAGTACTTTGGAGAGTGATAAGAAAAATATCCATAGATGGAAGTTACTAGAGCTACATGAAAGAGGGGAGAGTGAACCAAGGTTTACATAATTTCAATCTATGATGGCTAGGTATCAGAGTGACGATAGAGGAATGGAATCCATAATAGACTTCAAATAGTGTTCAAAATATTATTTTCATGTAATATATTTTAATCTTGTAATAGATAACATTGAAAATATATTATTTTATAATTATTTTTAACATAATTATTCTAATAATTGGATTTTTTTATCTCATTTAAAAAAATTATATATATTTTTAATTTAATACATTTTTTCAATCTAAATTTATTTTTTATTATATTGACTAATAATCAAATTTATATATATGATTAACAAAAAAAAGTTTAGGTGTCTCCACTAACATACATGTTCAAATATTAAAATCAATTACTATATAGACTAAATCTTATTTAAATTCATTACGATAGATAAAAGTAAAGCATACCTCTGGTTCATATTAAAAAATAGTCAAACCTACATCATTTGATAATTTTATTTGTTTATGCATTTTAAATCTATATAAAAGGAAAATATACCCCAAAATAAATACAAGTAATTAAAAGTAACATAGAAAACTTAATGTCTAATAAAACCTGACCCAAGGAAGTTGAAATTTAAGCTCAAGACCAACAAAAATGTCTCTAAAAGCTTTCATCATTCAAGTCTATTTGGACTCTCTATTTACTTGAAATGTATTCTAATATATTATAATAGAAAGCATCTACTATAAGTCAACATTCTAGTATTTTACATTTATTTTAGGGAATCTAGTCTTTCATAACACATATTTTTAGGTTCAATTTTCATGTTTTCTAGCAATAGAAAATGGTTTTTTAAATTGATGAGTGATAAAATAAAAATAATGATGTAATATTGACACACCTAGTACAATGTTATATCTATAATTTTAAGAAAGGTTACATTTTAATGGCCTATGCAATATATGAATTTCAATCTATTTTTATAGTTATAAATTCCAATTAAATAAGGATATAGATGTAATCACTTTTATTATGCTTCAATTGATTTATCATATATGATATTAAATATTTATTAATACTCTATTTTATTTTAGAGAATTTGATTAAATTATTACATAGATTCATAACTCCAATGAATAATCTTACAAAAATAACAGATTAATCATTCAAATCGTAATAGATAAAATAACTATCTATATATTATATTTGAATAAATCAATGTGTAAATACATTAAATGTCATATAAATATTTTTGTAAGGTGATATAATAACTTATATTTAACTCACTTTAATGATGTTTTATTATCTAAATTTATTTATAATAAATCTTAGTTAGTAACTATTTATCATCAAAATATTATCAAACATACGAAATGTACAAATGAAACATGACACTTTTCTATAGTGACACATCCTTATTTTAAATAAATAAATAAAATCTTTATTTAAAAAAATCCTTAAAAAAAGTTTAAAGTTTCCCACATACCACTTTAATTATTATACCAACTATATGATAGAAATGAAAACCACTACCACAATATTACATGTTTGTTAATTTACTCCAATATAAAGAATTTACCATATAACATGATAATCTTCTCTTTAACTATTACAATATATTTTGTAAACCTCATCAAAATAGGATTTTATATCATGAAACTAATTTAATATTTTTAAATATATCTATTCATAATATAATGAGAAATATTTAACTATTTTTATTTATTAAATGAAAAATCACATGCAAAACATACAACAAACTTTCATCATCATAGATTGTTACATTACAATGAGTGACTATTTTTTATTTTATTTCAATTTAATTAAATCTCTATTTCATTTTATATAATTTTATTAATCTATTACATAGCTTCACAACTCTAACGAATAATCGTATAAAAACAACAAATGAATCATTCAAATCTTAACTGACAAAACTACTATCTATTTATAATATTTGAAAAAATAAATGTGTAAATATATTTAATGTCATATAAATATTTTGTTTTAGGTGATATAATCAATTATATTTGTCATTTTAATAATGTTTTATTATATATATTTATTTATAATAAATCTTAGTTACCAACCATTTATGACCAAAATATTATCCAACATAGGAAACATAAAAAACAAACATGACACTTTTTTAAAGTGCAAATTTCTTATTTAAAATTATATATATATATATATATCAAAAAAAATGTTCCTCAAACAAAGAGTTTAAATTTTCTCACATATCACTGTACTACAATATTACATGTTTGTTAATTTACTCCAATATTAAAAAGATTATGAAATAACATGATAAAATTATCTTTAACTATTAAAATATAATTTCTACAACTCATCAAAACAAGCTTTTATATCATATAACTAATTTAATATTTATTAAGATATCTATTTGCAATAGAGTGAGCAATACCTAACTATTTTTATTTATCAAATGAAAAATCACACGCAAAACATACAATAAACTTTCATCATCATAGATTTTTACATCACAATGAGTGACCATAAATGTTTGTCGCATTAAATGTTTCCAATCTTCCATCCCAAATCAACCCTTACCAACATACACTAGTTAATATTAAGCATATAATTTTTGAATATATTTATTTGAGAATATATGATAAAATTATATTGTAACATTTAAATTCAATTGAATTTATACTTACATTTTTATTATTATCCAAGTCCTTTTTTTCCAATTATATTTTATCTAAAATATGGTTCCATAATTCTAAGATACAAATCTTCATTTTTTTCTTATTTGCTTTTGTACGCTAGTTTGTTTTGCTCACCTTGATATTGATAGATCTCTTGATGAATTTTAAATTATTTATTCTTTGTAAATAACAAGTTAGTAAACATGGAAAAAAAATATGAATGCCTTAAGTTATTAATGGATGTAAAAATCACATAGATAGTCTGACAATTGGTAGATAGAGAATGTGTCATCAGCCACATCTCCTAAGATATCTTTTAGGGCAAATAAAGTTATAGGTACAAAGATTACTCAAAGGATTTCTCTAGATCTATGCCAAGTAGGGGAAGCATCTGCTTTTCTTTTAGATGGGGTGGCCATATAGATAAAGGAGGACATACCAAAGTAAATAGAATAGGGGTGAAGGCAAGGGAAACACAATGACCCTCATATGCTTAGGTTGTTTGAAGGATAAGGGAATATAAACCTTTATATCCTACTAAAGTAAACCCTTCAATCATGATTAAAGAGAAAGAGCTAACAGTGATCCTAAAGAGTGAATAATGGCTCTCTTTCATGGGAATGATTTGCATACTTACAATACCCTAGCCTACCCGTCAAGGTCTCCATGGATGGATAACATGGATTTATTATGATTTTCAATTCAATTGAAGACAAAAATGATGTTTTCAATGATTATGTTTTTTCTTTGGGGAATCACATGCTGATGGCCGAGCCATAGCATCCTTTTAATCCTTACACTAAAATTATTAGCACAAAATTGATTTGGATCAGATTGCCAAACCTACCATATCAATTTTTGGATAACGTATTATTTAGTCATAGGAAATGCTATAGGTGATTTTTTGCATCTGGATTTTATTACACAAGAAATTAGTCACTCTTATTATGCCCACATTCTAGTAAATTTTGATAGTACTAAGAAACTCCTTGTGTAGGTGGAATTGAAAATTATGTATCAAACATGGTCACAACCTGTTGATTATGAAGGATTACTTTTTAGATGTTGTATATATTTCCTAACATGGTTTTTAGTTAGTGATTATAGGAGTATCAAATTTAAGAAATGGAATTCATGGTGAAAGTATATTGGTCTATGATCCAATCTACTTGTATGAGTGAGGATTAGAACATAGTTTAAAATTCAACAAATTATGTGGAAGGGACAAAGGGAAAAAAAGTAATAAAGAGGAACTAGATTTGGTCAAAATTGTAAAATTAAGAAATCAGGTTGAGAAAGTGGAAATAAATATCTTATAATAAATGCAACCAAGGGGATTTATATCTTGAATCTCTGTGACAAACACTGATTCAAGAGAGGATCCATTGGCTCAGACCTCTTTCATTGGAAAAAAGTTTTATAAATCCATTACCAAATCAGAAATCAGGTGAGAGTCTTGAAATATATATCCCATTACTATGAAACCCTAATAAGAGGGAAAATTTAAAGGTTGCGAGTAAGACAAAAATAGGTAAAGGAAAAAATGATCTAAAACCTCTAAACATGTCTTTCATATCTCAAACATAAAATTTTATGAGTGATATTTTATAGTAGCATATCCAGGTTTGGATTTATTGAAGGGAAATGGTACTTGTTATAATTATTGGTTTGTAATATTTATTCATATTTCTTTTTAACTTTTTAGTTGTATTTAAATTTTTTTTCTTGATGTATTTGCATATTTAGGCTTTCAGGGCTTTCAAATTGTTTTTTTTTAACTTATAAAGTTTATGGTTTAAAAAAATCTTTGTTTATCAATAATAATAATAATAATAATAATAATAATAATAATAATAATAATAATAATAATAATAATAATAATAATAATAATAATAATAATATGTACTTTAATGTATTTCATAGTTAACCCATGTTAAAATTATGTAAAAAAAATATATTTAATTTTCTTTGTTCTTAGTGTCATATTTATAATTTATTTAGTTAGTTAACTTTGGAATCTATATTTTTATATTTTTAATTAATTAAAACTCAAATTAAAATTATATTTATATATAATTTTTGTGTGCAAATGCTAAACATTTGAAAACAATAAGATGAAATTTTATATAGGTAATAGCTCTAAATTAATGTTTAAACATATAAATAAATTAATTACAATTAAATAATAATATTATTAGTCCCAAAAGTGATAACTATAAACTTTATTTTGTAGACATCCAATTCCTAACACCATTTGTGTTGAAATTGTCAATCTTACTTGAATTGCACTCAAATGCACATTTTAGGTCAAAATCCATAAAATGCCTAAATGGTTCAAACTTGTCAATTACAAGTGCCAATTCAGGTCAAATTATCCCTCAATAGGGAAATGCATTTTATGGGCTAGCTAACTTTGATTAGCTCATTTCGAGTCAAAATGACAATTTCGCATTTAGTGCTCTGGATCACTTTTTTCTTCTAATTCATTTCTACACATCATGTACCTTGTTATTTGGTGTTGGAAACATCCTAAATGGGAATATAGGTCCAACACATCTAACACCACCTTTCGGTTCCTCTCTAGTCAAATTTTGACCCTGTAATATGACTTTCTAACCATTTTGATTAATTGAGGGCCAATTTTCAAATAATTGCACAAATGTTGATTAACCTTGCTTAAGGCTAATTAATCCAAATAAAGATCTTAAGTGTATTTATGAGAGTTATTGAATATTTATTTTTTCATATTGATTCCTATTAATTGCATCATTAGGTGACATTATTTCTTAGATAAAACATCCCTAAACCATAAATGACATAAATATCAGGATTATGGGTCACCCATACCTAGCTAATGCCTCCCATGCCTCTTCAATGCCCCTTATTCCAAGGTCATGACAAGATAATTATGGATTTAATTCCAAATATTAGGATTATCAATGCCCACAGATCTCAATCTTGAGATGGATGGTCATGGTTGATAATGACCAATCTTAAAAATATATAAATAGAGAGGCCATTGACATGAATTTTAAACTTAAATATTACAAAGTTATAATGTTAAATTTTTTCCAAAAGGTTTTGAATTTGATCATATATTTTTCTTGCAAGCTTCATTGATAGGCTAGTTTAGTGATTTGGAATCAAGATCCTAGGTTTTATGGAGTGTTCTTGAGACATTGGATGAGCTTACCACCATTGTTGACAAAGACAAGGATGCTTGAACAATGGAGAACATGTTTTTGAGCCACATGGGTATGGTGAATCCATTTGGGAAGGTAATATGGTGTTTCTTTCTTTCATTTTTTTCTTGCTATCCTTTGTTATTCCCATAGGAATAGATAGGCTTGGTTAGTTATTTATTTATGCATATTTCATTATTTATGGACTAATGCTTGACTAACTTGATTTATAATCCTCTCTACATCTTGGCACACTCAGTGGGATAAGATGCACCTCACACCTAAAGAAGGTCACTTTATAACTCTAAAATATCCATTTGGACCCTTAAAACTTGTGTAAATTGATTTTATAACTTTATTTTGTCATTTTTATTTGCCATGGTTTTACAAAGTAACTGACATCTGCAAGTGATATCGACATTGGTTACTTGGATTAACTGATGGCAGTTAGCAAAACCAACATTGGTTAGGTCCCAATTAGCCAAAGTAACCATCGTCGATTGTAATAACTGACATTGGTCACTATGTTTTTCAAAAAACATAGACTTGAGAGCTACTTTTTTAAATATCATTATTTCAAATTACAAAGAGCTTCAAAGCTAAAGGACATGCTAACATTTGTGCTATAGAAACAAGATATTAATTTGATAAAAACATGTTTAAATCACCTCTTTCATGCTTAAAAATTAATTAGGAACCTTTTTTACCGTATTTATAAAATAATTTAGATGTTTTGGGGAATATTTTCAAAGTTTGAAACTAAGACCAAGGGGTGAAATGAACACCACAAAACATTTCATTTTGGTTTAAAATTAAACACACTTGTTAATTCTTGCTTGAAATAGTTGTTTACTTAGGTTTTGATTGACAAAAAGAGGAATTTTGCATGTATGCTCTTCCATTTGTCCCCTTTAGGGAACCCTTGGAATCAAAAACACCATTCCTATTTCAAATAACCTAGTCTAAGGCTTAGAAAGAATGTCATCTAAATCACTCCAAAAAAAGTTGTCAAAGTTTGGGTGATCTTGAAAATGACCCTAAAACCTTTCCATTTTATGTTTTATTTATTTTCATGCAAACTTAGCTTACAAGGGGGATGCCATTACCTCCCATGAGTTCTTTAGGGAATCTTTGACCTGTGGTTTCACCTCTTGGCATTGACTTCATTTGATTCCTTTGGAGTTGCACATAGGACATATCTCAATTTGGACATCGCACTACACTAAGTAAACATCAGGATGTAGTGGTTGTGAAAAGGACTCGCGATTTTTACAATTAGCTAATGCCATGGTCACCAAATTTTTATGCTTTTATTTTGCATCATTTGACGTGAAATTCATTATGCAATTAATTCCACTAGAATGATCAAAACCTTGCTACTTTAGTAGACCCACTTTGCCATACCTTGTAGTTTAGTAGACCCCACTTTTCCATACCTTGTTAGTTTAGACTTAAGACATTTATTTTTTGTCATTAGCTTACTTGGTCTTGATTTTGTCTAAAACTACTTTTTAACTCAATGAACTTAACCAAAACACATTGTCTTTAATTTTATCGAGCAAGGGAGGCATTACACTATCCAAATGGAAAATTTATCTTTTCCTTGTTCAAATTTTTATCAAAATCTTTGTGTCATGTCATACACTTTGGTAAAGTCATGATACCCAATTGATTATAGATATTTTACCTAATTTGTTTAAATCCTTCATTTATAATCCACATTCAAAATTGAACCTTTCTGAGTTCTAAGGGTTGATGCGTCAAAGTGGGTTTGCCGTTTGTGCACTAAGCTTGTTTTAACTTGGGTTAAATTTTCCATTTCTATTGAAGGTCATTTATTAAGACTCAAAATCACATTATCATCTTGGTGGAATCAAGTCATCTTGCATATTGCTCATGCTTTGGGTCCTAGAACATATTTTATCCTACTAGATTCATGTGGTGATGTTATGCTACTTATTTGGTCCTAGATATATACTTAGTGATTCACATATGTTTTTACATCTTGATTTTCTTAGTTCATTTTGTCTTCTTCATAATCTAAAGATGTTTCCTCTAAACTTCTAGGGTCAAATTGTCAAAGTTGAAGCTATATTTTGTAGTGTCGGTGTATCATAAAGATCTAGGCTTTGGTGTACTAGTTTTCACCTTGGGTCAATGAGTTACCTTACTCTCTTTTGATCTATATGATTTTAACTTTACCAAAGGTTGAGTAAACTCGTGAACTAAATATTCTAAAAATTGTGCATGGTTTCAAACCACCCTCCCTTATAGTCTCATTGGTACGTTGGTTATTTGTTTAAAAAAGAGCCAAAGCATACTTTGCTTGATTGCCAAACATTGGTCAAAATTTAGTCAATATATATAAAAACTCTTTTTAGGCATGGCACAAAGGTTCACTCGTAGTGGGGCCTCTTATGGCCTTAGTTATGAGGATGAGCAATTTTTTGATGGTCAAGATAACCCCATTATTTTTGTTGATATCCCTGAAACAATATGATTTGAAGATGATTACAATGAATATCAAGCCCAAGAAGATCAATATGAAGCCCTTGTTAGATTAAGAGAATCAGGTGCTAGACTACCTTCTAACTGTCTTATAGAATAGTTGCATACCTTAGATAGAGAAGCAGAATAATGATGGTAAGTGAAATCTTTTGCACAAATAGACATACCTTCTTCCTCTAACAAAGGAAATGAAATACAAATAGAGTCAAAATCCACAAATCCAGATCTTCTAGCTAAGATCAAGATAATAAGTCAATGATATGTAGATCAACTTGTCACAGACTTAACTGACTCCCTATTTTTTACTTTAATTCACAATAATGCTTCGAAAGAACATGAAGATATGGTTAAAACTACACAACAAGTATTGGATGAGAACATTACTATATCAAATCAAATAAATCTAAATGAAAAACTAAAGACATATGAGACCTTATAAGATGTTCCATTTGACACAGAACATACATTTTTCAATCATCAAGAACTTCTTGTTAATTTACAACCTTAGAAACCCAAACATTTAGTTCAAATTGAGGAAATCCCTCAAGACAATTTGGCTAGTTCTTTTCAACTAACTAAAATATTGGTAAATAAACATAAATTTTTTCAAAATTAGTAAAGTGTGAAACATCCAAATTCAAGGAATTTTTTAAAATCCAAGAATCAATGACCTATGTTCTCAATGCAAGTGGAAAATTAGAACCAAGTCATGGATCGAAAGGTATATGCTCCCTATAGATCCACACAAAACCAAGGGCACATTCCACCCCAACAACAACAAAACTAGGGGCACATTCCACCCCAACAACATCTTATCCAATTGACAAATGAACCAAACATGGAAGATGAGAATTTTATGAAGGAAATTATCCAAATATTGGAGATGAATAATAGATTCAAAAAGTATAAATTTGATGATATATGCCCTTATCTATCTGATTTATCTATTCTCCAAAGCCCCTTTACACCTCTTTTTAAGGCACCCAAGTTTGATAAGTTAAAAGGGAAAGGAGATTTATGTGAACACATACAAGCATTCTTCATCTTATGTCAAGAGGTTGCTTATAGTAGCGAGTACTTACTATGACTATTTTGACAAAGTTTAGTGGGATAAGCTCTTGATTGGCTACTTAAACTACCCAAGGGATCAATTACAGATTAGAATGAGTTATCAAAAAAGTTTAACAATTTATCATACAACATAAAACATGAATTGATTATTTTTGACTTATGCTAATCCAAACAATGTGATGGTGAAATTTTCATTACATATCTGCAAAGGTGGGGAACATTGGCAAGCTACTTTTAACACAATTCACAAGACAAATAGTTGGCTGATATCTTTGAATAGAATTTTCATCTTGAAGTTACACATAATCTACAATTAGCTTGTGCTAACTCATTTGAATCAATTATTGAAAAAGGAATGCATATTGAAAAGGCTCTTATTGCTAGGGGCCTTGTTAAGATTTTTACACAAGGTCAAGCATCTAATGAGGCTAAATCACTGGCTCAAATAGTTACGTAGGATAAGTCTAAGTGCTTTAATAAAAATAAGAACATGGTTGGAAATGGGGTGATATAAACAAGACATGTACAAATCGTATAAGTTATGCCTCCTTCAAATGTACAATTAACTCCCTCAAATCCACTACTTACTTTGCAAAGACACTCTCCATCAATGACATTTCATAACAATTTTAGAGTCTTTAGAAAGTTAGGAGAATTGGTTAAAACATTGTTACAAAAGATCATTACATCTAATTTAATTATATGGCAAGTATCAAGGCCATTTCCTCAAGATCAAAAAAAACTAGACCAATATAAAGAGAACAAATGGTGTAACTTTCATCATGTTGCTAGTCATAATGCATATCATTACATTCAATTTTGACATATTATTGAGGACTGCATTGAAAATGGTGAGTTGGAAATCAAGTTGGCCCCTAATCAAGACACAAATCAGGATATGGGAATCTAAAAAGACCCCTTTCCTTGACATGATCCACCACCACCAAGAAACAATCAAAATGGTCATAATGAAGGATAGAGGTAGAATCCAAACCAATAACAAGGTTAGAATCATAATGAGCATAATCAAGATCATAATTCCCACACTAATAATGTGGCTTATAACAATGTACCTTATGACTATAATAATATTGTGGGATGCATTTCTATAACCCACATTACTACTATTACTATGAAACTACATGGCCAATCTCATGTTTGTCATAACATGGGACCCATCATTATAGGGTCAACACCTTCTCCCCCTAGTAATACCATGTTGATTTCACATCATCATCTTGCTAATCCATTTGCATGGGTTACTAATCCTAAACATCAATACCATTATTCTAATTATAAAGGCTCATCACTGACCCAAAATTATAGAAATACGGTTAGTCACTCATGAATCACCATCCAAGGCCATTTTTCTCCCTCTTCTAATTATAATAACTCCTTGGCACCTCTAGGTTATGTAGTCACAACTAGATGCCCATGATTTACCATTCAAGGCCCTTCACCAACTTCTTTCCATAAACCCAATGAGAACATTGTGCCAATAGTTCCAAAGCTAAATACTATCTTAACAAAGGCTAAACTAGTTCAATCCACAATTCAAATTCCTTATAGTGGAACAGATAAATTAGATAAAACCCTTCCACAAATTTCCATATTAGAACTTTTGCAGACATCTGATGTCCATAGAACCATCTTCAACAAATGTTTACAAGAGTCTATTATGGCTAATGATATAAACCTTGATCAGTTCCAAAACCTAGTTGGACATTTGTCTTCATTTTAGCAAATCACATTTGATCAAAAGGACATGTCCACCCTTGGCCTGAACCATAATAACCCACTATGCATTAAGATAATCATTATGGATCACAAGATCAAGTAGGTTCTTATAGATAATGGTTCAGGGTTGAACATCATATCTCTTAAATTGGTGCAATGATTGGGTTACATGGATAAAGACATTCAACTAGAAACTATTACAATCAAGGCTTACGATAATGCTAAGAGGGAGTCATCTAATACAATTTGGTTTCTAGTCATGATTAGGTTTATTTCTCATCACACATTGTTCTATATTATGGATATTAAGTTTCCTTATAACATACCTATTGGTCATCCTTAAATCCATGAATTACAGGAAGTTCCATCCACTCTTCACCAATGCCTTATGTTTCCCCATGATGGGATCAAGGTTACTATTCTCATTGATCAAGAGCCATACCAGTACTACAAACATCTTGAAGTAGAGTTTCATAATTATAACTATTGCCCAAGTTTTGAATTCATTATAAAGAAGAACAAAGCCATCAATTATCATCCATCTCCATTTAATTATATAGACCCTGGTGATCTAGCCTCCACTTCAGCTGATCCATTTCATGTAGCGCTGGGCAAACAGGTTATTACTAAATATGCAAGCATCTCCACATACCATCTAAAGGATGTCCTCCATATTGTAAAATTACTAAAATCCCCTAAAAAAATTGGTAAGCCTAAAAATTCCTAGACTCCTAAAAGACTCGATCAAATTTGGAAAGCAAAGAAGAAGCAACCAAAACCTCCTATGGTTTTTGTACTTGCAATTGTACCAAAGAAAGATCAAGAAGCCTTTATAGAAGGAAATTAGTTATATTCTTAAGGCCTTGCTAATTGTTTTCAAAATCCAAAGTATCCTATACCTAATAAGATAATGGATCATCTTGAATATATAGGGAAAGGCCTTGGCCCACAAGTGCAAGGAATTTTAGAACCTTTATTAACTAGAGTTGTCAATTAGAATCATGGTATTGGATTTAAACCACCAGAGGATGACCTCATAACATTTGGTACTGACTCTTCCAAAGTGACTAGTAATGAGACTCCTAACAGTGACACAACATCCTATTATAGCCTTTTCAATGAGATTACTAACTCACATTTGTTTGATTCAAATGCCATATTGACCATAACACATATTGGAGCTTCCTATCTTGAAGTAAAAATCCATCATCTTAGAGCTTCCCATCCTAAAGCAAAATCCCATCCTAGTGGTGTTTCCCTTCCTGAAATAAGACATTATATTTTTACCATTGTTGTTTACCATATTGAAGTAAACCCTTAATGTAACCTGTGCCTTTGCCATCCTTAACTCATAGATTGGGATTAGAAAAATTTGATCATATGCCTAGATGAGTTTCAAAATGAAGAATCAATTGTAGAATACATGGGCCTATGAGATGCATTTCCCATTGGTGATCATAAGCAAGGTTTTGATTTTTCATTGAATTCTTCTACCTACTATGGAGAGCAAACAAACTTTATTGGTCATAATAAAGAACAAACATTGAGATCTTCAGGTGAAAACCTCTTTGAGACACTTTTTGATCAGGAAAAAAGTAAATAAAAAGATAAGCCTTTGAGTGATAACCTATTTCAGGTGCTCCCAAGTGGGAAAGTTTGATTATTTCCTCAGGACATAAAAGTTCCATCTAGCCAAAGTTCCATAGCTAGTACAAGCATTTCTTCAGAACAACATCAAATATTTGAGTATCTTGCTCTTGAGTTTCTAGAGGGTTTTTCCAATTGGCCTTTACTTGAGGGCGTAGATTCTGATTCTTCATATTATCAAGATCTTTGGAAAGATCAACAAGAAGATGAAGTAGAGGATTATGACCATACATTGCCTACAATTTTAGAAGATGGATTCCCACTCTTTATGGAGAGCACAATAGAAGTGAATCTGGGAACCCATGAGGATCCTAAAATTGTTTATCTTGGATCTTCCCTTATTAAAGGAAAATGTGAACATATTATATCCATTCTTAATGATTATATAAACATCTTTGCATGGGCATACTCTGACATGCCAAGCTTGGACCTATATTTATTTTTGCATCATCTTGTTGTTCACCTCAATGCTAAACTAGTCAAGCAAAGTTAAGAAAGATGCATCAATGCATTGCCCTTTTGGTTAAGGATGAGTTAGAAAAGTTGTTAGGAGCCAATTATATCAGACCATTGGACTACTCTGAATGGATTTATAACATAGTGCCAGTAAGTAAAAAGATCCTAGGTATACATGTTTGTAACAACTTTTGTGATATCAACAAAGCATACCCCAAAGATGACTTTCCTCTGCCCAACATCGACATGATTTATGACTCAATTGCTTGGTATGAGATCCTATCCTTAATGGATGGATTTTTTAGTTATAATCAGATCAAGATAGCCCCTAATGATTAGCATAAGACCACATTCACCACTCCATTGGGGACATTTTATTACCAAGTCATGCCATTTGGTTTGAAAAATGCTAGAGCCACATGTCACTGTGTAATGACTATCATTTTCCATGACATGATGCATGACATTATCAAGGACTATGTTGATGATATACTAGCGAAATCAAGAATAAGAGTGGGATACCCTGACATTCTACAAAGAATATTTGAGAGGCTTCGTACATATAAAGTATGCTTGAATCCTAAGAAATGTCTTCTTTGGAGTCACATCAAGAAAATTTCTAGGGTTCATTGTATCACAATGAGGGATCAAATTCGACCATGTAAAGGTTAACTATATTATGGAAATGCCTCCACCAAATAATATTAAATAGTTATGAGGTCTATAAGGAAAGGTTCAATCCATACGTAGGTTCATTTCTCAATTGGCAGACAAGTGCCGCCCATTTACCCACCTCCTAAAGAAAAGAGTAATGCTTCAGTGGGATGAAGACTATCAGATATCATTGAAAAAGATTAAAACATACTTGGCCAACCCACCAATCTTATGACTTCCAACATAATGACATCTGCTCCTTTATATACCAATCACAAAACATGCATTGGGAACACTTTTGGCTTAGCATGATGATCATGGTAAAGAACACATGGTTTATTATTTAAGCTACACATTGGTAGCCTATGAACATAATTATATGTATATTAAGAAGGCATGTTTAGCTATGGTGTTTGCCACTCAAAAATTGTGACATTATATGCTAAATAACAAAACTATTGTTATCACCAAGGTAGATCCTCTCAAGTGTTTCTTATCTAAAGTAGATCTTCAAAGATGCATGGCTAAAGGGATTATGCTCTTTAGTGAGTTTTATATCAAGTACTAGAATCAAATGGAAATCAAAGTGAAGGTTATTGTACACCAACTTGTAGAAGCTCCTATTATAGCCACTCAACCTCTCAACTTTGACCTTTCAGATGATTTTATCATGATGATAAAACAAGCATCATAGGAACCTAAATACTGGACCCTCTATTCTGATGGATCCTTTACATCCCAAGGGTCTAGAGCTGGCATATTATTAATCATGCCATAGGGGGATTTGATCCCCAAAGCATTCCATATATGATATCAATGTACAAAATATATGGCCAAATATGTGGCACTAGTTGTAGGGCTCCATCTTTCCATAAAATGGGATATTTAAATCTTAAAGGTCTATGGAGATTCATAATTAATCATAAATCAAACAAATAATTAGTATCAAACAAGAGATGATAAGATTGTTCTTTACAAGCAAGTTATTCATAACCTTAAAACACATTTCAAATCTTTGTAGTTTGAGCAAGTTTCATGAGTCAATAATAGATCTACCGATACCATGGCAACAATTGGTTCCATGACTCAAATGCATGACAGTGCTAAAGAGTATCAGTTCCTTATTGAAAATCTTGTTTAGCTGGCACATATTCTATCAGATTTAGAGAGGATATACACCATTTCTAATCCTAATCCCTCACCTGAGTTACCATGGTATCAAGATTTTTATAACTATTTCCATAGCCATGTAATTCTTGTTAACCTTTCCAAAAACCAACAAAAACTATTCCTTCATCACTTAACAAGTTATATCCTCCTTGGAAACATTATTTATCATAAAGGTTGTGATGGAATGCTTCTTCATTGTTTATCTTTCGGATAATCCAAGTTGGCACTAAAGGAGGTTCATGAAGGAATGTGTGAGGCCTATACCAATGGTGTAGTCCTAGCAAAGAAACTTCTCAGAATAGTCTATTATTGGCCCAAAATGGAGATAGATGCTTGTAATTATGTAAAGAAGTGTGTTCTTTGTCATCAGCATGACAACTTGATACATGCACCTTCTTTACCATTGTATCCAATTACAAAACCATGGTCATTCTCAACATGGGGTATCGATCTCATTATGAAAATTAACTCAACATCTTCAGATGGCCATAAGCACATTTTGACTACAACTAAGTACTTTACCAAGTGGATTAAGGCCATTCCTCTCACTTATGTTATCGAGAAACAAATAGCCAAATTCATTCATTGCCATATCATCTATCAATAAAGCATCCCAACCCATATTATATCTGATAATGGTAGAGTCTTTATGAACCAAGATGTGAAATCTCTTTGTGAAAAATTAAAGATCAAGCACAAGAAATACACTTCATATAACCTGCAAGGCAATGGACAAGTTGAGGCATCAAATAAAACCATTCTAGCCATCTTAAAAAAGATTGTCAATGATTCTAGCCATAATTGACACTTGCAACAATCATTCACCCAACTGAAGCTACTCTGTACTCCCTTGTTTTTGACACTAAATCTATCATCCTAGTTGAGATTGAGATCCCTTCATTAAGAATATCACTAGAGCAAATTGAAGATGATGAAGACTATAGAGTCTCATGGTTACAAGAACTAGAACTTCTTGATGGTAAGCATTTGGTTGCCCTAGAAAACTTGTAGGCCTATGAAAATAGATTGCAGAGAAGCTACAACATATGTATTTTCCCTCAAGAATTTGAGATTGGTGAGTCAATGTTGAAAGAGAACCAGAAGAACATGAATGCTGAACCCAAAAAGAAAGGCAAGTTTTACCCTAATTAGCTAGGACCATGTATTGTCAGAACAAACTATGGATTAGGAGCATATCGATTAGCTAAACCTAATGGCGAAGAAATTTTAGAGCCCATGAACATCATACACCTTAAGAGGCTATACACATGAATATATTTGAACCATTTTATATAAGACCCCTAACTTGGGAGCAACTTATGCTGTCATAATTTTATCCCACCTTTTTATCTTACCTTGAACACATTTTATACTATGCTGGTCAACTCTTCATGAATCTTGACAGTAAAGGATTTAAACCCTTAGCACTCTAGACACATTTTCATCCCATTTTGGATTTCTCTCTTTTAGAAGCATATTCTTTGATTTGTCTAAGATATTTTATAATCTTGAACACTTTTTGTCCCTTGACCAATTATGATCTCTATTATGTCTCATGAACATTATGAATATCTTCAGCAGTAGTTATAAAAATTAGTTCAGCCAGGATAGTCTTGTGTAGCTTTAGATAGGTGAAAAACCACATATTCTCAGTATAAGTATTTGCTACTTTCTTGTTTTATCAAGAACCTCACTCTAACTGATTTGTGAGCATGGGCCATTATAACCAGCTTAGCTATCTTATTGGAACCTCTACTCTTAGGATGTGCAACTCCTAGACTAAATGGTCCCACCTTGTGCATATTTTATCCCCAAAACACCAAAAATATTAGAAATACTTTGAAAATAATAAAAACATTAAAACATGATCCACAAAAGAACAAAAACATTGTCTCACATTTCTATACATTTATACATTCTCATTCCACCATCCCATGCTCTCATCATTTTACAAACAACTTTTAAGTTTGAACACTCTCACCATTTTATGAGAAAATGTTAAGTTTGAACACTCTTTCCATTTTTCAAGCATAGAAACACTAGTTCATTTCATCTTGTCCCACACACTTGTCATTTTTCAAGATCATTCTTTCTCATCTCACCAGCTTCTTGTTTGCCAGATTTCTTCATTGTATTTCCTACTGGAAGAGTTTAATATAGATTGTATTGTTTCTCGTATCTCATATTCTATGTTGTTTCTAAATTCTAGTTACTTATTACTTTTGGTTTAATTCTGTGTTTAGTTGCTTATAAAAAGGTAATCAATTGTACTCTAAGGAGGATCCTAACAGATTGTTACAACATAGTGAGTAATCGTCAATATTTGAATTTTCCCAGTCTTCAATCCCAAATCCACCCTTACTAAGCGATAAGCAGCTTAATTAATAGTGCGGTGGAATCCATTTGGAAAGTCTTTCACATAGCTGATAAAAGGGTTGACAAAAAGGGGAAGAATTTTATTGAAGTCGGCAACCTTAGCCCTAATGGTTTTGCACAAACACAATGCTACCTCCCAAGACAAAGCCCCATCCAGCAGAAGGCAGCACTTGTTTGTAGACAGTTTTCATATTTTAATGCCCACAAGACCTCAGAGTATGTCAACACAGCTTCCTCACTTCAAAGTGTCGATTGGACATGCTACCATTGTAAAGGGTGTGGTGGTTGCCACTTGATTCATAATAATGAAAACAAGTGGTAAACCCCTTGTCATTGTGATTGACTAAATTTCTAAGCAAAAACTATGAAATTAAATTGCATCAAGGAAATGATGTTGCTACAATTGGATGCTTGAAGAATTTAAGCAGCCCTCTTGACTAGTTTGTGGTGAGTGAATGACGTGCAAAGGTTGACAGTTGCATGTGCCAATAACCATTTTTTCTAAAATTTGTACAACTATTTCTAGATTTGGTCGGTTTAAGTGAATGAATATAATTTTAATATATCTTTATAATGACGCTTCCTAGTTGAAGAACCACCTTCCAAGCTTGGAAGTCGTCTACATAATATGCACATAATCGCAAGAAAAATGATCTTATAGAATATGATATTCAATCCACTGGCTAGCAATCTCATAGTTTCAAAGAATTTTTAAATTTTATTAATTATAATGAGATCATTATACGGATGCAAAATATTTTTCAAGTGGCAGATTTTTTTTAAAAAAAACTAACAGCTAAAGCATCAAATTATCTGGTGAGGGTATGATAGATGATGGAATCCATGTGTAAAATGCTGACTTTAGCTTTTAGAGGCATCTTGTTTTCATTAATATCAATATTTTTAGTATATTTAAGTAGAAACTAGATTTGCACCTACTACTAATTTGTTTGTTTAACTAGTAGATCGTAAGAACTCTAAAAGAATAGAATGTACTATATAAATATGCCTCTTTATAAATTTAATGGATATAATAATGGGAAACAAATTCTATTTTTGGAATGCAATTTCTGGATGTATACAATGCGTCATTCCCAGGGTAGATATTGAATTTAGTCTATGAGATATGTCTTAGTGTATGAAGCTTCATTTTAGAGTTCCCTGACAGATGCTAGCAAGAGGTTATAATAATGATAACAAACAATATGATTTATAAGATGTCACAAAGAAAGACACCAATTTTGTAGTAGTCCAGAAGGAGTCACCATTAAATAAGAGTGAAAACATTCCATGAAATAACCAACTTCATGCATCAAACTCTTTATATAAAGTTATCAAGAGACACCAAATATGTTGAATGAGACAACAACAATAAAAAGATTTCATGAGACTCCTTAGGGAAGCCCATAGGTGGTTTGTATAAAGAAAAACATTTTTTCTTATAAAAACTTCATTTGAAAGTTCTAAAATAAGCAATACCAAGAAAGAAACCAAAGACCTATTTATAATATATAAACCATGCCAAGCAAGACCCTTATATGGTGCATAAAGCCCCTTTGGACAAATATAAGGGACATTTTTATAAAAAAAACTCTTTATATATCATTCAATCCATTGTATAATTGTATCACCCTTTTGATTTTAACATATGACATGCACTATATTGTACATATGCCTTGAATATCAACCAAACTACTATAATATATATTAAATTTTTACTAAGCAATGTCTTATAATAAAATTATATAGTTTCATCTAGATATAGACACTCAATTTTGGTATAGGGATATTTAATTATTATAGATTTTCATTTTTTTTAGATATTGGTAAAGTGAAGGTTTTGAATGAGGGCCTTTTGAATTTATATATAACAAGAATAAAGACATGAAAGCTTAGACATAACAATAGATATTGCTAGAATAAAAAAAGAAAAAAAAATTGTTCAATAACAACACATGAGCAACATAAGTATGAGTGGGAAGGGGATAAGAAGAGTATTTAAAAAACTGGAAGTAGGGGAGGATGAGGAGGGTGATGATGGTAATGGGGATGAGGCTTCTATGGGGTTGCACTATTTATATCTGAGCAGTGTTGGGTACTATTCTTCTGCTCTAAGTTCGGTTCTACCTAAGAATTGTTTGGAGAAGGTTGTGGTTCCCCTTCATACCCCAATGGTGGTATTGATAGGTGAGTTTTTAATGGTTATACAAACAAAATTGGAGATCTTATTATATAGTTTGTTGAAAATTTTAGTGCTTTAAAGCTAGTCCTATTTGTAGATTTGGTTCCTAGGAATCTCCTACCTTGCGAGAGAGCCTCTACCCATCAATCTATAGCTACTTGTTCTAAGTTGCATGTTATTCCCAGATAGTTGGGGAATGAGAAGAAATGGCAATGACCTCTTGAGGAAGCAATGTTCTAGCCTGAGCTTAGACTAGGAATTTTTGAGGTGGTCTACAATGGGAAGATATGCAGTTTGGATGACATTTTGATGAGGAAGGAGGTTCCCCTATTTTAGGCTCTGGTTCGGCCCCTTGGGAATGGAAATTGTAATAATGGACAAGGCCCGTGTAGAATTCTAAATAAAATTAAATCATAGCCAAATATATGCAATATTGATAATACAAAAGAAAAAAGAATTTATAAAAAAATACCTCTTCAAATTATTGGAATCATTCTCCTTCTCCTTGAAAATAAAGATCAATTATAATGTATTAATAGAATTGTATGTGAACATGCTTTTCTAATTATTAAATAAAATATTTTAAATTTATCTAAATAATAATTTACATGTAATATCAACTAAAACTAACTCTAGCCTTTCTAAGGCTTTATTTGTTCTAAAAATATATTAACTAAAAATTAACTATCTAAATTTAGATCCACAAAAAATGTTCTTGGAAACTAAATTTACACTAATAGTCTAAAAATAGAACTGAGTGAACTGCACTTCAGCATCATTTTTCAACATACTCCCCCTTGATGCTGAGAAGGCTCACAATTTGATCATTAAGTTTCAAAAATTGATCCTTTGCAATTGCCTTAGTGAAGATATCTGCTAACTTTTCTTTAGTGTTGATGTATCACAATTCTACTACCTCCTTCTACACTAAATCTCAGATAAAATGATGTTTTAAATCAAAATGTTTTGTCCTACTATGACGGACTAGATTCTTGACCAATTTAATAGCAATAATGTTATCATAAAATATAACTGTGGGCTGAACTTGAATCTCTCCAATTTCTTCAAGAAGTTTTCTAAGCCATAATGCTTGTGTACTTGTTGAATGGACTACAACATACTCTACTTGTATAGAAGAAAGGGTAACTATACTTTGCTTATTTGAGCTCCAAGTAATCAAACCAAAACCAAAATAAAAATAATTCCCAAATGTTGACTTTTGGTCATCCAAACTACCTCCCCAATCAGAATCACTAAAATCAACAATATTGAATCTTTTAGAAGTGTAGTAATGAATACCAAAATCTATAGTCCCTTTCACATACCTCAAAATTATCTTGGCTTCCTTCATATCTATTTCTGATGGCTCTACCATGTATCTTGAAACAAGTGAAATTGAATAAGCAATATTAGGTCTTGTATGAGTTAGAAACATTAAGCTTCCAACAATACTTCTATGGGATATCTCATCAACTCTTTTAGCACCATCATCTCTACACAACACAACTCCATGAGCAACTAGAGTGGAGACTAGTTCACAATCAACCATATCAAGTTTTTTCAACATATCTTTAGCATACTTTATTTGACAAATAAAATTTTTATTCTCCCTTTAATAAACCTTCTTTCTTAAAAAAATATTTCATGAGGCCTACATCTTTCATCTCAAATTCATTCATCATGGAAACTTTGAATTCATCCTTCATCTTAGAACTACTACCCATATACAACAAGTCATCAACATACAAACTTACAATCACAATATCATTACCTTCTTGTTTATAGTAAAGGGTAGGTTCACTCTTACTTATTTGAAATCCATTCTCTTGAAAATATCCATCAATCCTACTATACCATGCTCTTGGTGCTTGTTTGAGGCCATACAAAGCCTTCTTTAACTTGTAGACATGATTTTATTTTCCTTGCACTCAAAACCTTGTGGCTGTTCCACATATACTTCTTCTTCTAAGTACCCATTCAAGAAGGCACTTTTCATATCCATATTATGGATCCTCTAATTCTTTTGAGCTGATAATGAAATCAACATTCTAATGGTATCTTATCTTGCTACTGGTGCAAATATATCTTCACAATCAATGCCATACTTTTGTGTGAAGCCTTAAGTAACTAATCTTGCCTTATGCCTTTTAACAATTCCATCACTATTACACTTAGTCTTGTATACCGATTTGGTGCCATTCTTATTCTTGTCATGTGGAAGCTTTGTAAGCTCCAAAGTGTCATTCCTATGAATAGAATCCATCTCTTCTTGCATTTATTTAATCCAAACCTCATTAGTATATGCATCTTCAAAACATGATGTTTCAAAATCAGACTTGGTAAGTAAAGCAAAATTCAGTGTCTCACCTCTTGGATTTTCATCATGTTCTTGATTTGAACTCCTTTGATAAATGTCACTCAATCTTCTTACCTTCCTTGTAGAACTAGGACTTGCATCTGGACTTACACTTGGAATTGAACAACTAGATGAGGGGTTACTTGGTGGATTTGTAGCACTTGGAACAAAAATATTAGTGGGCTATCCATGATCAATATCATCTATAATAACTTCATTTAAAATAGATTTTGAATTCTCAATATGGCCTTTTTGATGACCATAAACTCCCCCTTCATCAAAAATCACATCTCTTGACACAATAAGCCTATTAGTGAGAGGATTATATACCCTATAAGCCTTACATTCCTCACTATATCAAACAAAAATACATGACTCACTTTTGGGATCTAACTTTTGACTCTTTTGATCACAGACATGAACATAGGTTAACCAACCAAAAAAATTGAAATAATTAACATTTGGATTTTTCTCATACCAGGCTTCATATGAAGTCATCTTGTCAAGTACACTAGTGGGACTCTGATTGAGAATATATATTTGTGTAGCAACTTCATCTCCCCAAAAATAATTTCTTCATCCCTTTTTTTGTAGCATGCTTCGTGCCATCTTCACCACTATACAATTCTTCCTTTTAGATACACCATTTTTTTGAGGTGTGTATACAGTGGTGAGTTGTTTTCTAATGCCATACATATCATAATAACCTTGACAGGTTTTGGAACAAAATTCTCCTCCATGATCAGTCCTTAAGCATTTGATTTTGCACCCTTTGTCATTTTCTACAAGGGCTCTAAACCTCTTGAATGTCTCAAGAGCTTCACCTTTGGTCTTCAAAAAATAAACCCAACACTATCGTGAGTAATCATAAATAAAAGTAATGAAATATGATGACTTACCCAAACTCTTTGTCTACATAGGACCAAAATTGTTTGAATGAACTAACTAGAGTGGATAATGAGCCCTCCATGCATTGCCTTTTAGAAATTTCTCTCTTGCATGTTTTCCTTTAGCACATCCTTCACAAACTTCCTTGTGCTCTTTAACCTTAGGAAAACTAGAAACTAATGCTTTTGATGTTAGAATTTTCATACTATGAAAATTTAAATGCCCATACCTGAGATGCCACAACCAACTTGTATCCTAATATGCCATATTGACAAGGTTAATGTTATGTTCACCAAACTTCAATGGGAACATCCTATTCTTTGTCATAGGCACAACTATTACCACCCTATTTCCTTTATTATTATCATAAATTATACATTTTTGATTTTCAAATACAACTTTATAATTCTTCTCACATAATTTTCCAACACTCAACAAATTATGCTTTAACTTTGGAGTGTATTAAATGTCTTTAACACTCTTCATACCTTCTTTTGTATGGACTTCCATAGCTCCTTTTGCATCAACATCCAATTATTTGTCATCACCAAGCTTGGTCTTGGATTTAAAACTTTCATCCATTATATAATTTTTTTTTTCATTACCTGACATGTGGTTAGAAAATCTCGAATCTAAATACCAAATATCTTTAGAAATATTTCCAGCTTTGTCATAAGATAAAAATAAATTATCTAGAGGATTCTCACCACCTTCTTGACCATAATGAACACTTTCATCATTATTACCTTATTTGAATCTACACTCATAATTAAAGTGGCCATACCTATTACAATTATAACACTAGATATTTATTTTATCAAATTTGCCTCTACCTCTTCCTCTAAAACTACATATTCCTCGGAAATGACCTCTACCTCTATTTCCTCTTGAGTAATTCTCATTTTGACCTCTACCTTGGCCTTGATTACTTTTGATTCTACTATTGGCATCTTCATTCTTTATGATTTGTAATTTGGAGGAAAAAATTTTCTCATCACTTTCTCTAAATGAATTTCTCAATATTTCTTCATGAGACATCAAAGATCCAACTAGATGAACAAATTGAAGGGTAGACAAATTCTTTTTTTCATCTATGATTATGGAAACATGGTTCCACCTTGGTGTGAGAGTCCTCAAAACCTTTTTGATCACAACCTCATTGTTAAAAATTTTACCAAGTGTATCCATCTTATTGACAACATTTTTTACTCTGACACAATAGGTACTCACAGTTTTAGCTTCTTGCATCTTCAAATTCTCAAATTCTATCTTCAATGTCTATAACTTGACAACTTTGACTTGATCACTACCTTGGTAAGCTTCTTTTAGAGTCTTCCACACATCCTCTACTATCTTTGGTCCTACAATTCATGGAAATAGGCTCTTATCTAGAGCTATTTGAATATGAAATAAGGCTTGAGCATTCTTCTTCTTATCCTCCTTAGCTATTTTATCATTTGTTGTAAGGAAATTACAATTAGCTGGCTCTGCATAACCTAATTCAATAATCTCCCACAAATCTTTTCCTATAAAAAAATTCATCATTTTGATACACCAATAATCATACTCATTTCCATCAAATTTTTGAATGGGCAAGGAGTTCAAATTTGACATGATATTTTTTTGGCAAAATTCCAACTACTAAATCTTTAACCCAAAAGAAAAATACTAACTCTGATACCAGATGTAGAATTTTAAATAAAATTAAATCACAGCCAAATATATGTAATATTCATAATACAGAAGAAATAAGAATTGTAAAAAATAAAAAATACTTCTTCAAATTATTGGAATCATTCTCATTCTCCTTGAAAAAAAAGATAAATTATAATGTATTAATAGAATTACATGTGAACATGATTTTCTAATTATTAAATAAAATATTTTAAATTTATCTAAATAATAATTAGCATGTAATATCAACTAAAACTAACTCTAGCCTTTCTAAGGATTTATTTTTTCTAAAAATATATTAACTAAAAATTAACTAACTATCTAAATTTAGCTCCACAAAAACTATTCATGCAAACTAAATTTACACTAATAGTCTAAAAATAGAACAGAGTGAACTACACTTTAGCATCACTTTTCAATATCCCACTTAGTTTTGAGTATAGAAAATGATTCCTCTCAGACCTATCAAATAATCCTTGTATGGGACTTACACCTAGAATGGTAAATTTTTCCTCATCTGACATTCATCTCCATGTTTTGCATGTATCTTTGGATTGGGAAATTTTATGGTTCCTTTTTGTAGAGTGTATTTTTGAGAATAATCCTCACAACCTCATTTCAATGGAATTTATGAAACATCTTTTCATAGAGTTGTGTTTTTTGAAAGACCAAGTAGCTTGACAAGAGGACTAGTTCCTTATAGGTGCTTATGCAACATTTTTTATCTTGGTACTATTTGGAAAAATCAAAAGAAGGATGTTCTGGCTTTCTACGGGCTGATCACATTCATGATATCCTTGTTACTTGGATGGGGTTGTCATACGTGCTATGGACTATTTTCAAAGACTTAGATATATTAAGTCAAGATTTTTCTCAAGATTTTTCTTATGGTTATGTCTCAAGATTTGGTTTATTTTATCCCACACGGGATCTTTGTCTCATTCATGGTATTGCTTGGCCACTTCCTAGTTGGCATTTGTTTTGATATATGGAAAGGAAGCGTCTCAAAACTATTAACTGAAAATTGTTTTGTGGTTATCTCACGTCACTTCTACCAATGCTTTATTCAAATTGGATCCCATTGTAGAACTTGAACGAATTTTTTCTATTTTATTTGTTTTTAAAGACCTAAACCTTCATTTATGTCTAGGCTAGCTCCCGATCCAATAACATTGGTCTAATCATCCTCTACTATTGGTTCTTTTGAGCCATGGGCCTCTTCCCTCATTAGCCTAGGCTATTTTTTGGACCAACTAAAACCAACTCTAGTCATGGGGATCTTGAAGGTATCCTGGAGACCTGGACCTCCATTTGTGTCCATGATGGTTTTTGATATGGAGAAAATCAATTTATTTGGTCCCAGGGAGACCATGAATATTCTTCTTATTATTCTATCAAGGATGGATTTTGGTCCATCTAAAACTAACTAGGTGCCACACCAATCAAACACAGTGGTTACTATTCTTTATAGAGACCTAGGCCTCATGCCTCTTTAGCCCAGGGTGGTTGTTATACCATATTAAAAATGGTAAGGTCATGTTCTAGGTTAATGAATTTTTGCCATAATAATTCTATTTAGAGTTGGGTCCTTAGGGACCCTTAAGGTTTTATTGAGACCTGGACCTCCTTCTATGTTGAGAATGGTTTTATATCTAGCAAAATTGATTTGTTGATCCCTTGGGGACCTTGATGGTATCCCAAAAACTAGGCATATTTTAGCCAAGATTAGTTTTTGCTCCAACCAAAACTAGCTGGTTTTCACACCATTCAAATGCAAGAAGGACTCTTCCTCTGTTGGTTCCCAATCTAATTAAAATTGGATGTTTTTTAGTCTTACACCTCTACTCTCTTTGTTTAGGATGGCTCCCTCACTAGCTGATTTTAGTATTATTGCTTTGTTCATGTTGGGATCCTCTTGGGGACCCTATTATCTATTTTAGCTTTTCCATTTTTGATTCTCTTTTGGATTATGTCATTTATTTCTTGGTAAACTATTTTTGACTTATCTTTAGCATGCTAGGATGAGACTCAGACCTCCTGTTGTGTTTGGTGATGGTACTCATACCAGCTATTATAGGTGAATTTTGTCTAATCTAAAAACATGAGTAACATAAAGACAACCAAACACTAATAATTTGAAGGGAAAATAACTAAAAATTAGAACAAAAAACTAAATCTAAATTCTAGTCAGGGCTTCACTCCACACGTCAATCATATTCTTGAGGAAACATTATGTTTCTTTCATACTTTTTATTTTTGAATCAACCACCTTAATCTTCTCAAAACTCTTTGATATTTTGCTTGTCTTGTAAATTCTTGACCCTTCCTTCCTCATTTTATACATATGTTTGAGAACACTAATGTTAGTACACAATTATCTATCATGGCTTTACTAAATTGAATAATGTTATCTATGTCCTTCTTAATCTTAAATTTGTCATTTTCCAACTTGACATATTTTTCCCAGCAACCTCACATCATTGAACACCTCTTCCTCATCACTCATTTTTAAATTTGGAATATAGGCCTCACAAATTTGCACCTTAACATTTTTTATGGTCTCCTTCAAAGAATATTTATCCTTATTCATCCACCTCAACAATATCTTATGTAATTTCACATCCCAAAATGGAATTAATCTTATAATCCTTAAACTTGCATGGGTTACTATTCTCAAATAACTCCATGACTATTTCCTTACCTTTCAACTTGGAATCATCTTACTTGATTGAAATATTTTTTCCATCATTATTCTTCTAAAATGAACACTGGCCCCATAAGAACCACATATTACAATCATTATTCTCTAGGATGGCATCAATAAATTCATTTAAATCCTTCTCCTTTGAAAAAATACGATCCTTAGAAACCATGGTCCTTTATTTATCTATATCTGTCACTTGTATTTTGATAATAAACTTTTTATATTTCTTTTCCTAGTCTTAGTCCTTAGCATTCCATTATGAGTCAAGATAACCATGGTATATAAATTCAATAGTCTTATCTCAAGAAGAGGCCCAATATTCAAATCCATAACATGATTATATAATAGGTAAATAACAACTTGATGAAGGGAGGTTTCCATTTTAGCCATTGAGCATCAATCAACAAATTTTTCAAGGTCATGAAAATATCAAATGGAAAACTAACAACAATGTGATGCTTAAAATTATTTATAAAAACAAAATGAAAAATAAACAAAATATTTAAATGCCCTATAAGGGTAATATATTTCATAATCTACTTCACTATGTTACTAAAGTTATGAGGCAAGGATTCCTGTACATATCCTCCATGAAATGCTTTGAATTGCTCTTTTTGTACAAAACATTTCTCCTTCTCATTTTTCTTCATCTTGTCAAATTTTTATAACTTCAATCCCTCCACACTCATCCATTTGACACAAAAAATAATATCCATATAAACTAAAATAGTCACACCTCTCATCATCATAATGCAACTCTTCCATCTATTAGAAATTTTTGTAGAAACACAAGGCTCACAACCTTAAACCTTATAAATGAAATTCTTTAAACCACCTTTCTAAATAATTTACAAAAACTCATTATTCTCTTTATAAACTTTTTCCAATGTAAATTTGAGTCTATAGAGATCACCACCCATGGTTATACCTACAACACCTACATACAAAAATTTAAATTGAGAATCTTTAAATCCATTGATCCTATTTCTAGATATAGCTTTGGAAATTTTTGAAAACACTAAGAACTCCTTCACATCAACTTAAACAATGGAGTTATGCCAATCATAAAGAATAATTATTAAATCAATAAGCACCTATCCCTTCATGGCATGAGGAACAACAACAAAACCCATCTTGTCATCATAAATTTAAGAGCTTAATATCCTATCACATCTTGTAACCATGATTTTAAAGGGTACTTCCATAAAGATAATAGATAGATTATTAAAATAACCCTTCTTAATATCTTCAATAGACACCATGAAATGTACCCCTCATGGCATTCCACCTAGCTTCCAAATTATTTTTTTGGATAATTATAAAAGGGACATCATCTTCATTAAATTACTAGGTAAATCTTAAACTAAAACTTTCTAGTTAACAAGCCAATTTGAAATTTGGTTTCCTTCTTTAAATATATGTTGAATATAAACACTAAAGGGTAATTAAAACATCCTATATAATATTTTTAATTGTAAAACTCCATTTATTCTTCATTAAAATATAATTGATGATTTTTAATGAATCCCCTTCAATAGACAAATGAGAGACACCAATTTTATTAGCTAGTTCTATTCCCTTAAAAAATGCCAAAGCTTTGACCATATGATTAGTTTGGATAACCATACTACCTAAAAATGTAACTAATACATTGCCTTTCCTATCTCTTGGAATACCACAGCCTCCATAATTTTTGTGATTACCATTAAAGGAAGCATCAAAATTAAGTGTATCCCACCCAATAGGAGGAACTAACCATTTATTTTGTATCCTAACTACCACCTTTTAATCATTGTCATATCTTCATTAATTTTTCATTTTGAAATAAGCATCTATACTCAGCTAATATTCATGAAATATGGATCCTTATTTTTAGTTGTTATAGCATAAAAAATTTCTTTTAATAAATAAACAGTTCTTAAAGCTACCTATTTTCTAGATTTCTTCTTATCCGTAAAAATACTCTAATTTATTTCAATCCATACACCCCAAATAATTTGAGTTAAATATAAGTTATGATGTTTTTTAAGGCTTTTATTTTTAAAGGGGTCACTCCATTGAATCCAAAAATCTAACATGGACAAATGTTGGATTGAGGCAATATGAAAATTAGAGAGGGCGAAGCCATACATGTTAAAATAAAATGAGCATTATATCATCAAATGAACAATAATATCATCATTAACCTCATATAAAACACATACATTATTTATGAAAATACTTCCTTTGTTAAGATTAGCAATAGTAACGATTTTATTTTACATATCTAACCAATAAAAGAAGTTAATGTTTAGAAGTAGATATTTCATCCATTCTTTTTTTCAATGTGAAACCATCAATTATGTCATTCAAAGGCAAAATATAAGTTTATATACCATTATAATTCCCATCAAAATAATCATCCCAAATAATCTTATCTTCCTTTGTTGACATGCTAATATGAATTAATCTAAGCAACTAATTCTAATTACTTAAAAAATTATGTTATTATCTAGATCAATTGTGCAAAAACTCAATTATTTTAGTCCTCTTCCTCTGTCAATAACTTCAATTAAATATGCCACTCTATCCCAACAATATATCTTAATGGGGTTGCAAATCTCATGCCAAGGCTCTAAAAAATTTAATATTTAGTTAAGAATACAATAATCCTCCTAGAATAGAGCTTTTCTTCTTGAGCCAAAATTACACTAGATTCATTTCAAAAGCATTCATTGTTGTGGATTAAGAAGTCCCAAATACTATATATCAAATGGCCACCCATATCCTTATAGATAGAGGCCATATTGAGTTTAGTTTGCCACCCATATCCTTATAGATATAGGCCATATTGAATTTGACTAGCTCCCCCACAATATACAAGGTATAATATTTATTTAATTTTGACCCCACCCCATGTATAGGTTTAGATTTGATATCTAAATATCAGTTGGGACACCCACCACTATATATGTATGGTGGTATAATATATCTATTGGGGGATGCATAAGCACAAACCTCTTATAGAAGTATCTATAGATAGAAACCTAATAGCTTCCCATGTGTCAAGATAATCTGATTTAATAATGTTTTAGATTAAGGTAAAAACAGGTTTTGAAGGGGCCCCGAAACCCTTTACATCAGATAAGATATAACCTTAAGCACACCCAGGAAATGAAATAACCTGGAACCTAAAAAAGCTATACCAGATTAACCAATAATCTCAAAATAGCAGACAAGAGCTAGACAAACAATAACTATTAGTTATTATTTTTTTTACAAGACCGAAGTTTCATATCTAGAGGAGGGACCAGAGGCTTAGATTTTTTCCTCTTAACAGTAGTCCAGCCATCCTCTACCTTAGCTGCCTCAGCAACCCAATCCTCAGAAGGCCAAGAATCATGAAGCCCAGGGGGTGACAAAACCTCAGCCAAAACCTTAGGAGAACCAGCGAACAACTGGCTCTTAGGAGGATCCTTCAAAACAGGTGGAGGAACCACCACCTCCTCGAAAATTGGTTCAGGAAGATTACATAATCCAATCTCCACTGAACCTTCAACAGGAACAGTCTCCAACTGAGACTCCTGATCCGTCGAAGCAGATAAGATACTCTTTTCATTCTCATTCTCAGAATCAGTTGAAGCTTCCTTAGGTTGTTCTACAATATAGTGATCATGATCAGCTTCAACCCACCAAGAAGATGATCTTCTGGGTCTGGATTTCCTTGCAGTGCACCGAGTAGCAACATGCCCCATCAGGTGACACTTTCTACATCGAAAAGGTAGCCCTTCAAAATCTAAAATTTTCGTCCAAGATCCCCTAGGGGAATCCAAAAAAATTGCATCAGGAAGGCCCTTAGAAACATCCACCTCAACCATAAGGTGAGCACAGGTCGATCTAAAATACCTCTTGGTTTCTGTGTCCATGAATAAAAATTCCCCTATAGCATTTCTGATGGTTTTAAACACCGATTCATGCCATAGATGCAATGGTAAATTAGGGAGCCGAACCCAGGCAGGGATCTTGTTGAAAGTTTCCGTTATAGGGTTGAAATCCATATGCCACCGTTTGGCAAAGAGAGGGTATTTACCCTGCCAGAAGAAATTTCTGTTGGAAAGAATAGTCTTCCTGTCCTTAGCAATGTGAAACAAAGCTATAAAAAAATGTTTACCACAAGGATAAATTTCAACATTTTCATCAATTAGTGGCAGCCAAGTCTGGGATATCCAACCATGTAGATCGGCATGAGATGGCCAGAAGCCACGAAATCTGATTTAATAATGTTTATTCTTTGATAATACTACTTTATAAATCTTCAGCCCATATTAGCTATAAGTGCATTGTTCATATAATTTATTTTGTGAATCCCAAGACCACAAAATTTCTTAGGGATGCATATTTTATCCCAAACAACAAGAGGAAATCTACTCTTTCCCTCATAAACAACTGATAGTAATTTGTTTTTAATCTTTTAAATAATATTCTTAGGTTTTTTCTAATAAAACCATCGAATAGACAAGGATACTCTAATGAGTGATTTTAATAAAAATCATTTTATCCACATGTGATAGAACACTACCTCTCCACCATATCAATTTCATATAGAATATGTCCAAGAGAGAGTTCCAATCGTATTGATGCATATTATAAGGAAAGAGCATAATTCATGTTGATAAGTGAAATTTTTTGAAATATAATGTTGATTAACAAATACAATGTAACTCTCATACTTATTTAAAAAATCACAACAATATGATGTGGACTTTTCAAACCTTGTCATTCCTAATCGGTAATTTTATAAAATTTTCGCTATTCGTTTGGGCTCAATAGACTTCTCTTTCTATGAAGAATGTAGGTGTCACCATTGAAAATATACCTTTAGTGGAAGTAGATCCACCAATGAGTGAAAAAGTTGGATACAAGTTCAAATCTCCAGGTCTAGAGGGGCCTAGGCCCCTAAAACATTTTTAGAAGTACTCTCCCAATGTGAGTAGTCTTCCAAGTAGGGGTTTAAACCCTTGGATCATATAGAAAGACCTCTCCTAGTTACTTTATCTAGCGATGCCTTAATTGATGTCATCCACAATGTCGAATGGCTCAATACGAAGGGAGTCATTTGTAAGTTTAAAAGGAGCTAGCCTTCTCTGAAGGATTTAAGGAACTTTGGTAGCTCATTATGCAAGGTAATCTCGTTCCCCTTTAAAAGGGGTTTTTCATTCATTTATTTTATTTAAAAGAGGATCATAATATGATTCTAGACAAATATTGGGCAGCAAGATAGGAACTTCTCTTGTTGAAACCCGAGTACCCTTTTATTAATTTCCTTTATAAGACCTTCAGCATGAGACTGGTCCGTGTTATATTGCCTAATCTCCCTCTCCATTTTTGGGCTATCTCTGTCCAAAAACCATTGGGGATTCTTTGGGTTAATTCCTTCTAGCTATTTCTTCTCCTTCAGACCTCTCTCATATGACATTTTGAAAAAAAGTCACTCTCATATGACATTTTTAAAAAAAATCAATTGAGGTTGATATTTCTTAAAATCTTCTAGCCCTCTTGGATCTACGGGTAGGTGAATGTTCTTGGAATCAAACTTTTGATTTTGAGGGTTGCCCTTCCCCTGACACAATTATTTTGAGACGAGCCATGTTACGGATGCTTGGAGAAATACCAAGTGTAAAAGGGCATGTTCTTGCTGCATGGACTCCTTAGATCATCCCTCTATATAAGGTTCTATCGACAAATATTTTTTAAAGCCATTTTCTAACTCGTTCTCAGAACATTTTAAGGAGGACCTTTCTGTATATGGAGAGGATCCTCTAGAGGCCATCTCGGCTCCATAGGCTATGTCTGGTGGGTCCTTAGTATTATAATAAGTCTTGGATTAAAAGTTCAGTACAATTCAACATGTTTTTTTAAGGAGACTTCAACACATGGGCCAAGTTCCATGGAAGAAATTGGGAGTACTTCAATAGAAATAATTTAACCCTCTGAACTTATTGAATCTGTTTTTTCTTGGGATTTACAACTTTTGGTTAAAAAAGACATTTGTGTTAATGTCAAAAAGAATAAAAAGGGAAGAAATTTTAAGGAACTCGACCAATCAAACATGTGTCTCCGATTTAGAAAGAATGTTGGACCCAAACTTACTGCCAGTTGATTTCTTGAGGATCCCTATTGAAGTCCTTGTGGTTTAATGCATATTCCTTAGTTGGCGTTTTCTTGGTTTGGGTCCTACTGTGACGACATTGGCTTTATTATTATCTGGTGTCCTTGTGGTCATTGGGCTTTGATCTTGCGTTGTCTAGTTTGTTGGCTTGTTGAATCTAGACGTCCATTGGGATGCACTCCCGAACATTACCATTTTTTATTTCTAAATTCAGTATCTGGCCATATTTTTGATATTGGACCGGGCTCACTCTGTAATATTTGCCCACTGATTTTTATGTTTGGTGAATCTTCGGTCTCTTTACTGGTCTTGGTTGTGGTTAATTCCATTTGGTCTCTTTTTGTGGACCTAGGCGCCCTTGTGCTCAGGGCTGATTTCCGGTGATGGTTCTTCTTGGGTGTTTTTATTTCTGAACTTTTTATGAGATATCTATTGGATACTTCGACCTCCTGCTATGTCTATGCCGGATTCCACACCAACTTCCAAAGGTTGGTTTATATTAATCAAAACAAGCAGACTGTTTATAAAAAACCAATAGATTTTATTCCAATTAATATTTTGATTAAAAACTAATTCATAATCCTTAAACAATTTTTTCATCTCTTTTACCTTTTTGACAAAGTAGAATCTATAGTAATAGTATCATCAATAAAATATTGCTGAGAAGGAGGTCTCACTCCTTTCGTTGGTTTGAATACTTTTAATTTGCTCTTGTTATTATTGTTGTTTAGGATCTACTTAATTTTTTAGCCATGATGATGAAAACAAAAGGAGAGAACTTTTCACCTTGTCTCAACCCTCTTTTAATCTTGAATAAACCCTCAGCTGAACTGCTAACCAAAACAAAAAATTGTAGGCATCGAAACACATCTAGAAATCAGGAATCTAAAGTGACGATGGAAACGATTTTCTTTTAAAAACTTTATCCAATAAATCCAAATAAACCTTACCGTAAGATTTATTCGTATTAAGTTTCACCACCATCCCTGCTTGATTATCTTTATCCAGAGAATGAATGGTTTCATGAACCAAAATTATCCCATAGTGAATCTATCTACCCAAAAAAGACCCTCTTTATTTTGAAGAGATCAACTTTTCAATCAAAGGTTGCATGCGAAGGGACAAGATTTTGGTGAAATTTTTAAGAAAATAAGTTGCATAAAATAATCAGTACAAAATCATTTAAATATTTAGCCTGAAGTTTCTTACAAATTAAAAAAACAAAAGTATAATTCAGCTCTGCCCAAATTTTACAGTAGGATAGAAAATCATCTGCTGTAGCTATGATGTTGAACATGATAATATTCAAAAAGGCAGGAAAAATAATCCTGGAAAGTTGTCAGGTCCAGGTGCCTTATCCCATTGCAAGGAAAATGCAAAAAAAGGAGTTCCTCTACTAAAATATGATCAATGAATTTCTTATGATCCTCGTGAGAAAGTAAGGAAGAAATCGTCTCTGTAATCTTATGTACCACATCCACATTTGAATTAGCTTCTCATTGAAAATGATTTCTCAATTAATTCACAGGTTTAATTTTTATAATCTAATAATCAATTACTAACATCTCCATTTTCAAAAACAACTTGCACAATCCTATTGTGGCTCCAACGTTTAATAATTGTCAAATTAGAAAACCTACTGTTCGTTTCTCCCTCCTTGATCCATGAAACATCATACTTTTGCCTCCATAATATTTATTCTTGAGCAGAGATTGAATGGTATTCACTACTAAAATATTTTTCTTTTAGAGAAGTGTTAAGGTCCATGCCATTAATAGTAATCTGGTTCTCCTATCCATAAATCTCCTTCCCAATCTTCTTCTTTCAAAATATATTTCCATAAATTTTCTTATTTCAAATTTTAATATTTATTTTAACATTCTTAAGTTTCTTAGAGATCATAAACATATCTAAGCCCATTATATCAATATTCCACCATAATTCTATCTTAAATTTTAAATCCAGATGTTGCACCCACATTTTCTCAAATCTAATTCGAGAATTTACTTTCTTATTAATTGATTTCATATTCAACATTATAGGATTCTGACCAGACCCAATCTCGATGAAATAGTATTAAAAAAATCTTAATCAAACAACCAATCTGAGGAAGTCATAATTCTATCTGGCCGTACCTGAGTAAAATTATATCCTATCTTGTAATTGGACCAAGTGAAAGATTATCCCCTGAGCTCCACATCAATTAAAACATTGGCTGTAACAAAATTTGCTAAGTCCTCCATAGTATTAGTATAAATCTGCTTACCCCCGTTCTTCTCGAAAGGAAGATAGTGGGCTATTAAAATCTCCTACAATCATCCATTTAAATTTTAAACTAGTTTTTCCTAAATTTATTATGTTCTTTATAAATATTATTACATCTTCTATTAGTATTAGGCACACATATATTTAACAAAATGCACATACAATATTCAATGTGAATGCTTAAAAATAATAATTTAAGTATGAGCATTCTCCATAAAAATATTCCCCTTAACAATATTAGGGTCGCAATGCCCCTTGAACCACCATCAGAACTGACACTTAACACCGAGGCATAATTAATAACCATATTCTTAATGTCCAAAGTTATGTTATCAACCATTTTAATTTCCTGAAAACAATAAAACTAGATATATTATGCATTCTAATATCCATCAAAAATAAATGTTTATTACGGTTTTTTATACCTTTTACAATCGAAGAAATCAACGTCACTTAGAATTTTTTTTGACTAAGTTTAATCCCCTAACACATCCAAAGTACACTGAATCCCATCAACTGTTTATTTTTCTGTAACCTTTTTTAGGACTTCCTTTTGACTGGCCTTTCGTTTATTTTTATATTATCTTATATATAAAACTCTCTGAATTTATGGTTCACATGGCACTATATTTCTCGTTAACTTCATTTGATTTTCTACAAATAGATATCTCACAATTTTTTCAAGTGATTAAAAAGGAACACTATATGAATTCGTCGTTGTTTCCTTCTAATAATCCTTTTCAATTATTACCAGATATACCTTTTACTTTAGGGATGATTAAGATACCTCTCCCTTATTCTGGTTGAATATGAGGTGGAGTTAATGACAAGGAACAAATAATCATACCTTGAACTAAAATCTCACCCTTTTCTCTTCCCTCTGAGCAGACTTTATGATCACTAGCTTTTTCCACTTACATTGTTATTTCCCTCATTAGGAATAGGATCACAGATATCCCCTATTTTTTTCCAGCACATACAACTCTCTGGTTTGTTGAACACGTATGAACACGAATATTCTACACATCATCTACAGCTTCTAAAACGTCTTAATTTATTTCATTCTCAAAGATGACTCTAACAGGGCTTGTTATATCTAAAGCATTGGATTTGTCCTTAGAGGTCCCCTTTACTTCCTTATTTTGTGAGATAAGTTTTCCTTTTTTGAACTTTTCAATATTTTTTGAACGACATATTTTAGAAGCATGATCGAATTTGTTGGAAGTGTTGCATTTAAGAATAAAATCCTCATATTAAATTTTTTGAGTCCATTAACCAAACCTACAATGAATGATTATAAAAGGTAGATCACAATCCATAAATGCATTTAACATTGAACCTAGCATTAATAAGTATCGTTCTAGATTTTATTTCTACATCAAAAGCAATAATATTAGCAAAGGTTTTTACAATACTTACTATGATTTATTTATCCCAAAACTCAAGGGGTAGACCCATGATCCTCACCCATATCAACATTATATTGATATCTTCCTTGTCTGGCTACAGTCCTAATTTATATTTCCGAAAAGAAAAGACCCAATCTACTTATAAATTAGGGACCTCCTATCAGTTCTCTAGCACAGTCCTCTTCATTATTTACATGAGTGAATAAGAATCATTTTGTAATTTTTGAGAACTAAGAATGCCCACTAAGCCATCATTTCCTACCTACCCATATACAAAAGTTGTAAATATTAAGTTGAGGCCCCAAACAATACCTTATCAAATAAAAATATATTTATGATATTAATTTTCATTCTTATGATAGTTAATACACAATCCAAGAATAAATTGATGAATGTGTTCTTCTATTTTTTCGATGCTAAAATGTCTCCACAAGATAGATTCTCACTTGAGTCACCTGTAGACTAACTCAATTCAAATGCTTCGGGGTTATAATAACTACTATTTTGAATTATATCTTTATGAGGTACTTATCATAAGTGTTATAAAGATACTTAAAATAAGTGTTATGTACATGTGAAACCTCTAGAGCCAACAAAACATTTAACAATTGGTCATCACAATCATGATCTCCATTTTATTACTCATTTATTGAAGTCAAAAAACCTCGTCGAACCTCTCCTCCCTAATCTATAACATGTTTCATTAATTAAATAATCTAATATATCATTTTAGAGTTTCATTACTCATAGGTCCTTTTATGTTTATCAAACACTAGTTCATATTAAAAGGTTATTGGCATGTTTTTACACATAGATGGTTAATTCCTATTATTTCCTTGTACATTCTCTCTCCTAGCTTTGTTTTCATCTTTAACTTATGGAATTTTCCAAGAACCATACACTCTCTAATTTTATAGAGCACTACAATGGTATACTATATGGTTCATGGGTGTTCCCTTATGACCATTTTCTTAGATTTTTGATTGCTTATGATCCTTATTTTTCATCATTTCCAAAAATAGGAACCATATTGTATGGTAATAAGGTCTCAACATGATGTTGATAATTTAAAAAAAAAAAGGTGAAATCATGCACACAGGAAAATGAATGAACATGGAACAAATTAAAAAAATATAACAAGAGATTAATTACGAAAAGATAACAGTGGTTAATACAATCATAAAAAATAGAATCAAACTTTATACGAAGTTTTTATTTATTTTTTATTTTTCAATTATTAATTATAATGTAGATATTTGTATTATATTATCTTTACATCAATACATGATATTTGGATTTTTTATTACCAAATTATTTCAACATTGTTAGATTATTTATAATATTTTAAGGATAAGATAGGCCAGAAGACTAATCCTCCATTTTGTAGATGTTTTCTCTACGATGTAAATGAAAAAAATTAGTTTTCAATATAAATTCATGGAATTATAGTAAATTTAGTGAGGTTTTTACACCATTGGAGGTAATGAATATGTTGTCATACTTATATGTCTCATATTCTTATTGTACTAATTTGGGATCCAATGTTAATGAAATTAGTATACACTTAAAGAAACATTCACATGGTATTGGGAGAAATGACTTATTAGTTGTTTTTCAAGGTTTCTTTTCTTCACAATTTAAACTTGATTTACACTTTTTATTTATAGTGATTGTCTTGAAATCAATAAATTTAAAGCTTTAGACTATATTTATTAAACCAGTTTTAGTCACTTATTACTACATCATTTATATTAAATGATGAAACTAAATTTGATTTATCAATTTAGATTTATAATATGTTAATTTAAAAAAAACTTTCTGATAAAAGATTTTTTTAAACATATCCTCTCTTACACCTATTAAGGTTAAGCCTTTCCTTCATATGTATAAATCTATTAAGGTTAAGCATTGCCTTCATATGTATAAATTTAATTATGTTATGGGTTTTGATATTATTATTATTATTATTATTATTAAAAATAGGAGGAAGGATAGAATAAATTCTAACCTTATTGATTTGTATGAAATTCTCACTTCTACACAAAGTGTTGTAAATAGGATTATATTTTCCTCATAAATCATTTTTTGAATACTTTTCATGATAATATTTTGAATAATTTTAACCACTTTTAATGTCACAAACATGGTTCAAGAATAAATAAACTAATATGTATTATTTTACTCAAATTTATATAAGATTTAAATGATATTAACTTCAACATTAAACTTGTGGAGGAAGTATGATTTGTGTGTGTGCATGCCCTATTTTATGAAAGTCTACATTAAAAAAATTCTTTTATATATTATTTTAAAAATAAATATTAAGTAACATACATAATATCTTACAAGAGCAAACATCCTTTTGATTTTACTTTTTCTTTAATTTTTTTTACTATTCAATATCCTTTTCTTTGTTGTAGTAAGTTTGCATGAGATGATAAATAAAGATTCCCATGATAATTGGAGTTGATTTATTCAACTCGTACCAATTCATGGAAGGATTTATTTGCTTTTAAGGCATGCAACTCACCACTTCAAACCAACATTGAAAATATCAATCTCAAATAGATGGATTCCTATGAGGTCTTAATGATACATACATTAAAATAACAAGTTTTTCTTATCAAATAGAAGTTTAAGTTCAAAAATTTATATAAATTGGAATTTCACATTTTGGACACAACATGAATTCAAAATTTATTATAATCAATTTCATTGATGTACATTCACACTTAATATTAAATAAAATTATGGAATTTTATCATAAGGTAAAAAGTGATTCAAATAAACATGGTTTATGTGATTTAAATATATTTTTTTCTTAAGCCATTATGTCATCCACATTTATAAATTAGGTAAGAATGTGAATATTAAGTACATGTACCCTACATCATTTTTATGATATGATAAGTTGTTGTCTATGGTTAACCTATAATTCCCCTTTCTACCTTCCAAGAAATGTTATTAGTGCAATCATTTAACCCATTAAAATGGCTAGACAATGTATCATTAAAATGGCTAGACAATATAATGATCCAAATATTATACACCATCCATAGCATTATGATATATCCACATAATTTTATGAATCTCATTATCATTACATGATCTAAGATACATGCATCCCATTCAATTTTTGTAACTACAATATTTTTATCATCTTACAAGGTATACAATAACATCACATTTCAAATATTTTTTTTACAAATGACTTAACGGTAATACGAGAACTTAAAATATCATTAACACATTTGAATCAGATAGTGTAAGCCACTACATCATACCACATGAAATCACTAAATGCAATATTGAAAGATATCATATAGATTAACCATACATAATCATATCAAAATCAAGATAACTCATTTCCATCATTAATTATGTCAATAATCCTTATTAAACATAAATAATTTAACCATGTAAACTAACAATAATTAATCCAACCAACCACCCCATGTCCATTTATATATGTATGAATTCTAAATAACTATAAAATACATCTAAAATCACATCACATGAAATTAAGAGACAAAGCTAAGAATGTATAATAAAAAAGTTAAGAAAAAATAATTCCAAATTTAATTTGTAACTTGAGTTGACATCACTATATGTATAATATTATATATGAAATTTACAAGGGTGACAATATCATATCTAATAAATAAGAATTTATTAAATGTATGTAGGTGGAGAGAATAATATGTAATTCTTACTTCAATGTTTAGTAATATTATAATAATATAAACAATGAATGATGTCAACACATACATTATGAAGGTCAATAAAATGAAGTTGATCAATATAGTTATCAAAGCCATAAATTATTATAATTATGTAAAAATCTTTCATTAAAATGAAAACTATTAATATATACATAATGTAATGGAAGATTAAAAATTTAATGGTGATCACAATTAGTGCAAAACATAGGAGGATGCAGAAAAATGGTAGTCACTTCCTCCATTCTTTAAAAAGACTTCATCCTTGATGTCATTGGGTAAGGTATGAATGCCAACCTGGAAAATAAAATCACCTTCTATTAGGTGGTCTTCATGGCCAAACTATTATATATAATTCTTTCATAAAATTGATCATTTCCTTGAAATATTAACCCTTTTTTCCATCAATTAAAATAAAAAATATGTTTTTTATGTGAATAACATTTCATACCAAAATCATACATAAGGTAATTTGTATAATTTCTTCCACAAATCAAGAAGGATGTTTGAATACAAATTATTAGGATGAAACTTTAAATGATATTATGCTTATCCATTTTAAATAACAAACTAAAAAAACACCACAAATGAAAATAATCCTACACTCAAAGATAGTCAATAACCCAAAGGGTCACCAATAGAACTAAGAAAAATATTTTATAATATAATCATGACTAAATAATTATATAATATAATCATGACTAAATAGAATTATTGCCATCACATTAAAGAACAATCAAAATTGAGAAAAATAGAAAAAATACCCCCATAGAATCTATTAAAATAATAATCTTAGATTTAAAAACAACAACCCTAAAGGGTTGTCCAACAATCCAACATTATCGACTAAAAGCATTCCATCTATATTTTTCCATATATATTTTCGGCTTTTGATAGATAAAATTGGTGGACATCTAAGTGTGTCCCATTAGTCAACCTTCCTACTATCAACCTGATGGCACCATAAGGATAGGTTAAATGCAATGGGAAATTATAGGGTAATGTAATTTGCATTTTGTTTCCTCTCCATTAATTTCATTAAATAAGGAAATCTTGAATTCCCTACCTAGATGTCATGACACACAGGTTATCTAAAAAACAACATACAATATTCCACACGAATTAGAAAAAATGAAATGTTTTTTATTAACAGTAAAAAGGAGTTCTGAAGAACGACTTTGCCTATTGTAGGAAACAAAACAAGTATGGTTTATAAGAACCAAAAAAAAAAATACAATTATTTGTAAAAAAGATCAAAATACAATCCAACAGAACAAAACTATCAACAATATAAGAATAATAACAATCGTGAAGCAGTGAAAACATAAAACACAACAAAATTCTTTTATACCATTTTCTTTTCATAATTTGAATGTAATATTCAGTGGTTCAATCTTTTTCTTTCCTTTTCCTTTCCTTTTTTACTAACCATAGTCTAATTATCTTCTTCCCATAAATCAGATAAGATAAAAAAAAAATATACGTAAATAACTATTTTCTATGGATGAAAAAGTAGTGAAAATTTTAAATTTCTGAAGGATTGTATGCTCGAGGAATATGACACTAATATGGACTCTTTAATTATTACAAACTAATTTAATATTTATTAAAACATCTATTCGTAACGGAGCGAACAATATTAAACTGTTTGTATTTATTAACTGAAAAAGCACACGCAAAAAATAAAACAAACTTTCATCCTCGTGGATTGTTACAGCACAATGAGTAACCGTCAATATTTGAATTTTTCCAATCTTCAATCCCAAATCAACCCTTCCGAACATACACTAATCTTATGAGTAAACTAAGCGATAAGCAGCTTAATTAATAGTGCAGTAGAAGCCTTTAGGAAAGTCTTTCGCACAGCCAATAAAAGGGTTGACAGCAAGGGGAAGAATTATATTGAGGTCGGCAACCTTAGCCCTAATGGTTTCGCACAGACACAATGCTACCTCCAACGACAAACCCCCATCCAGCAGAGGACAGCACTTGTTTGCAGAGGGTTTTCCTATTTTAACGCCCACAAGACCTCCGAGTATGTCAACACAGGTTCCGAGCTTCAGAGCGTCGACTGGACATGATGCCATTGTAAAGGGTATGGTGGTTGCCACTTGAATCATAACAATGAAAACAAGTGCTAAACCCCTTATCATCGTGAATGACTAAACTTATAAGCAGAAACTATGAAAATAAATTGCAGCAAGGAAATGAGGTTGCCGCAATTGTATTCTTGAAGAATTTCTAGGCGTGTGAGTGGGTATTTATAGGCCTCACATCCCTCTTTATTCAGGTTGGGCTGAGGAAACGACGTGCAAAGGTGGCATATGTAGAGCCGCACAGGACGGATGCATGTGCCCATCACTATTTTTCTGAAATTTCTACAACTATTTCCAGATTTCGTCGATCTAAATGAATGAATATAATTTTCCTCTATGTTTATAAAGAAGCTTCCTTGTTGAAGAACCACGATCGAAGCTTGGAAGTTGTCTACAGAATATGCACTTATTCGCAAGAAAAAAGATCTTATTGAATATAATACTCAATCCACTAGCCAGCAAGCTCACAGTTTTAAAGAAATATAAAGATGCAAAATATTTTCGAGTAGCAATTTTTTTTACAAATCATCAACATGAAGGATGCTAAAATCCATGTGCAAAATGGTGAGTATACGCTCAGGCAATTTGTTTTCTTTAATTTCAATATTTTAAATATATTTAACTAGAAAACAGGTTTCCACCTAAAGCTAATTCTAGCCTTTCTATATTACAATTTGCAGGTATATCAACTAAAGCTAATTCTAACCTTTCTAAGGTTTTATTTTTTCCTAAAAAATATATTAACTAAAAATTTAACTAACAAACTATAATTAAAACTGGCTGTCTAAATTCTGCATAGAGGTGGGGAAACAATTCTAACTCCTTGCATGATATACACCTCTTCAGATGGGAATGATCAGCATCAGTTATCAACATATTCCCCCTTGATGTTGAGAGGGCTCACAATCTGATCTCTGAGTATCAAAATCTGATCCTTTATACCTGCCTTAGTGAAGTTATCTACTAACTGTTCTTTAGTGTTGATGTATTTCAATTCTATTGCCTTCTTCTGCACTAAATCTCAGATAAAGTGATGCTTTAAATCAATTTTTTTTGTCATGTTGTGATAGACATAGGTGAAAAGGATGGGGATGATGTGAAGATGATGGCTCTATCATTTTATATAGTTTCGGATTATGTGGAAGGTCACCATTTAAGTACGTCATTATTTATCTTTCCATGCCAATGAAAGTGGTTGGTTGTTGGCAATAAAAGACCTTATAAAGTTATAGTTGTTGTCCCTTAAATCTTGCAAGTCTTGGAGGGATTTATAGGTGATGGGATTAGTGGGTTTTTCTTAGAGGAGATTAAGATAACAATTTTGTACCTTACGAGAGCATCACCAAGATAGTTTGGCCTTTGGATAAGATTTGGAGAGGGTATTTTTAGTGAGATATATCTCCTTGAGAATGTAAAACTTGGGCTCTTCCTAGAGCCTCACTATTATCATAATGTCTTCTACCTTGAAGATAGAAATGATTAAATGTGCATGCTAAGGATTAGTTGGATGGCCTAAGGCATCAAGGACTTTTGTCTAATTTTTGTTGCTATGAAGGTTAGATCTGTCAGTGTATTTTTCCAATTTTTTGTTTCATAGTGAATTCCCTCTAAATCCTAAGCCATTTTTAAGGACTTCATCTTACTAATTGAGTTTTAGCAAGGTACGATTGGGGGGTTGCCTCTTTTAGAAGTCAAGTTCTAGATTGGGTCTCTATTTGGAGAATTTCCATGTTTGGTGCTTGAAAATTTAAACCTATTTATTTATTCTTTAACTTCTAGTGGAGGAAGGCCCATTTGTGTGGTTCCAACAACCACAATGGTTATTTTTGTAGTTGTTGTAGATTGCCTTGGATGTAAGGATTATGTCCATATGGATTGGATTGGTATGACTAGTTTTATTGATGACATGGCGAAGGTGTTGGTATAAATTGGAGTTTTTTTTTTAGTTCATTGCTATTGTGGTTTCGTGGGTGCTATGATTCGATCTTGGATCATCAGTTATGGGGGTGCACTAAAGATGGATAACTGTTGGCTTGCATTTCTAGGTGGCTTCCTTCTAAAATTTAAACTTTCAATTTGACCACCTTTTTTGATTTTGGTTAGATAACACTTCTTACAATGTGACCATTTGAGTCAGTTTTGGGAACACTTGGGTCTCTTTGGTCTTATTGTCATTGGCAATTTATGTTTACAACATCCTCTTGGAGACTGGTTCTCCCTATTATTCTATTTTAGTGGCTTGCTTCATACTTTATTGGTTATTGTGGCTCTCTCACATTAACATTAGTAGAGCTTTGTTGGATTTGGGTCATGCTAGGGACATATAGGTATTTTTCTCCTCGTTGATTTGGAGACTTGGACCTCTGTTTATGTCTAGGCCAGTTTCCTATCCAGTCAAAATTAGTCTTGGTCACCTAGGGACCTCAATGGTTCTTTTGAGACATCGACCTCTTGCTCCATTAGTCTAGGCTAGTTTTTAGTCTAGATAAAAGTAGTTTCTTCCCATACCAATCAAAGGTCATGGTAGATTTTTTTATACATACTTGGGCCTCCTGTTGTTTCTAGGCTAGTTCTAGTTAAAGTTTGGAATGTAGAGTCTCCGAGGGGATCTTGTCAGTTCCATTTTAGAATTGGGCCTCTAGTTATATACATCCAAGATAGCTTCCAATCCATCTAAAATTGGATAGTTCCTTTACCAAAAAAAGTGGTTTTTATTCTTTATGTTGTTTATTCTCCTTTGGATGGGTCTTTTTTGCTCTTCCCTTTGTTATTTCCTTTTTTGATAGGATCTTTTTTATTTTCTTGGATAGCTGATTCTTATTTTTTCTTTTCTTTTATAGGGGGAGTATCAAAAATACATATATGTCCACGATGGATTCTAGACCAATCAAAATTGGGTTTACCTTAATACAAATAGTACATGAGCATCATAAACACAACAAAACACTAACGATCAAGAAGTAAAATAGATAAAAATAATAAAATAAAAATCTAATTTTGAATATTAGTTAGGCCTTCCTTCCACACATCAATCATATAGTTAAAGAGACATTATATTTCTTGCATACTTTTTATTTTTGAATCACTACCTTAATCTTCTCAACAACATTCGGTCTTTGGATTTTCCTAGAAATTCTCGACCCTTCCTCATTTGAAACCTTTCTATTTGAGAACATTAATTTTAGAAAGACAATGCTCCACCATGGCTTTAATAAATTTAGAAATGCTTCGTTATGTATTTATTAATCTTAATGTTATCATTTTCCAACTTGACATATTTTTATATAGCACCTTCACAATAGTGAGCACCTCTGCCTCATTAGTCAATTATAAAATTTGAATATGGCCCCCACCCATCTGCATCTTCAAATTTTTTATGGTCTCCTTCAAATACTTTTTATCCTTCATCATCCACATCAAAATTGCTTTATTCAATTCCACATCCCCAAAAATGTAATTAAGCTTGTCATCCTTAACTTTGTCTATGGTATTCTCCTCAAAGGACACTACCATTATTTTTTTTACCTTTCATCTCGACATCATTATTAGTTGAATATCTTCTCCGTCATTCTTCATCCCAACTATGTTCTGAGACCTTAGGAATCATAAATTACTACCATTATTTTCCATGATGGAATCAAAATAATCATTAGATTCCTCATCCTTTTAAAAAATAGGATCCTTAGGAACCATCTCTCTTTATTTCTCTACATCAATAATTTGTATTTTTATAAAAACCATTTTAGATTTATTTTCTTGATCTCAGCCCTTAGCATGCCCTTTCTTAGTCATAACAAATAGGTTACCTAAATCCAATGATATCATCTCAGGAGGAGTACCAATATTCAAATCGATAACTTGATTATATAATAAGTAAATAACAACTTGATGAAGGCATTTGCCAGTTTACACAATGAGCATTAATCATAGTATTTTCCAAGGACATCAAAAGTTAAAATAGGAAAACTAAAAACCACCTAATTGCTGAGATAATTTATAAAAAGAAAATGATAGAAAAACACAACCTTGTAATGCCCTACAATTGTAATACAATTCATAATATACTTCACAATGTGAGAGTAATATACTTCACAATGTCATTGAAGTGGTGAGGCAAGGAATCTCTTAAATACCCTCCATGAAATGCATAGAGTTTCTCATTATCTACAAAACATGTCTCCTCCTCCTCCTCCTGCTGTTGGTCATATTTTTATAACTTCAAGCCCTTCATAATTGTATATGTGAAATAGAAAATAATATTCTTAGAAACTAAAATAGTGATGCCTCTCATCAGCTCAATATAACACTTCCATCCCTTACAAAATTTTATAGATATATGATCATAACCCTGAAGCATCTCAAAAATATTCATAAAACCACCTTTCTAAATATTTTCCAAAAACTCATTATTGGAATCCACCTTTCATAATGCCTTTTAATAATATTATTATTAAAGTGATCACTCCATTGAATCCAAAAATCTAACATATACAATGGTTGGATTGATAGAATCTTAAAATTAGATATTGTTAGGCCTGATACATTAAAATAAAATGAGCATTCCATCATCAAATGAATAAAAATATCAACATTCACCTCACATAAAACACATATATTAGTCATGGAAAAACATACTTTGATATTTCTATCAATAGTAAAGCTTTTATTTTGCATATAGAACCAATAAAAGAAGTTAATTTTGGAAATAGATCTTTCATCCAGAGATTTTTCATTGGGAAATCATTAGGTATGTCATTAAAAGCCAAAATATAACCTGATCTACCATTTTAATTCCCATCAAAAGAATCATCCCAAATAATCTTATCTTTATTTGATGACATGATAATATGAATCCACTTAAGCAAATTATTCTAATTAATCAAAATTATGTTATTTTCTATATCTAACATTTTATAAACTCAATTTTAGCAATCCTTTGCCTCTTTCAATGAATTCAATGTAATCTTCCACTCTATCCCAATAATATCTCTGAAGAGGGTTATATATCTTACGCCAATGCTCTAAATCATTTGAAGGTGAGTGTTGGTGCCCAAATATGTGGGGCACCTTAGTGATGTAGAATTTTAAATATATAAAAATAAAACACAAACATGAAGAAGCCAAAAACTTACCCAAATATATGCAATATTCGTAGAATAGAAAAAATAAAAAAGAAGCACAGAAGAAATAAGAATTACCAAAATAAAAATACTTCTTGAAACTATTCAAATCATTCTCATTTTCATTGAAAATAAAGATCAATTATAATGTACTAATAGAATTTCATGTGAACATGCTTTTCTAATTAATAAATAAAATGTTCTAAATTTATCTATATAACAATTTGCATGTAATATCAACTAAAGCTAACTCTATCCTTTCTAAGGCTTCATTTTTTGTTAAAAAATATATTAACTCAAACTTAAATTAGAAAACTAAAATTAAAATTCACTATCTAAATTCTTAATAGAGGCAGGGAAAAAAATCTAACTTCTTGCATGATATATGCCTCTCCAAATGGGAGAGATCAACATCAGTTATCAACATACTCCCCCTTGGTGCTGAGAGGGATCACAATCTGATTTATGAGTATTAGAAATTGATCCTTTTCACCTACCTTAGTGAAGATATCTACCAACTATTCTTTAGTGTTGATGTCTTTCAATTCTACTACCTTCTTCTATACTAAATCTTAGATAAAATGATGCTTTAAATCAAAATGTTTTGTCCTGCTATGATACAATGGATTCTTGGCCAATTTGATGGCACTAATATTATCACAAAAAATCATTGTGGGCTAAATTTGTATCTCTCTAATTTATTCAAGAAGTTTTCTAAGCCATAATTCTTGTGTACCTACTGAAGTGACTACAACATACTGTACTTCTTTAAAGGAAAGGGAAACTATACATTGATTCCTTGAGCTCCAAGTAATCCAACCAAAAACAAATGAAAAATAATTACAAGATGTAGAATTTTGGTCATCCAAACTACCTCTCCAATTAGAATCACTAAAACCAACAAGATTGAACCTTTTAGAAGTGTAGTAATGAATAATAAAATCTAGAGTGTTTCTCACATACCTAAAAATTATATTGTCTGCCTTCACATGTATTTCAAATGGCTCTATCATGTACTTTGAAATAAGTGAAACTAAATAAGAAATATTAGGTCTTGTGTGAGTTATAAATATCAAGCTTCCAATAATGATTCTATAAGTTGTCCCATCAACTATTTCTTCACCATCATCTCTACACAACACAACTCCTTGAGCAATTGGAGTGGAGTCTAGTTTACAATCAACCATATCAAATTTATTCAACATATCTTTGGAATTCTTTTTTTTACAAATGGAAATTTCATTCTCACTTTGATAAACCTTCATTCCTATAAAATATTTCATGAAACCTAAATCTCTCATGTCAAATTCATTCATCATAACAAATTTGAATTCAACCTTCATCTTAAAATTGCCACCCATATACAACAAGTCATCACAATAAGAATATCGTTACTTTCTTGTTTGTAGTAAAGGGTAGGTTCAATCTTACTTATTTGAAAGCCATTCTCTTGAAAATATCCATCAATCCTAGCATACCATGCTCTTGGTGCTTGCTTGAGCCCATACAAAGCCTTCTTCAACTTGTAAACATGATTTTCTTTTTCTTGCACTTCAAAACCTTTTGGCTAATCTACATATACTTCTTATTCAAAGTGCCCATTCAAGAAGACATTTTTCACATCCATATTATGGATGATTCAATTCTTTTGAGTTGCTAATGAAATCAACATTCTAATGGTCTCTTGTCTTGCTACTGGTGCAATTATCTCTTTATAGTCAATGCCATACTTATTTGTGATGCCTTTCACAACTAATCTTGCCTTATGCCTTTCAACACATTCATCACTATTATACTTAGTTTTATAGACCCATTTGGTGACAATATTCTTCTTGTCATGTGGAAGCTTTGTAAGATCCAAAGTGTCATTCCTATGAATAGAATCCATCTCTTCTTGAATTACTTGTATCTAAACCTCATTAATGCATGCATCTTCAAAACATGATGGTTTAAAATAGGCCATAAACTCCCCCTTAATCAAAAGTCACCTCTCTTGACACAATAATCCTATTATTGAGAAGATTATAGAACCTGTAAGCCTTACATTCCTCACTATAGCCAACAAAAATACATGACTCACTTTTGGGATTTAAATTTTGTCTCTTTTGATCAAGAACATGAACATAGGCTAAACAACCAAAAACATTAAAATAATTAACATTTCACATTTTTTCATACCAAGCTTCATACGGAGTCATCCTATCAAGTGCACTAGGGGGACTCTGATTAAGAATATATATACTACTGTAGCTACTACATCTCCCCCTAGAAATTACTTAATCCCTTTGTTTGTATCATACTCTGTGCCATCTCCAGCACTATATGATTCTTTCTTTCAGTTACACCATTTTATTGAGGTGTGTAGGTAGTAGTGAGTTATCTTTTGATGCCATGCATATAAAAATAACCTTGAAAGTATTTTGAACAAAATTCTCCTCCATGATCAGTCCTCGAGCATTTGATATTACACCCTTTTTCATTTTACACAAGGGCTCTAAACCTCTTGAATGTCTCAAGCGCTTCACCTTTGGTATTCAAAAAATAAACCTAACATTGTCATGAGTAATCATCAATAAAAGTAATGAAATATAATGACTTACCTAAACTATTTGTCTTCATAGAACCAAAAATATCTAAATGAACTAACTAGATTACATAATGGGCCCTCCATGCATTGCCTTTTGGAAATTTCTCTATTGCATGTTTTCCTTTAACACATCCTTCGCAAACGTCCTTCCGCTCTTCAACCTTAGGCAAACTGGAAACTAATGCTTTTGGTGTTAAAACCTTCAAAATATGAAAATTTAAATTCCCATACTAGTGATGCCATAAGTAACTTGTATCCTCATATTCCATATTGGTAAGGATACTATTATGTTCACCAAACTTCATGGGAACATCCTATTCTTTGTCATAAGCACAACTGTAACCACCCTATTTCCTCGATTCTTATCATAAATTATACATTGGTGATTTTTAAACACCACCTTCTAATTTTTCTCACATAATTTCCCAATATTCAATAGATTATGATTTAATTAGGGAGTGTAATAAATGTCTTTAACACTCTTCCTACCTTATTTTATATGAACTTCCATAGCTTCTTTTGCAACAACATCTAGTGATTTGTCATCACCAAGATGGATTTTGGATTCAAAAATTTCATCCATTATTGAAAAAAACTTCTTATTTCCTGACATATGGTTAAAACATCTAGAATCTAAATACCAAACATCTTTACTATTATTTTTAGCTTTGGCATAGGAAAAAAAAATGATCTGGAGGATTTTCATCACCTTCTTGAGCATAATGAACACTTTTACCTTTATTACCTTCTTTTAATATGCACTCTTTTTCAAAGTGGTCATACCTATTACAATGATAACACTAGACATTTATTTTATGAAATCGGCCTCTACCTCTTCCTCTGAAACCGCATCTTCCTCGTGAACCACCTCTTCCTCTCTTTCCTTTTGAGCAATTTTTTTAATGAACATTACCTTGGTCATGATTACTTTTGATGCTACTATTAGCATCTTCATTCTTTGTGATTTGTAATTTTTAATTTGGAGGAAAAGTCTTTCTCATCACTATCTCCAAATGAATCTCTCAATCTTTCTTCATGAGAAATCAAAGATTCTACTAGATGATCAAATTGAAGGGTAGATAAATTCATGCTTTCTTTTATGATTATGGAAACATGGTTCCACCTTGGTGTGAGAGTCCTCAACACCCTTTTGATCATAAACTCATTGTTCATAATTTCACCAAGTGTATCTATTTATTGACCACATCTTTTACTCTGACACAATAGGAACTCACACTTGTAGCTTCTTGTATCTTCAAATTCTCTAATTCTCTCTTGAATATCTATAACTTGATAACTTTGACTTGATCACTACCTTGGTAAGCTTATTTTAGAGTCTTTTGATCATCCTCGGCTATCTTTTCTCCTACAATTCTTAGAAATAGACTCTTATCTAGAGATATTTGAATATGAAATAGGCCTTGAGCATTCTTCTTCTTAGCCTTCTTCTTAGCTATTTTATCGGTCACTATGAGGGCATTCCAATCAGCTGGCTCTACATTACTTGATTCAAAAATCTCATACAAATCCTTTCCTATAACAAAACTCAACATTTTGATGCACCAATAATGATACTCATTTCCATCAAATTATGGAAAGGGCAAGGAGTTAGAATTTGACATGAAAAACTTTTGTCAAAATTCCAACCATAAAATATTTAATTCAAAAGAAAATACCTGCTCTGATACTAGATGTAATATTTGAAATATATAAAAATAAACCACAAATAGGAAGAAGCTAGAAAGTCAGCCAAATATATGCAATATTCATAGAACAAAAGAAATGAAAAATAATTATAGAAGAAATAAGAATTGTCAAAATAAAAATACTTCTTCAAATTATTTGAATCATTCTCCTTCTCCATGAAAGTAATGATCAATTACAATGTATTAATAAAATTGCATGTGAACATGCTTTTATAATTAATAAATAAAATATTCTAAATTTATCTAAATAATAATTTGCATGTAATATCAACTAAATACAACTCTAGCTTTTCCAAGGCTTTAATTTTTCTAAAAAAAATATATTAACTAAAACATAAACTAGCAAACTATAATTAAAACTAACTATCTAAATTCTGCATAGAGCTGGGGAAATATTTCTAACTCCTTCCATGATATACAGCTCTCTAGATGGGAATGATCAACATTAGTTATCAACAAGCAAAGGGTCCATGTTAGATGTAGAGAGCCACATTAGAACACAATAGTCAAACATTACATTAATGCAAATGAAAACAGAGCAAGGTTTTAAATACAACTAGGCAATGGTGATATAGAACAATGCCATGTTGGAAGATAAATATTGAGGAATGTATTAAGCCATGCTATCAAACTTACTATGGGGATAGAGGAAATACAACCAAGTTGGATATTTTTAATGCATTGGTCCATGTGGAATCTTGGCAAAGAATTCAATCATTAACTATAAATTGACTAGGGGCAAGTTGTGAATTGAACTATAAAACTTAGTAGGGATATTTGTTCGAGAAAACAATGAAAAAATAATATATAAAAAAGATAATGTGTATATTTCAAATAAGACATAATAATTGCACTGGGGATTTTAATGGAGAAAGCACCATGCCAAATGCAATTTTCTAAATTGTAAATTGACTATGGGGATCTGGATCCTAAAATATAAAGATGGTGAAAAAGGGAAGATGAACTATAATTTATAATAAAACAATTGAAAATTTTAGATGAGGTTCTAGATCCCACGAAAGAAGGGAGATTGGTAGAGAATTGATGGGTTGACCATAGTTTGACTAGCCTACCAAATTTCTAATTATAATTTGTGTACCCATCCTTAGATACTGTGAACAAAAGGAGAGGAATAGGTAGGAAAGTTAAAAGGAGATATAAGAACAAGCCCTTAGTCATATTTATCAACCCTTGAAACCCCATGGGATCCTAAAGAATTATTAGATAAGAAAACATTGAAGGCAAGTGCCCACTATATTTATGACATTATTTTAGTAGTGATCACGTGTATGAGATCTTGTGCAGTGGTTGTTGATCTTCATCAACCTTGATAACCTCAAGATTGTGATTCATGGAAGAAACATCAAGTGAGTGGTCTATTGATCAAGTGCAGATAACTTTTCAAGATTTTGTACATGACATAGAATGGATAAAACATGCTCCTGGGATGCCTCTAGTTGAAGAAGGTATAAATAAGTTCAAAGAGTATCTAGAAAGGATAAGAAATGGTGAACATATGTTCTTGATAGATATGTTTATTTACTAGTTTAATGACTTTTTAGAACTCATGTCTCATTATATTTTGTTGATACTAAGAATTTATTCTCAAAGTTGGGTCTTGCATACCACATTATGAGGATTTATAGTGAGGCTTTAGTTGAAACAAATACCTATGAATTGAGGAAATATATTGAAGAGATTTTTTAGGGTTTAGCCATATATGTCAACTACATGAATTGAACATATTATTTTGGTAATAAGTTCTTACACTGCTAAAAGAGCTTGTATTCCCATAATGATAGATGAAAGTGTTCTTGTTAAAGGCAATACCACAATTTTTTTAGTTATACCTCTTCTTTTCATGGTTGCAACTTGAAAATAAGTTTTTGTAGAGGATTTTAGTAGATATCATGATAGAAATAAATCAAAATTGAACAACCTGGTGACTGAAAAGCTATGACAAAATTTGTCTAGATTTCTTAATTCACACTTTGTGATTAAAGGCATCCATAAATATTTATTTCCATATGTTTTAGTTGGAGCCTAACTCCATAAAATCTCAACTTAGATTTGCAGGATACTATCTTGCACTTAGGGAATGTTAGCTTGCATTAACATTTTTTAATGATTACATAAAATCCATGAATGAGTTTGAGATAGGAGACTCAAAGTTATCATTTAAAGATTCAGAAGGCATAAAAAAGGACACATCAAGTGTTACCATTAGGTGAAGATCAAGGCTTCAAGTTTTTTAATAAAAACAATGATCTGGGTTTTATTCTTCATCAAATGGTGATTGATTCAAAATCTATTGCATTAGATCTATTCTTTGGCATTAAATGGGATTTCCAAGTAGATAAAAGTAGGGTCTTCTTGAGATTTAGATCTTTATTGTATGATTAAATTTTGGATTAATCATATATTGAAGAGACGTCTATGAATGTTTTGCCTTATATTGACATTGAAGTAGACAAGAAAGAGGACAAGGTAGTTGAAAAATATTTTAATGTCTTTACCTAGGTATATGGATGGTAATGGTGCTAATGCCTCTAGTAATGCAGTTGTTGGTAGATGTAAAGCAAAAAATGGAGAATCAAACAATGGCTAATAAAAGGGTCAGTTTCTAAAAAAATATTCTATAGGGTATTCTATTGGACCAAGATGGAGTAGAGTAGGTGAAAAATAAAGAAATTTCAAAGTTAAAAACAATTACAATTTAGTCACCCAAAGTCCCTGGGAGATTTATATGGGTGAAGCAACTTGCAAAATGCGAGTCTTTAAAATGTAGTTAAAAATTATATTCAACTCTCCCAAACCTTCCAGTCAACATAAGATCATAGTACAAGTGGGAAATTTCAAGGCCAATTGTAATTTTACAACTTTGCAAAATTATAAATTGTAGTTGGATTTCTCGTTTCCCTGAATGTCTTAGTGTAAATGGGAACTCTCAAGGCCAATTATAGTTTTACAAATTTGCAAATTGTAAGTTACAATTGGAGTTCCCATTTTCCTAACTAAACATTTGAGGGGAATTTTAAATATGAATTACAATTTGAAAATTTACAAATTGTAAATTATAGTTGGAGTTGCCATTTTCCAAAGGGAACTTCCTAGGGATATGGGAAATCCAACTACAATTTGTAATTTTGCAATTTTACAAATTGTAAATTGTAGTTGGAGCTACCATTTCCCCAAGTGAACCTTTTTGGGGAACTACATCTACAAAATATCATTTTAAAAATTTAAAAATTGTTGCTAAGTTCCAAATTTCCCTAATACAAAGAAATTGCAAAATTATAAATGAGACTCAAATTTTACCAAAACAACAAAAATTATAAATTTGCAAAAGGGACTAGAATTTCCACAAAGGAAAAAAATAGAAAATTAATGCATTTACGGATTAAAAATATGGATTTAACTCTAAAAATCAAATTTGAACAAAGCAAATGTTAAAAATGCAAAGTTTTGAAATACAAGTTGGACCCAAAAAGCAAAAAGTTAAATATGACCTAAGTTTCACATTTTGCATTATTTTACTTGTTCAACAACTCCATGGGAGAAATATTATAGGTTTTCAAGATCAATGTGGGCCACTCTAAAGAATATATCTCAAGCAGTCATGGGAATGGAGTGTTTAAATGCCATGATTGCAAGAGAATGGTTGTTCTTTGACACACATATGGGGAAGGGTAGTTGTCGAGAAAATTCCATATTTGTAAATGAGTGGTCAAAGGCATCTCTAGGTAGTTTTAAAAGTTGACAAAAGAGTTTATTTAGTCTCCAAGGTGAATTTTCTCCTTCCATCTCATGTAACATGCATTATCAACTAAGAAATCAAAGAGTTTGTTGATGATATTTATAATTCCTTGCGGAGGTAGTTATAACAATGATTTTGCTTGAAAAATAATGAAGATTCTAAGCATGGAAAAAGGTCATATTCTATGTGGAAGCATCTTGGTAGAACTTGAAGGGTTGTTTTGCAATATTGCAAGTGGGAACTGACATTCCCAAATTGTTAAAATGTCAAAAAACGTATAAATAGAGGGCTTGTCCTCTATTCTAAGGTGGTTTTTGGTCTTTGTTTTCTCTCCAAGTGTAGGCTCTTTCAAATTTTGGGATATATTACTATGTCCATTTTTTCTCCCTTGTTAAGGTCATTGTAGTTGTATAACCATTAACAAGCTCTGAGAGCATGTTTATATGTCTCTTATATCTAATATAGAGCAAACGTACCATGCTTGTTCCTATGGAAGAATTTTGAAACACTGAAGTATGTAAGATTTTCATTCAATATAATGGATAATACTTGTGGTTTTCTACACTTTCTTGTTAACAAAATGAAATGAGATGGTTTACATGTTATGATGTTGGATATCTAGTTTTGTGGTTATGTATGGTTGTCATCTTAGGCATAGATTTGGGTTATAATCACCTTTTTACATAGAGATTTGAAATTATTTTTTTGAATACCTCTTAGCGGTACCCTAGGTTCATTAATTTGATATGAAAAAGTATTTGAGATTTTAAGTGTAGTGTATGCTCTAGGGTTTGAGGAATCATTTGGGTGTTTGCATTGTATTGGCACCAATGGATGCAAATCACTCCTAGTAGTTCCCCTTTGACATTTTTTAGTTTTTTTACATCTTTGTAATAAATGATGTCATAAATGTTGAAATAATACTTGTTATTTTAAAACCACCAGCACACAAATCTTTCTATCTATCTAACTATCTTACATGTCCTACCTTGAAAATAAAATACCCTACTAAATATTTTAATTATTATTTGCTTATAGATGTATCAATCTTGCCTACTTAACATATGTATATATTTTGAGATTTAAATACCAACATTACAATATTCCATCATCCCTTTATTGTTGAAAATTTCTTTAGAATGAAGGTTGAAAGCACATAAAAATATATCATTAGTAGTTTGTATTTGATTTAGTGCATTATATTTGACAACCCTTCCTAGGTGGAGTGTGCGAACTTGGTAATGCCCTGGTCATATTTTTTCATTGTGCCAAAAATGTGCATGGATATTGAATTGTAGTATCACTCCATGTGAGCAAGGTACCCCTTAGTTCCTCTCACCTTGGTTTAAGTAGACCCAAAAGTAGTAGGGAATTGACCATACCCTTTATCAATGCCTTCCAGTCATTTTATGTTTGTGGTACATTCTTGATGTCAAACCCTTTCTCAGTGATAATGACATATTGGTGGATTTTTTTAATCTTTATTTACCATTTTCTCAAGTGTGCATGGTTGAACAAAAGAGGTGTACAATGGGAATCGACACTTCATTGGTGATATTGTCAGGGAATGAAAAGACACCCATGGAACTTATGCTATTGGGGACTATTGTAGAGAGATATAACTAAGTCATGTTTAAAAGATTATTTGTCTATTATTGTGTTATTATTACTATCTTAGTTTTGTCAATGCCACCACTCTTCTATCATCATTTCTGGGGATAATTCTTGTCACCCATGTTGCCAAGGACTCTTGTAGAGAGTTATTTATAAGTTTAGGTTTGAAAAGGTTCTCTGCCACTATTTGTTAAAATAATCTCATTTGCATTTTCAGACAATTTTATTAATTTTATCTCATAAGTTTGAAATCTAAGGTTATTAGAGTGTGTATCTACTATTTTATCTATCAATAAGTTCAACACTCCACTGGGGACATGTGAATAATTGAGAGATTTGATTAAATTGACATTTGCTAAATTTTTTGCAAAGAGCTATAAATTTGACATGTCTTGAAGTGATATCCTGTTATGAACATGATTCTAAAATTTTCATTGTCTTTGATTTCATAAATCATCACTAATTTCAGCAAGATATGGTTTCAGTATGTATCACTACAAGTTTGTAAATTTTTATATTCTAGAAGTTTGCTTCTAGTGGTGACTCCAAAACATCATCTAGTTTCAAAGAAAGATTAGTGCCCACTTCAAATATTTTAATCTTTGAGGGTTTTTTTTGTTAAAAATATAGAAGGACTGAGGTTATCCTTCAAAGTTGACTCATTGGAACAACTTATCTAGCCCATAAGTTTGCATCAAAAAAGGATGCAAATTTGGAAGTTGATTGATGGGAAAAGTTCATCTATAAAAAAGTGTTTGGGATGTTAAGAATCTAGTCAATCTAATCTTTTATTTGTTAAATTCCTATTATTTAATATTATCATAGTTCTTCTAACCATTTAAAATCATATAGTCTCATTTACTATCCAAATCATTCCCAGCTAGCTAAATATCCTCGTAAGTTTGATCCACTAAGCCCACCTCATTCACCCCCTCATAGACCTTTGTTGTTTATTTTTTAACCCACCATTGAACAAATCATAAGGCATATGGACCAAGATGAGAATGAGCATCCTACAGTTTGCATTCCTAGATTCAAACCTATAAATTTTGATGAAATAGAGGGTTATCCTAATGAAGTCCTAAATGAAGTAAGGACCTACCCTCCAAAATTTCAAGTGAATAATACAATGAGTGGTGATCAAAACTTGATTTAATTCCACATTATCATTAAGTATTATGAGGTTAATCACAAGGACATATGAATCAACGTATTTTTGACTACACTAGAATAAGATGTTTATGAATGGTTGAATTCCCTTCCCTAATGATGCATTGATTCATGGGAAGATATGAAAAATGTTTTTAAAATTTAGTATAGTGATAAGATTGATCAAAGGTTTCTTTTAGATATGTTTGAAAACATTAAAAATAACCCTAATGAATGGGTGGAGGACATAAATACATGGTTTCATAAAGCTATGATGTGGCTGCCCAAAAACATTCAGCCTAGTGATACAACATGCTTGATTAAATATTATAATACCTTTGGCAAGAAGGTTACGTACTAGTTGAAAGATAAGGCTCCCATGAACCTTAGATTTACATTCAATATGGCCATCCAAATTTAAAGTAATATAAAGGTTATGGGAAATCACATGAACAAGTGGGCTGATGTAAAATTGGTCAATAAAAAAAATGCAATCCACAAAGGCAACCAACATTAAGAAGACTATTAAGACAATGACCTCCACTATCAAAGAAATGTATTATAAGTTGGATAGAGATAAGAAAAACCTACAACATGGGTCTATAAGTTAGGGGAGATATTTGAATTTTAATCAAGCACAAGGAAGGAATGCTTTCCAAAATTGAGATAATGACATAAGGAAGAGGCTTACATGTGATGATCAAAATTAGAACATAGGGCTGGGAAAAGAAGTGACTGATCCATTAAATGCCAAAGTGATTATTGTAGGTTATGACATTGATATTTATTGGTGTGAAAATTTTATACTTCCTCATCCCACATGTGATAAGGTTAAAATAAGTGATGAATATGTGGATTATTATGAGTCTACATCTGATGATGATGTTTAGAATTTGATGGTTGATTATAAGGTGTCCTGAAGCAAAATGTTTTCCTCCATGGAATTGTTGAGTGCTACCACAATTGATTAGTTTTACGGTATAGTTAAGAAACTATGTTTCCCAAGTCCCAAATTTGTTTGTGATGTTAGTATGACACAAGAATATGACTTACCCAATCATGATGCAATTAAATATCTAAAGTGTGCTCTAAATGAAGTGTTATACGTGGATATCGAATTGGGTGAGTTTATTTAGAATTTAGATGCTTCTAAAAAAAATATTCATGATTTTGGGATTGATAAAAAAGGTGCTATTTGAAGAATATCATTAGATTAATTTGGGATTATCTTTCATGACCCTAAGGATAAATGTTTTCAGGTTTATTTCAATAAGTACTTTGAATGAACAAATGTAATTTCTAATCATGAGGCACTCTTGCTTGGTACTCACCTAATTGCATCCAAGAAAGAAGATTATTTGTATCTGGTGAAGAAGCAATAAGATCTTTTGGCTTAGTCTTATTCAGATTTGAAATTGTTAATGTTTTGACTCTATGGCCCAATGGATTGACATCTGGTCTTGTGTTTTAGGGTTATTTACATAATAGGGGATGAACATCCCTAGGAGAGAGCCAATGTTTGTGCCCAAATACAATGGGAATCTAATCAAAGGGTAGACATTGGATGTGGAAAGCCATAATGGAATGCAATAGTCAAATACTAAGGCAAATACAAATAAAAACATAACAAGATTTAAATTCAACTGAGCAATAGTGACATGTAGCAATACCATAATGAAATTAGAAGATTGAGGGATGTCTTAAGCCATGCTATTAGACTTTCCATGTGAATGTAGGAAATAAATCGATGTTAGATTCTATTAATGTATTGGTTCACATGGAAGCTTGGTAGAGAATTCATTTTTTAACTTTAAAATGACTAGGGAGAAGTTAAAAATGGAACTACAAAACTCCATGGAGATCTTGGTTTGGGAAAAAAATTTCAAAAGGTAGATATCAAAAATATAATTTGAAAATTGCAAATAAAATGTGAGAAGTCCACCATGGATTTCCATAGGGAAAGCACCATGCTAAATCCCAATTTTTAAATAGAAATTGATGGTGGGGCTCCATTTCCAAAACTGCAAAGATGGCATAAAAATGAATATTAACTATAATTTAGAATTAAAAAATTGCAAAGTATAGATGAAGTTTCATATCTCATAGAAGGAGGGAGCTTGGTGGAAAATTGAGGGGTTGATCAAAGTTTAACCAGCATCCTAAATTACAAATCATACTTTGTGTTTTCATATCTAAATCCCATGAACAGAAGGAGAGGAATGGGTGAGAAATTTAAAAGGAGATAGAAGAATAATCCCTTAGTCATATGACTCAACCCTCAAAACTCCAAGCATCCTAAATAATAACTCGATAAGAAAGCATTGAATGAGAGTGACCATTGTAGTTTTTGCATAGTGGTTGTAGGTATACATCAACCTTGATAACCTCAAGACTATGATTCATGGAAGGAACATCAAATGAGTGGTTAGTTGCTCTAGTGTAGAGAACTTTACAAGGTTCTACACATGACATAGGGTGGATGTAATGTGTTGCTGGGATGGCTCTGATTGAAGATGATACAAATAAGTTCAAAGAGTTTCTAGAGAGGGTAAGAAATGGTGAACATATGTGCCTAAAAGTATGTCTATTTACTGATTCCAAGCCTTTTCAACAATCATGGCCCACTATATTTTATTGATACTAAGAAGTTATTCTCAAAGTTGAGTCTTACATTCCACATTGTGAATTTTCAAAATGAGGCTTCATTCGAAAAAAATGCCTATGAACTAAATAAATATATCAAATATCTTTATTAAGGTATAGGCACATATGCTAATTTCATGAATTCTATGGATTACTTTGGTACTAGGTTATTGGACTACTAGAAGATCTTGTATTCCCATAATGATAGATGAAATCATTCTTGTTAAATAAAATGGCACTATTTTTTTAGCTAGACATCCACTTGTTCAGGCTTAAACTGGAAAATAAGCTTTTGTAGAGGATTTAGGTAGATGATGTGATAGAAATAAATCAAAACCAAGCAACCTAGTGATTTAAAATCTAAGACAAAATTAATCTAAATTACTTTATTCACACTTTATGACTAAAGAAAGCCATATATTTTTATTTTCATATGTTGTACCTAGACCCTATGTCTATAAAATATTGAATTAGAGCTGCAGGATGCTATCTTGTACTTGGGGAATGTGAGCTTGCATTAACATTTTTTGAGGACTGCATAAAATCTATGAAAGAATTTGAGATAGGGGACTTAAAGTTAGCATTTACGGCTTTATAAGTCATAAAAAGGACCCAAAAAGTGTTACCATCAAGGTCAGATCAAGGCTTTGAGTATTTTGAGAGAAATGTGGATTCAAGTTTTATTCTTCATCAATTGATGAATGGTTCACAATCTATTATAATAGATCCATTCTATAGCATTAAATGGGATTTCCATGTAGATATAAGTAGGGTCTTCTTGATATTTATATCTTTAATGTATGAGAAAATTTAGGATTCATCATATATTCAAGAGACATCTATTAATGTTTTGCCTTATGTTTACATTGAAGTAGGTAAATAAGGGGACAAGGTAGTTGAAAAATATTTTAATGTCTTTTCCTAGGTATATGGATGCTAATGGTGTTAATGCTTATAGTAATGCAATCGTTACTATATGTGAAGTGAAAAATGGAGAATCAAATAATGGATAATGAAAGGGTTGGTTTTTGGAAAATATTTTACAAGGTATTCGACTAGACAAAGATGAAATGGATTAGGTGAAAAATCAGGAAATTATAAATTTCAAAAAATTGCATTTGAGGCCCCCAAAGTCCTTGGGAGATTTGTCTGGGAGAAGTAACTTGTAAAATACAAGTCTTCAAAATGAAGTTACAAATTATCGTCAACTCTCCCAAATCTATTTGTCAACACCGATGAACATAAGCTCATAGTGTAAGTAGGAACTTTCAAGGCCAATTGTAATTTTGCAATTTTGAAAATTTTTAAATTGTAGTAGGATTTACTATTTCCCTGAGGGTCTTAGTGTAAATGGGAAATTTCAAGGCTAATTACAATTTTACAATATTGTAGATTGCAAATTGTAGTTGCAGTTCTAATTTCCCTAAGGGAACTTTTGTGGGGGAATTACAACTATAAATTGTAACTTGAAATTTTCAAATTACAATTGGAGTTCCCATTTCCCAAAGGGAATTTTTAAGGAAATGGGAACTCCAACTACAATTTAAAATTTTGTAGATTTTCAAATTGCAAATTGTAGTTGGAATTCTAATTTCCCTAAGGGAAAATTTTAGGGGAACTACAACTGTGAATTACATATTTTTATGTTTTAAATTATATAACTATTTCTTGAGTTCTACATTTCCTAATACAAATAAATTGCAAAATTGCAAATGGGACATGGATTTCCTTAAAACAAGAAAAATTGCAAATTTGTAAAAGGGACCAAAATTTTCCCAAAAGGTTAAAAAGTTAAAAGTAATGTATTTATGTTTTAAAAAATGTGGGGTTAACCCTTAAAAAAAAAATTGCAAAAAGCAAATGTGAAAAATGCAAATTTTTGAAAGGCAAGTTGAAGCCAAAAAGCGAAAAGATAAAAATGACACAGGTTTTGCATTTTCCATTGTTTTACTTGTTCAAACACTCCATGAGATAAATATTTATGGTTTTCAAGATCAAAGTGGTCCACTCCAAAGAATATTTCTCAAGTAGCCATGTGTATGGAGTGCTCAAATCGATCATTACAAGAGAAAAGTTATTCTTTGCTGCACATTTGAGGAAGGGCAGTTGTCAAGAAGATTCCATATTTGTAAATGAGTGGTCAAAGGAATCTTTAGAATGTTAAACAAGAGGACAAAGGAGTTTGTTTGGTCTCCAAGGCAAATTTTCACCTTTCATCTCATGTAAAATCAATTTCCAGCCAAGAAATCAAAGGGTTTGTTGAAAATAATCATCATTACTTATAGAGGCAGTTATAATAATGATTTTACTTAAGAAATAATGAATCCTCTAGCCATGGAAAAAGGGAATATTCTATGTGGAAGCATCTTGGTAGAACTTGAAGGGATGTTTTATAATGTTGTAGTATTGCAAGTGGCAACCTAGATTCTTGAATTTGTAAAGTGGTAAAAATTGTATAAATAAAGGGTTTGTCCTTTATTCAAAGGTGGTTATTGGTATTTGTTTTTCTCTCCAAGTCTAGGTTCTTCTTAATTTTTGGAACCATTGTTGTGTGTGTTTTATTTCCCTTGTTAAGGTGGTTGTGACTGTACAACAATTAGCAATATTTGAGAGCATGTTTATATGTCTCCCCTATCTAAAATAGAGAAAATAAACCATGCTTGTCCCCATGGAAACATTTTGAAACACTGATGTATGCAATATTTTACTTCAAGATAATGGAAAATACACATGGTTTATTACCCTTTCCTATTACTGAAATGCAATGAGATGTTTTACATGATATGTTGATTAGATATATAGTTTTATTCTTATATATGGTTTTCATCTTGGTCATAGATCTAGGTTATGAACCCCTTTTCACATAGATATTTGGGAATATTTTGTTAAAAACTTCTTAAGGGAACCTTGGGTTCATGAATTTTATAAGAAAAAGTATTTGAGATTTTAATTGTAGTGTATGATGTAGGGTTTCAATAATTATTTGGATGTTTGGTTTGTATTGGCACCAATGGATGCAAATCACTCCTAGTAGTTCCCCTTAAATTGTTTTTTTAGTTTTTATACATATTTTTAATAAGTTATGTCATGAATGTTAAAATAATCCCTACTATCTAAAAACCATCAACACACCACTCTTTATGACTATCTAACTATACTACCTATCGTAACCTATAGATAATACACCCTATTAAATATTTTAAGTGTTAGTTTCCAATAGATGTATAAATATTGCCTACTTAGCATGTGTAGACATTTTATGATTTAAAGACAAACATTAAAGTCTTCTATTTAGCTTTTTATTGTTGAAAAATTATTTATAACGAAGGTTCTAAGCACATACATATATATCTTTAGTAAATTATATTTGACTTAGTGTATATGTGCATTCCATGTAACAACCCTTCCTAGGTGGATTTTGCCAACTTGGTTATGCCTTGGTCATATTCACTCTTTGTGCCAAAAGTCTCTATGGAGATTGAATGGTAGTATCCCTCTATGTGAGTAAGCTACCCCTTAGGTCCTCTCACCTTGGTTTAGAAAGAGCCAGAAGTAGCAAGGAGCTAACCATACCCTTTGTTGATGTCTTGGAGTCAGTTTTTGCATGTGGTCAATTCTTGATGACAAATGCTTCCCCAACTATAATAACATATCAATGAATTTTTCATATTTATTTTCCATTTTCTAAAGTGTGAAAGGCTAAGAAAAAGAGGTGTTCAACTAGGAATCGATAGTGAGTTAAGAATCTAGGAATCCTCCTAAAATATAATTTTGTTTACTAAGTCATTCTTTCATTTGATTCATTTCAAAAGTCTTTTTTCTTGTGAAATAAGAAGTTCCAAATAATATATACCAATATATCCATATATATGGAGGCCATATATAGTTCAATTGGCTCCCCCACAATATATAGTTCTATTCTATATGTATATGGTGGAACATTATCTATTTTTTGTAGGCCCCCACCCCATATATAGATTTAGATTTACATTCAAGAGGAGGGTGGGCTACTTTACCTACCATATCTATATAAGGTGGGGCACCCTCCACCATATATATTTGTCTATATGGTGGTACAATATATCTACTGGGGGAGGCCAAAGAATAAAATCCTTCATAGAGTACTTTTAGACAAAACCCTAATATCCTCACATGAGTTAAGTTAGTTTACTTTAGTTATGTTTTTACATTGATTAAAGCTATTTATAGATATTTGGTCCATATAAGTGATAAGTGCATCATTTATATATTTGATCTTGTGAATCCCATGACCATAAAAATTCTTAGGAATCTATACTTTATCTCGTAAAACTTTAATAAATTTACTCCTTTACTCTAAAATAGCTGATAAGTATTTATTTTAGTATTTTCAATAATTTTCTTAGGTTTTTTGAATAAACACATCAAGTAGATAGGGAGATTCTAAAGAGTGTTTTTAATAAGAATTATTTTACCTACATGTGATATAACATTAGCTTTCCACCTTACAAATTTATTCTAGAATATGTCCAAGATAGAGAGTTCTAATCATATTGAAGCATATTACCAATAAAGAGAATAATTCATGTTCATAGTCAAAAATTCATGAAATTTTATGTTGTCTAACAAGAAAGGTGTCTATAAAAAACCAATTGATCTTATTTCAATTGATCTTTTTATTGAAATCTAATTCATAATCCTCTAATATTTTTTTTCAATTTTTTTACCTCTTTCACAATAGAAATAGCCATAATAATAATAATAATAATAATAATAATAATAATAATAATAATAATAATAATAATAATAATAATAATAATAATAATAATAATAATAATAAAATCATCAACAATCAATTGATGAGAAGGTATCCCTCCTTTGTATATCTTGAATACATTTAATTTTTACTTGTTTATAGTTTTTGTTAAGGTTCTACTTAAAATTTTAACCATGACAATAAAAAGAATAAATGGTAAAATTTTAGTTTATCCCAACCCTCTTTTAATCCAAAAGAAACCCTCAAATGCACTGTTAACCCAAATAGAAAACATATCCATCACAACACAACTAAAAATTAAGAATGTAAAGTGAGGATGGAAACAAAAAAGTTCAAAAACTTTATCCATTAAATCCTAAGAAAATTTATCGTAAGACTTATTCAAATTAAGTTGACCACCATCACTGATTGATTAATTTTATGCAAAGAATTAATGGAGGGTAAATTTTAGTGGCTATTTTTTGTTAATTCAAAAATATTTATATTTTAGAAATTGGCATTTGGTAATTTTATGGGGTTACAAACATGTATTTCCCTAAACTATTTTGGTGTAAGTTATTATTATAGGTTGGCTAGCCTATATTTAAAATATATTTCATGCATATAACTATAGTTTTCCACTCTGTCAAAAGTAAATATGAGCTTATTCACTATTATATGAAATATATAATTATTCAATGATTGGATTTATGAAGAATATTTACATAAGATCACTGACATAGTTGTCATTAATACATAACATTGTCACCTATCATAGCCTACTTCAATGAAAAGCAATCTTATCACATGACAAATTCTATGTTGATCACTAAAATCATGTCACATATTAGCATTGGTATCACCCAATAGCATTGGTGTCACCTGAGAACATTTGTGTCACCTAATAGTGTTAATGTTGCCTAAAATCACTCGTGTCACTTGCCAGCATTGGTATATTAATTATAATCACCTAATTACATGTTATCTATTGGAGATGTCTATGGGGTGGGGAAATCAACCAATTGAAGAAAACCTATTATTTTATATTATCTAGCTAGAAAATTCCTCAAAAAATTGGCATTCACACCAAATATAGGTAATATACAAAATGATGAAATGTTTTTTTTTTTTCTTTTAAATTTTATGTTAAGGTTAAATAAAAATTTAAAGATAAACTCTCTTAAATGAAAAATCCATAGACAAAGGTATTTCAACCAAACAACTTAATCACATGTCACCATTTTAATATATTATTGATGATGACATGCTATTACTCAAAGACATTCTTGAGTATGACTATTCAATGCCTAAAGTGAAGAATAATTACAATAAGATAACTTGGATGAAGTGCTAATACAAGAACAAACTTATAGATCTCATGAAACATCAAGTTTGTTTAAATATTTAACTCAGAATTCTTTGCAAAAGAAGAGGAAACTAGATGACATTTTTGATATTGAGATCTAAATACTGGATGATATTTTTACTCATAAAACACAAACATTAGTTCAAAATTTCACATAAAAATATGTGTAAAATAATTTAAGTACATGGACAATTATTAGGTTTTATATGTTGAACTAGGTAGCTAAATATCCATTCATTAAACAAGTGGAAATATAAAAGGCCAATGATACTCTTATATAATGTAGATATATAATATGTAGTTCAAAATATGAAATGTCCAAAAAATGCATCTATATTTGGACACAATTGAGAAACATTATGGAAAAAATATGTGTCACTAAAATAAAAATTTGGATAAACACATAGAACACAGAGATGGAAATATGTAAAAGAATGCCTGCATGTAAGGTAGGCAATAAATTATGAAGGTCATCAAAAACATATATGAAATCTTTCTGAAAAAGGATAAATAATAACATATCAGTTACAAAAATCTACTCAAGATAAAATTCATACCAAAAATATATAGTTGTCTACCATTTATCACATTATAAAAAAGGATAGACCTATATCATATTGTTTTAATTATAAGATTTTTTTTCCAACATAATGTGTTTCATAACATCTCACAATCCCATTTTTTAGATAGAAATTCTTGGGAAATGGAAAAATACTTCACCATGATTGGGAAGGATGATTTAAAATAAAAATTAAAAAAATGCATTGTTTATCTTGTTGTCAATTGATGAGGTCACACAAGTTGACAACACATCATGGGTTTGAATTTATGTTTATACTTTTCCTAACCATTGAAGGAAATATCATCTATTATATGTACATAAAATGACCAAAAATTTTAATTCCAAAAACCATTAGAAATTAATTATTTATAATTTAAAAGATAGATTTGGGATGGATAAATATGCTATAACTACTCAGTTAATTTGTGCTGGTGCTGATGGTGTATATCTGATGTAAGGGCATATAATTAGTCTTTGTGTTTGAATTAAAATAATAGTTTCCCCATATATTATTCCAATTAATTACATGGATCATATATTGAATCTTATTTATAATATTTTTATCAGATTTGAAAATGTTACAAAATTGGAGAAGTTTATATATGAATTACATGCATACATGTCAAGCAGTCCTAAAAGATGTTTAGAGTTTCAAGAATTTGTGTTTGGAGTGACTAATGGTTAAAATATTTATAAATATGTTGATACAATATTGAATTATATATATGTACTAACATAAATTTTTTTTGAAAAATATAAGTCATTAGCATGTTTTATGTTTAAATACAAGATAGAAGTTGACAAGGCAAGATATTTGTTTTACCATTTAAAAGATTTATAAAATTTATTGACATTATGTGTTTTTATTCCCATGTTGAGATAAACTAAATTTTTTAGGAAACATTCACAATAGAGATGTGTATATATTGTGGATTTCATTCGATTTGGAAAACGGGTTTATTAATCTCTATATGTGTTATAATTCTTAGAAGATTGTTTAAAGGCCCTATATTTGGAAACTAGAAAATTTTAAAATATATTAAAGACCCTAATGTCTATTTTAAATTTAATATTAATGATCATATTTGTATCATTTTGAATAGATAGGAGGTATTAATGCCAATATTCTAAAGATGTGTTGATTTAGGAGCATAAATTGGAGAAATTCCTATAACACAAGTACTATATGATACTATAAGTTACGAGATGTGACTATAATTAATAAAGATTTTAGAAATCATATCTACTAAATTTAGAGATCACTTTAAAAGGTCCCCTTACGTAAGCCCATAGGTGGTCTCTATAAAGAGAGACATATTTTATTATAATGACTCCATTTGGAAGTTTTGATGAAATCACTGCTATGAAATGAGCAAAATATCTATTTATATTATACAAATTATGTCAAGAAAGACATTTATATTAATATCATGTATGATGCTCACTTGTACAAGCAAATTATAGGACATTTTAAACAATAATCCTTATATATTTTTTAATGCATTGCACAATTGTATCCCCCTATTAATTTTAACATGTGACATGCACTATATCTCACATAAGTGTCTAACATTAACCAAACTAATATAACATTTACTAAATTTATACCACATAATGTATTAAAATAAATTATATGGTTTCATCTAGATGTGGACACTTAAGTTTTGTATAGGGGTATTTAATTTATGTGAACTTTCTTTTTTTTAGATATTTGTAAAATGAGAGTTTTTATTGATGGTTTGATGATGTAATTTACCTTCTAAATATAATGATCATAGAGGCCTAAAATCCTAGAAATAAAAATAGATAGTAATATAATAAAAAATTATATTCAACAACAACACATGACCAACAAAATATATCCAAATAGAATAGAATAGTAAACTAATTCGAAAGTCCAGTCAAGGCTTCACCCCACATGTTGGTAATATTATTGAAAATATATTATGTTTCTCCCATTTTTTAATTTTTGAATCAACCACCTTGCTCTTATTATCATCATTCTATATTTTTCTTATCTCGAAAATGCTCGACTCTTCCTTCCTCATTTTAACCATCTGTTTCAAAACATTAATGTTATCAACACAATTATCCACCATAGACTAAATAAAATATAAAAATGTTTCCTATGTCCTTATTAATTGTAAAGTTAATATTTTACAAATTGGCATATTTTTTTCCAACACCTGCCCCAATTAAACACCTCTTATTCATCACTGATCTAAATTTTGAATAGGTCCCTCACTAATCTCAATCTTAATATTTATTATGTGTCCTTCATCATCCACCTTAATATAATGAGCTAACCATTTTTTTTTTATTCTTAATGCCACCTTTGAATCAATATAATATCTTTCTTAATTGTTCATATTTCAATAAACACCTATCTTTACTTCATCTTCAGTAAATATATCCTTGTTTTTAGTTGTTATAGCATCAAAATTATATTTTGAGAAATCAACAATTCTTGAAGTAACCTATTTGTTGGATTTTATATTGTCCCTATAAATACTATGATTTATTTCAATCCATATACCCCATATAATGTGAGTTAAATCTATATTTTAATGTTCTTTAGTGATATTATTATTAAAGTGATAACTCCATTGAATCTAAAAAAATAGCATAGACAATGGTTGGATTGAGGAAATATGAAAATTAGATAGGGCATGAACACATAAATTAAAATAAAATGAGAATTCCATCATGAATTGAACAACAATATCACCATTCACCTCACATAGAACCACTTATATTAGTCATGGAAAAACCTCCTTTGATAAGGCTATCAATCAGTGGAATTTTATTTTTCATATCGAACCAATAAAAAAGTTTATCTTTGGAATTAGATCTTAGATCTAATGTTTTTTCCTTGGGAAACCATCAGGTATGTCTTTGAAAGAAAAAATATAACCTGATCTACCACTTTAATTCCCAGTAAACGAATCATCCTAGATAATATTATCTTCCTTTATCGACATGATAATATGAATCCATTTATGCAACACATTATATTTAATCAAAATTATGTTATTATCCAGATTAACATTTTAAAAAGTCAATTTTATCCATCCTCTTCCTCTATAAATAAATTTAATGTCATAATCCATTATATCCTAGTAATTTATTTAAATGGGGTTATAAATCTTGTAACAAGGCTCTAAATAATTTAGAGGTGAGTTAAGAATCCAATAATCCTCCTAGAATAGACTTTTGTTTCTTGGGCCAATCTTCCATTTGATTCATTTCAAAAGTTTTTTTTTTTGTGGACTAAGAATTTCAATTGGTATCCACACACACACAACACACACACACACACACACACACACACACAGGGGGAGAGAGAGAGAGAGAGAGGGGGAGAGAGAGAGAGAGAGAGAGAGAGAGAGAGAGAGAGAGAGAGAGAGAGAGAGAGAGAGAGAGAGAGAGAGAGAGAGAGAGAGAGAGAGAGAGAGAGAGAGAGAGAGAGAGAGAGAGAGAGAGAGAGAGAGAGAGAGAGAGAGAGAGAGAGAGAGAGAGAGAGGCCATATGGAAATTTTGGGACATAATCCTTTTTTCTATGACCCCCACCCAACATATAGATTTATATTTATATTAGGGAGGGGAGGCATGTTGTCTGACTACCATATCTACATATATGGTGGGGCATCACCACCCTATATTTTTATTTATATGGTGTTATAATATATCTACTACGGAAAGCCAAATCACAAACCCCTTCAAAGGGTATCTACAAAAAAGAAACCTAATAGCTTCCCATGAGTTTTAAGAAGGAGGTCTCACTCATTTGGTTGACTTGAATCCTTTTAATTTGATCTTGTTTATTGTTGTTGTTAAAGATAAAATTAAATTTTTAACCAGGATGATAAAAATAAAAGGAGAAAATTTTTCATCTTGTATCAATCCTATTTTAATACAAAAGAAAATCTCGAGTGAACTATTAACCAAAACAAAAAACATGGCCATTGAAACACAAATAGAAATCAAAAATATAATGTGAGGATGAAAACCAAAATTTTTTAAAACCTTTATCCAATAAATACCAATAAACATCATTGTAAAATTTAGTCATATTAAGTTTCACCACAATCCATATATCATTAACTTTATCCATAGAATCTATGGTTTCAAGAACCAAAATTACCCCATCATGAATATTTCTACCCAAAATGGATGCTCCCTATTTTTTAGAGATCAATTTTTCAATCCAAAGTTGCAGGGAAAGGTAAAAGATTATTGGGAATTTAAAAAAAAAGTAAATTGTATAAAATATTTAGTATAATATCCTTTAAATATTTATTCGGAAGTGTTTTGTGAATTGAAACAACATAAGTATAATTCAGCTCTTCATGAATTTTATCAGAGGAGAGAAAATCATCTATAAAAGATATCAGATAAAACATGATAATATTATAAAATTTATAGGAAAATAATATTATAGCTCTATTAGGAATTGGTGCCTTATCCCTTTGAAATGAAAATGTAAAAAAATGAATTTCTCAGTTGAAGCCTGATCAATGAGTTTATTATTATCCTCTTGATAAGTTAATGGAGGAAATTTATCAATAATAATATGTGCTACATCCACATTTGAATTAAATTCTAAAAGTTAATTTTAGAAGTAATTCATAGGTTTAGTATTGATAATCTAAGAATCAATAATAACATCTCCATTTTCCAAAAAACCTTCCATAATCATAATGGATCCTATGTTTAATAATTTTCAAATGAGAAAACCTAGTGTTTTATCGAACTCCTTAATCCATGAAGCATGAGATTTCTACGTCTGTAATATTTCTTCTTGAGTAGAGATTGAATGGTATTCAGTCAGAAAATATTTTTCTTTTATATTAATTTTGATTCTATGTCATTAATAGAAATACAATTATCCAAATTAAAAATATCCTTCCCAATATTCTTCTTCTTTTAAAAGATATTTATAGAAACTTTATTACTCCAAATCTTAATATTTATTTCCACATTCTTAAGTTTATTAGATATTATAAACATACCTAGCCCATTATATCAATATTCCAATATTAATTTAAAATCTAGATGCTTCAACCATGTGTTCTCAAATCTAAATCAAGAAGGAACTTTATTATTAATGGATGCCATATTCAAGATTATAGGATTGTGATTAGAACAAATCTATGATAAATAATATTAACAAAAAACTCAATTAAATAACCAATTTAAGGAAGTCATAGTTCTATCTAACTTTTCTTGAATCAAGTTATCTCTTATCTTGTAATTGGATCAAGGGAAAGAAGAAACCCTAAGGTACACATCAATTAGATCATTGGGTGTAACATAATTTACTAAGTACTCCATACTTTTAGTATAATCTTGCTTAACCCCTTTCTTCACTAAGGGAGATAACACAGTATCAAAATATCCTACAATAATCCATTTTAATTTTAATCTAGTTCTCTTATATTCACTAAGCTCTTTAAAAAAAAATTCATCTTGTATTAGTATTAGGCACACATGTATTTGAAAAAATGCAAATAGAATATTCACGATGAAAAGTTAAAATAATAACTAAATGATGATAATTCTCTATAAAAATATGCAGCTTAGAAATACTAAGGTAGCAATTCCCCTTGAAGTACCATCAAAATAGACACTTAACATTGAGGCATCATTACAACCCAGATTCTTAATATAGAAAATCATGTTGTCAACCATTTTAGTTTCATGAACAACAATAAAAATAGGAGTGTTATCATGTTACATCTAAAAAATATATATTTATTAGGATTATTTATACATTTTGTATCCCAACAAATCAATTTCATTTAAAACATTTGAATAAGTTTTGTTCTACAAAGCAATCTTAATCCTGCCAACTATTTAGTTTTTTATAATCTTTTTTAGGACTTCCTTATGATTAGATTTTATTTTATTTTTATTTGATCATATATCTACTCCTTTATTTACATTTATTGTTAAAATGACACTATAATGCTTTTTAACTTCATTTTATTTTCTATGAATAGGTATCTAACAATATCTTCATGTGATTACAAGGAACACTAATTGAATTTGTCATTATTTCCTTCTAATAATAATTTTCATTTACCACTTGATATAAATTTTAATTTAGGGTTTATTAAGATATATCTCCCTTATTATGTTTAAATAGTATATGGAGTTAAACATGAGGAAGAAATGTTCATAACTTGATCTAAAATCTCACCCTCTTCTCTTCCCTCTGATCAAACGTTATGATCACTAGCTTCTTCAGCTGAAATGTTATTTCCTTCATTAAGAATAATATCACAAATATCCCCTATTTTTTCCACATTGTAACACTCTATTTTTTTGAAAACATGTATGAACATAAATATTATTAAGATCATCTATCACTTATAAAATCTCCTAAATTAGTTCCTTCTCAAATATGACTCTATCATATCTTGTTCTATCTAAGGGATTGGATTTGTCATCAAAGATCTCCAATACTTCCTTATTTTGAGACATCCGTCTTAATTTTTTTGTCATCAAAAGAAATGTTTCAATTTTTTTTGAAGGAAATATTTTATAAGCATGATCAAATTTGTTGGAAGAATTTATAAAATAATAAAATCCTTGTATTCATTTTTTTGAGTCC